>CM060969.1:77540870-77993370 GCA_030765045.1 Tenodera sinensis
TTTTGAAGAGGTTACTATTTTGGATAATGTGTAATCTTTTCCCTTCAAATGGAACTGGAGACAGGCAAACTATGAAATGTTCTTTTTTTACCGCGCTTGTTATCGGGCATCTTTAGACTTTGCGCAGAATTTATACACATGATAAAAACTGTGATATTCCTCAATATTTTGGTAAACTATTCATATTTCTTCATATTTTGTGAAATGTTTTGTTCAGAGTAATTTTCATTAGCAACGAATCTTGCTGTTAATATGCTTTTCTGGGAGAGTTTTCTGCGACTTACATTTAGAAAACCTAAGCTACTCTTTCCAGGAAACACGGCTATAAAAACCCTATAAGTGAGGTACGGTTGAGAAAGTACAGAATTTCCTCTGTGAAGGTGTGTACAGTCAACTAATTTGTTAGATGACTGTGGTAGGTGAAATTTTACGTCTAGAGATTCCGCACTCTAATACCAAGTTAACTGTTTGCAAAATATGTATTAACAAAAAAAAAAAAAAAAAAAAAAAACATTCCTATCGCTTAATATAAAACATCGGCAATGATTTTTAGTGTTAGTTGTCTTCACTCTTTATACAATTGTAGGTCTGCTAACGAACTTGATCACAATATAAATGCAAAGAAAGTCATGAGATTAGAAAACTAACCGTGAAACGACGGATAAGCCAGCTAGTATGTAAAAATACATTTATACAAAGGTTTATCACGATTAACGTGCAGTATAAAAGAAGAAGGACTTTACATTCTCTACCAAAAGGACTGTGTTTTAACTGCTGCCTTTTTAATGACTATTTCTGAACCTTTTGGTCTAAGTAATGTCAAGTCAAAGTGACAAGCTTCTTTCAGAGATATCGCAGCGAAGTCCACCCTTGTCTCTTTGGAGACGCTTGCGTCATTAGCTGCTGCTTCACCATCGCCGACCTTCAGTAGGAAGGTGCGTTAGCTGGTGTTTGTCGTGTAGACTCACGAGACAGTCAGTATCCAGTGACGGACACAAGCAGGCAATTCTATGGCACTTTCAAGGTCCTAACTTGAACTCTGGGAATGTTCTCAGAAGACCTCTTCACTATGGATGATTTTTCCATAAATGATGAACAGTGAGAACAAACAAAAGCTAAACTAAACATGTGGATCTTGTTAAAACACAATTCATGTTAAGTACTTCTTTTTCTTTTGCCTAAACCATTTCCGTGATATTCTTTATTTGTTTGAATTTGCCAATAATTACACTTTTCTCAAGTAGAAATATGTTTTTCTTTTTTTATCCCTTGCCAAGAAAAGGAATTTAAAAGGCATCACATAGCTACCAGCTCTTAAAACAATGAACTGTCGCTTAAAGCCTACTACATTCCCTTGCACCCACAAGAAAATTAGCAATAAGATAACTTCTGAAAATACGAGATTTATGTCGATTAAAATGTAGTAGATAGAGAAATAAGCAGTTCCATAAGCGTGTATAAGAGTGAGTAGCTCTACATAGTTTATCCAAACTGAACTATATTAAAAGCATATATCTCAGTAGTTACTCGACGACCAGTTGGTGTATGTTCTAAGGCTATGCACCTCACTTTGTCGCCAAATACTGACGGAGGTTTTAAACGTAAGCAGTACCAAACAAGTCACTAATGGACAGATATTTATCGCATAAGGTGTGAAGGTGCTTTCGTAAATCAGACGCAGTGACATTTAACCAACCCGCCACTGCAACACAATGCACGTCCGATTGTTAAAGAATGGCCAATTTCGCATAAAGGGGAAGTGGTACATCCAACCGCAGACGTTGGACAACGCCTGTCTAGAGGATAGCTCTGACGCGATAGAATTCTGTACCTTCTCACTGATGGACGGAATGTCAGCCTGATTCTAGAGTGAAAAAGCGTACTCCCATTAGTCACTGCAAATCAGTATGTGCGTTGTATCTATTTCTGCTGCCCTAGAGTAAAGAAAAGAAATCTCTACATTTTTCCGCTACCCGTTGATATATTTTCTAGCATTCTTTTGTTGCATTTTTTTTCTGGCTTCAAGTTCTTTTGTCCCTGGAATTCAATCTTCTTTTATAAATTTCGCTGTCGTTTTTTTACGTCAACCAACAGAGACACGTGAGATAAAGTTGGCCTTCTCTTTTCCTCTGCGATCGTTAGTTATTCTTCAGCGGGCTGCTTCTATCCCTCAGGTATTGCCAACATCTCCCCCGGTAATGTCATACTAGTAATTATATTTTCCTTCAAAGTTTTGTCTCCTCGTTGACCTCCTTTTTTATAATTATATCCTCTGGAGGCTTCAGTTTAATGGCGCGTCTACCATGTAACAGTAAAAAATGGGTAAGAGTTAATTGAACTTTTTTTTTGCCAGCGAAAACTGAAAGTATTTCAAGTGCCTTACTGTATTTTAAACTTTATGTGAAAGACACTCTTCCAGTGCACATTTTGCAGTCTAGTGAAGGAAAAGGAGAAAAGGAATATCCAATTTCTTGTACAAGATACAACTAAAGAATGGGATGTTAAAACGGGGCTTTTAACAGTAAGAACATAAGAATGTGTATTCCAATTACTTATTTAACTAGATAAGGCAGGAATATAGTATTATGTACTATTGTGTACTTAAAGTACGTATCTTCATAATGGCTAAAATAACGGCTAGACCAAATGGCTGTAAAGACATTTGTGTTAAACAGAGATATTATTCTCTTTACTCGCTTTCTCTCTTTCTCCTCCTGGTATCACTCTCGCAATATTTCAGTCTCCCTACTCTTTATCCTCATTATCTCTCCTCTTTCTCCCTCTTTACCTTTTCACTTTCTCACACTATCTCACTATTCCCTGCATCATCGTCTCCCTTTCCTCTCTTTGGAACTTAAACGTTATTAGACAAAATTACTTTTTCTGTGCTGCTAATCGGATCAAACCGTAACTTAAAGGTTTAACTACATACAACATTGTAACTTCCATATACTGTTTTAGTACAACAATAAATGTAAAGAAATCTCGTGAAGCTTGAATATTCATCCTATCGACACTGTGTAAATGACAAACCTTCTAGAAAATGACTAGCTGTTGACGGGCCCTTAAACAACACAACACAACACACTAGAAACATTATCTTTGTGGACTTTTTATCTGTAGCATGTTTCGCAAGCTGAATAACAAGCAACATAGTTCGGTTCTTTTATTTAGCACTCAGAACATTCCGCAATTCTATTTGGTCATTCTTGTGTGAAAGGATAATAAGTGGCTTCAGTTTAACCAATGCCACATTTACGTTATAATTATTTATCCAAAATAAGAAAGTTACTCGAAAGTTTGCTTATAGTTTTCCTATAGTATGCAAAGTTAATTTGTAAATCTTATTGATTATTTGCGGAAGATATTGCATTTTGACAAATCCCACTCCTGACACTAGTGTGACAAAAACAGCAGAGTCCAGTTACTTTTCCTGTCACTTTATTATGATTCTAAAGCTGAAGCACAAAAACTCAGTCTACACTTATTTGTAACAAGTCAGAGCTCTTCAATTCTCTCGTAATCTGAAACACACACACACACACACACACACACACACACACACACACACACACACACACACACACACACAATACTCACGATTTCACCACAAAACAATTCTACTGCCTTTGTCACACAAACTGCTCGCTCTCACATCGCCCCGCAAGCTCTTATAAGTGAGAATGACGTAGCACGGATTTTTCTTGAAGTTCACATTTCCCTCGAATCTTTTCACAAGTAAGCCTGCAACTCTGTAAAGGTTTATCACATACCGGGAGACGAATGTTTTTTCTTTTTTTAAGCAAATTGTTTTCAAGCAAAGCCTCGTCACCCAAAACTACCCTTTATATCAAATACTTTTCCTAATTTGGATTTTCTGAAAAACGCTCTGACGATTTTGATTACACGTTTGACATTTTATATATTGAATTTTCTGGGAATAATCTCTGACGTGATCTTCAATTTTAAAGACCTTTGCACAACTGGTGAACTATAACAGACGAAATATTGAGGGGGAAGTAGCGTAGATCTAAGTAAAAGCACACTTTATATTATTTTTATTATTAAATCTGACCTTATATATAGGTTTGCCATGTGACACAGAATAGTTTTCATATGTTTGGAATGAATACATAAAAAGGTTAATAAAAAAACAACAACAAAAACCAAAGTTTTTGTTAGTATATCGCACAGTTAAATGATTATTTTATATTTTAGTATATATATTTTATATTTATTTGCGCAGTTAATTGCGGATATTGCAAGACATTACTTATTATTGGTTTTAATTTTAAAATACTTACACTTTTCTCAAACGGAAAGTTAATATTTCTTTCTGTTCCTTGGACATACAAAGAGAATACATAACGAGCAGCTCTTAAAATATTTTACTATCACTTAAGCCTCTTGTATTCCCCTTTTCTCAATGCATTTCTATATTATTTCTTGACTGGATTAATATAGAATAGATAGAAGAATAAGTAGTTGTAAGGATAGTTTATAGAAGAAATAACAAAGAAAGTTTTGTATTAATGCCAATTTTATATTAATACTTAACTGTATTGACATGAAGTAAGTAGAAGAGTAACCATTTATAGGGGTAGCTTGTGCTAGAGTGAGCAGAAAAATTCATGCGTATGCAACATATTAGCTTTTTCAATATTTGAATGTTTCATACAATGGAACGGCGAACCAAAAAGGGACGCGAAAAAAGAAAGGATGGAGGAATAATAAACAGTCATGCGCAGGAAGTAACGGCCAAGGTTCGATTTCTGACTTCATATCGATTCCAAGTCCCTCTTGCTTTCACCCACCTACTCTCATTCCGCATCCCCCACAATTACGCTATTATTGCCGAAGCGAACGAGATATTAAAAAAAATCCCAATGGTCAGACAAAAAAGGGGATACAAAAACAGCGGCCAATATATGGCAGAGTAATTGGATTCTTGGGACAGATTTCTCATGATTCAAACTTTATTTCGTGTGCTGCTTTTTCTCTATTTTCGCGAATACGGATTGACGACTCATGGGAGGTATTTTTTCTCTATTGGCTTTAAAACAGTCAGTGGCAGTTAAAAAATCTTCTATGCTATATTCACGTGCTATTGTTTATACAGGGTGTCCACATCATTTACGGTAAAAATTATGCAAATGTTAGCGAGTTCTAAACTGATCATTTTGAACGAACCTGTAGTCGGAAATGAATATTTTGGACACCAGAGAATCTTGAAAGTGAATGTGTGGGACGTTTGTAAAGTTCCTTAAATTTTCATACTAAATCGACTGGCACAATCATTTATTAGGTATTATTATTTTGTTGTTTAACGACGCAGTCAGTTGCCAGGGTTACAACAGGCGTCGCCGGTGAGCCCAAATTTCCTCACGCAGGAGTTCTTTTACATGCCATTAAATCTATTGACACGGAGCTGTCGTTTTTAAGCATACATAAAAACCAACGGTCTAGGTTGGATTTGAACCCGCGATCTTGGAATCAGTAGGCCAGCGTCTAACCAACTGAGGCACCCAGATCGGCATTCGGTGGTATTTATTTTGCGTAACAAACTGCCTAGCACATTTGTTTTTGTTCTGTTTACAATACATGATTGACTGTTGAAGACATGCTTTTAATATATGTGCAGCCTGGCTACTTTGGACATAACGTTCACACTCACCTGAATAATACGTTTCCTAATCGCTGGTTTGGAAGGAGAAGTTCTGGACCGAGGCCAGTGCAATCACCGGATCTCAATCCTCTGGATTTTTTCTTATGGGGTCATATGGAGACGTTGGTGTATGAAACTCCAATGGAAACTCAGAAGGAACTGTTTGCTGGCGTCGCAGCTGCCGCTGTCATTGTGTAAGAGACACCAGGGATTTTGAAGACGGTGCGGCAAAGTGTAATGCGTCGTTGTAGTCTATGTATTGAGGCAGGTGGTCATCATTTCCAACATGGTTACGAGTAGGGTTCGAAACTTTATACAGCTATCGCGAAAAGAGGAAATCTCAAGTTACCTGCCACACGGACAGCGTGATGTCATTGCATGCGTAAAGTGATAGTACAAAGAATTGGGCTCACTGCCTACAGTGCATAGTGCTTGTCCAGTGTGTTCACTAGTTCCATACACAGAGTAAAATACCTCCAGCACGTAAACTGAGATATTCACGTATTGCTGAATTTGCACAAGAACTTATGAGTGAATATTTTACTGCAAATGGTAACAGCATTGAATGCTAGTTGTGCAACAATGTTATCTGCAACGTTGTTGCGTCGAATGTACCTGGCCTCCACTGTGTTGTGATCATGTGACAGACTGACCCCTCCCACTCCCACAGTACAAAATCCGCTAACATTTGTTTTCTGCATGAAGGATTGCTCCCTGGTTATGAGTGTCACAATTAAAGCGGCTTGCAAAATTTATCTTGAAGATCGTGTGGCATTCAAAGTATTGATTTGCGATTAATGGTTCCTTAGATCAAAGTGCTCAGTTTAGAAATCTCAATCATCCGCATAATTTTAATCCTAAAGGTTGGGGACACGTCTTACCGACCGACGTGGTTTTTCCTGGTCGTTAGGTGACTGTTAGGATGAAACCATCCCGATCATTTTACCAGAACTTCTGTTCAATGATTTCCCATCACTTCCATTTCCTTCTTATGTCTGTATGGCGGTGCCGGACAGATGGCGAAGATGCGTACTCAAAGGAAAGCAACTCGCCGTGGACACTAGAGCGCTGTTGATCAAAGGGTCACTCTTCGCCCGTTACAGAACTCCAGGTGTGCGTCTGTGTGGCCTGTAGTTTTCTGTTGTTCCTTCAATTTAGCCCTTCCTCCTGAGCAGTGGAAACCACAATAGATCTATGTAGGTCGCAGTGTGAGATGCACCACTCCGTGCACGGTTGTTACCAGAGGAAGGCAGCTTCAAGCGTATTGGACGTCAGATCAGATTTGCCTAAATAAATGACCCTGAGTATGGAACTGAAGGGTTCAGATAGGTGAAACGTTCTCGATAGCAATAACATGGCCAGTACAAGTAAAACGGAGCAGCCAGTGTACCTGTCCATTTCTATTATGAAATTAGCTGAGTCAAAATCCGAAATATCTTGCAAGATCATTACCTAACATGCAGCTTTCGATTATAAATTTCTCAGACATTACGTCCTAACATTGGTAAATTTTTTAAATAAAAACGAAACTATCGAAAAATGTCAACGAATTTTTTTTTTCAGTATGGCTCTCTTCATGACTGTCGTTCACATAAACTACAATTGTTATATTTTTCTCATAACATGTGAAATGTAACTCTTTATAATCGGTGACTAATTGTGTAATTAACACAGTTAGGTTAATATTACAACATACATGATGTTAGTTGTGTAATTAACACCAGATATGTCTTTCCTATATTTCTGCATCTCGAATGCCTCAAACTCATGTCTCTTCCCCTGCGGCAGCAGTAAAAAGCGTGGTGACGTCTTATGCTGAACTATTCTTCAATGCGATCATCATCAGTGACGTCACGACCAACGAAATGGGCCGTGTAGTGATGTTACTATACATATAGGGACGTATACTTATATAACCTTCACAAGTTATTCTTACGAAAGCTTATTTATTTACCTACTGCATGTTAATCGATATAAACCTTTGCAGAGAGAGTTTCACTACATATTTTGTTGAAGATAAAGAGAATAGTATTACAAATAAAAAAGTATCATGGTATTTTGTTCATTGATCAGCCGATTTTTAAAAAATAAATGTTTTTTGATCCAAATTGGATGCGTAATTCCACAAAAATTTACTAAGACAAGTTTGTTATTTGTAAGATGCGTAGAGTAACTTATATCTGACATAGCTTCGGCAGTAATTATGGGATATCATCACACAGGGTTTCGAAATAGTTAACCACTTAAAAGACGTGAAGGAATACTCCGAGCAGCTCCTTCAGACGTGATGTAATTCGACAACGTTGCGTTGAGCTTGGTCAGGGAATTGACCTTGTAAATAAACAAATCGGGCACTTTCGCTTTCGTGTAATGTTTTGGATACTAATGCTTGTGATTGGCCTACACTCACACAGGAAACACGGAAGAGCAACACAGGGTATGTTCATGTTCTCGAGACGCACCATTACGGTGTTTATGTTGAGCTAGGGAAAGTGACATCCACACAATCTGCAGTGTTGCCAGCTTGTTTTCACAAAACTAAAATATATCCATAGAAAATGGTCAGAGACAGAAACGTAAAATACAAAATGTATTTCAAATACCGAGATCTACCACTGGTTTAAATTAATGTAATAGAATACATTGAGCTAAAGCGACAATCAAAACTCTTCAAAGCCGGTTGCTATGTAGTGGGTGAGAAATTCCGTTCTCTTTGAAAAAAGGAAATACAAACTTTCAAGAGACTTTGTTGCTAGACACAGTAGATAAAGCAATAGCCAGATTTTTAAAGAGTGTCTTTATGCCATGCCTTTGAAATTTCGTGGTATTTGCACGATCACAACAAAGAACAAAAAGGCGACCTTCCAGTTGAGAAACAACACAAGCCAATAACAAGGAATATCTAGAAAACAATTCCATAAAAATAAATATTTGACATAAGCTAGGTGCTTTACCGAAATTTCGATTTTTTTCTACACTACGGTTGGTCTGTAGATATATAAATTATACCAGTCATTCAGGATGAAGATCACTTCACAGAAAATGCTATATAATTTCATTTCTAATAAAAATATTTTAAATATAGATCCCGTATTTAATCAAAATCGTTAGAGCCATTTTTTAGAAATTTCACGTAAAGGGTACCTTAGGTTGAAGGGATTTTCTTGCAAATCTTGTGCCGCATTGCTGGAGACGAAGATTTTAAATACCACTATTGGTACTTTACCAACTACGCGTGTCATATACATAGACATAAGCGTTCTTACTTTCACTACTGCAGTGAGCAGGGCAAGTATTGCATATGTTTTCAGTCCTACTGAACCTAAAAATAGCATTTTTAGAAAAAAGTCCACGTATGTGTTTGCGAGTGTACCTGTCTGTGAACAGTATAACTCAAAAATGAAAAGTTGCTTAAAAACGGAAGATGGCATTTAAGTTTAGTATCTTTGAAAAATACGACACAGAGTTTTCGAATAAAATTCCTCCACCTTAAACTACCATTTATGTACATGGAAAATTTGTCCAAAATTTTGATTTTCTCAAAAATGTCTCAAACGATTTTCATTAAAATAAAATTTGTTTAAGATATTTTTATGGCAAATTAAATGTATAATTTGAATTTTCTGGCTATAGCCTATGTAGTCCTGCTTACTCGTGATGACTTTTGTATAACTGGTAAACTGTAAGAGGTAGACCAAATCTTACTATACAAAAAAACATAGATCTCGTTATAAAACACACAAGCTATACCCGAATGTTTTTTTGTTTTTTTTGGTGGAGTGTACTATTTCGGCGATATTTCTTGTTATTTGTGTCGGTTTTGCAATTCTTAAACTTTTCTAAAATGAAAGGTCGTTATTCGCCTTTTTATTTCTTGGCCGTGCAAAGAGAACGGAATTTCAAAGCGACCAGCTTTAAAAGTTCTGACTATTGCTCAAAGCCTACTGTATTACCATATTCCCCTTGCACCTACAAGAAATTTAGCAATTCGATAATTTCTGCAAATGTTAATTCAACTAACATGAAGAAGAGAGTGGAATAAACGTTTATAAGAATAGTTTCTTTATAGAGAACGTCATGTGAGTGTAACTCAACACATTTTTTTTCTAAAAGTACCCTTTGTTAAGCCTCAACATCTGTATTTTCGCTGAAATCTTAGTATTGAAGGCTTGGTGGTCTTCAAAATATGTGTTGCTATGAAATCTATGCACCAAGTTTTGTAGATGGAATACATGTCCTCTACTTTCTGTAAGTGCGAAGTAGCGAAAGTAAAAAACTTACTTAACCTGAAAAGGCGATGTTAAAGCAGGATCCTATTCATTTCGGAGCAGACCAGTTTAACGTGCAGTTGCACTATGGAAGCTTGAGGCAACGGTCTAAGCCGATTGTACAAAGCGCTTCCACCTGAGCCACACCACATTAAACCCTACTGAGTTGAGAATTCACCAACCGCAAATTAAACGCTAAAATAAGCGGCATTAAGGAAGCAGATGGTTTCTGCAAATTAATATCTAACAAACAAAGCCTGAAGATTCAAAAGGAGCAACGCCTTGCTGCTGTTTGTAAAGCTGTCTTTTATTTCACTGATTCGGTGGTACACAGCACGTTTACATCAAACGGGTATCGCACTCATTAAATAGAGTAAGAATTTGAAAACTGAGAATAAAAGGATTTTGAACTTAATTTAAACGAATATTCTCTCTAAAATAAATGAAGGTAAAACTTTAAAGGGTGCCCTAATCGGGTTACTTACCTAAAACACCATGTACATTTTTATAATCTTATTGGTGGAGTGAAAAAATGAAAATTACTAGGGCTGGCGTCCTTCTTTTTTCTCTTCAACGATTACAACCCCAATGTCAACCATATCTTGGTGTGCTCTGTAGCTCCCTTATGAAAGTTCCATAATAATAAAACAGAGGTCACTGCATTTTCTGCAATGACCCTAATCAAATCGCCCGTCTGCTTTTGGTCCATTTTACGTATCTACAGCCACGCAGGAGATTATTCTATGTAGTTATGTATCAACTTGTCCACCATGGCGCAGGCACTATATTGTGTTTATATTTCTTTGATTCCGTGTAGATAATTTGTCACAAAGCGATATGGGCTGCCTTCCAGCCCAATTGTATGCATCTATAGCCTAAGAGTTGCCATATTTTCTTCTGCCAGATTGGGGTGTTGTAGAAAAATCGTCAGTATTGTCAAGAACTCCTGCAATAATTCCTTATACAATTTTTTCGAGGTTAGCGTGGTTGTTTTCAATCAAAAGCAATACTCGCTTATAATTCTTTAGCCACTGCCGAAGAGCTGCTGAAGCTAAAATCTCTGCGCCAGTTTTAATACACACACTGCGCATTCACCGCATATACATCTGCGCATACACGAGTTTCCTTCCGCCACCATTTATGTTCCTACGCATCTGAGGACGGGCAACCTTGTAGTACTGATACTGTGAAAAGCGATGGGGCATTGGAAGTGCATACGCCACATACCACAGCTTCGCTGGTGCGAAGGTATTCACAAGCCAGATTTCCTGAACAAAATTCAAATTCCTCGTCAACTTTATTTCGCAATTGACGAGGAATTCCATTAGAAAAATCGATATCAAAAAAGATTTTGCTGGGAGTACACTGTTTGGAAATCCGCTGAACCCAAGAAAGCGTTTTTATAAAAATCTGAGACAGAGAGAGAGAGAGAGAGATGGGGAGAGAAAGTGTCTGTTGCGTTGGTTTGGTGTGTGTGTGCGTGTGCATGTGCGTGTGCGTGTGCGTGTGCGTGTGTGTGTGTTTAGGAACACCATAGAAGCATACTTTAGTAAATACCAAACTTGGCATCTTCCAGAGAAGCGAGACGAAGACTTTCAGGAAAATTCCCAAACTACGTTTTCCATAGAAGATTTTTCACCGTGTTTTATTTTCTCATAGGCAGGCTAAACGATTTTGGACAAAATATCACACTATTTACACATACATTGATTTTCTGAATGGCCTGTGAAGAGCCCTTCATTCGTAGCGAGTTTTATTCTTACAACTGATTACCACAGATAACTACCTCTGAAAATCATACGGAGGACGTTAAAGCATGAAGCTTTCGTTAAATCACTTTTTTACTGCTCTAGTGGTTTTAGAGATATTTCCCTATATATGGGAATTTTTTATATTTCAGCCTACACACTTTTGAAGAAGTATCATTTTTATCACCCAGCAAGGAGCATTCAAAACATTAAGTCCAGATACAGACAGGAGCTTCTTTTTAAATATTTGATTACCGTGTTTCTGTCGTAAATACGGCAAAGTACACTCCCCTCCCCCCTCACACAGGACTGTTCGATGAATCTCTCCGAGAGCTCTTTCCTACACCGAACTCTAGGACAAAAAATCCCATAAAGCAAACTCCACTACCAAACGCCTCGCTCACCATTCTCATACCTGATCCTTCCAACGTGAGGCAGGATAAGAACATGGAATAACTGGTAATAGGGGACAGGACATTTCTGTATAATCCATCCTAGAATATGGCTACTCTAGGAAAGCCGGCCAGGCCAGAGGAAATGGAACTTGTGATCTACCAAATGCGAGCTTCACACGTTATCGTGCAACTACCTGGGTTGCTATTGTTAAACTTTAACGCGTACTTTCCATGTACGTTATCTAAGGTAAAAAAGCAGATACATTTATGTTTTCCATAAACTTCTTGCATATTTTTCACCTTGCTTGAGGTATGTGCTTCAGTTTATCGCTTTCTAAACGACTATGGTTAGTAGGCAAACACTTAGAGTAAACCGAAATGTATTCTTACAGATGCGTACTGTCCTTAATCAGATCTTTCTATCAACACTGTGCTATTTGCCTTTCCTCTACATACGCAGAACATTGTGAAGCATTCTCTCAAATGGTATAGCGATACATACAGTAAATACCAAAATGTCGAGTATCCACTTGCGTTAGTTGTTTTAATATCGAAGACTGCAGAAGCTACCTTCGCCACCGTAAATGCTTAACGTTGCAATCGCCTTGAATAAGCGAACAGCAATCCAGCCAATATAGTTTCACAAATTATCCTGTCACTCTGATGTGAATCTTGTGGTCCAGAGTTTGCAGGGATCTCATTGAAGATTGAACAGGGTAAAAGTGGTACATCGCACACAAAAATACTGTCAGCACGTTGCAACGAAATTATTACGAATAAAATTAAGACAATCGTTATGTAACATTAATATTTATCATACTTAACAATTGAAAGTGTTTAATGTAACAGCATTGTATCTGTAAAGTTTCATTATACTCGGTATAATAACATTTGATGCACCATAAATCTTATATATTTAAACGAGCAATTCTTGTATATAAATGTATTCCGCGCAACTTGGAAAGGACTCTAACGATTTCGATCAAATTTTGTCTTCAGACAGGGTTTTGCTTATTAAGTTTAACTACATAAGTGTCATTCCTGAAAAAACGCGATTATACGCATAACAGTCACAATTACTCTAAACATTATTTTGGCCTTAATTTCTCTGTTAATGGACCAATTTCAACAAACAATCCACGATAATAAACGCCTCGTTAAGAGCTTTCAGTAAACATAAAGAAAGTTGATTTAGCTGTATTAGTCTACGCGTAACAGTCACAATTACTCTAAACCTAATTTTGGCCATAATGTCTCTGTTAATGTGTCAGTTTCAACAAACTAACCAGCATATTGAAGGTCTCGTCACGGAAACGGCCCCAATAATTAGGGTGAAAATTTATATTTAGTTAACACTTTGCTTTTCAAGTTTATCTAAATAAGCTCAGGTACTTATATAAAGCTCCATATTCTTTCTATATGCCTTCTATGCACTACAGACTATATTAAACTATGACTCTACCGTATGCATGAAGAGCTATGTTCCACGTTGTTGCTATGCGATGATGGGTGGTGAAGTTGTTGCCGAGTTCTTGACTGATACGCCCACCACTTACTTGCTGATCCCGACATCTGAAGTCGCTGGAAGGTTTCTCAGAACCCGTCTCATCGAACGTATTCTCTAAATGTTACCTTAGTTGATGGAAGAAGGAGCATGTCTAGTAATGATCCGGTGGTCAGCCCTAATTCCCACGCATAACTGGATTTCGCCGAAGTTGTGCAATGTTTTTGCAAGATCCGCTATGTTTGAAGTGCCTAAATCATACCTATATTGTTAAGAAAATATCTCGGTGACAATTTACGTTACACATTCTTCAACAAAGTATGGAAGAAATCTTTTATTAAATATATACTATACTTTCAATTATAAGCATCTCAATTATGTATGAAGTCTTGCTGTGGTGCAATAAGTTACAATCTTATAAAAAAGGCTGCGAGGGTTATCTTAGTAGCCCTTCTACTACACATTATAAATCGCTTGATACTCAGTTAGCCAGTCTTACACTTCCTTGTAGTTATATGCTTGTTAAACTGCCTTATCTATGTTGAGAAACATTTGCACCAACTTACATTCTGTAATATTCTGTCCACAGTTATCCTACTAAGACTTCAAACCATTCAGTAGAAGTACGTTCACCAAGATACAAAATAGCCATAAAACTGTATGTCTACAATAATTAATGGTTTGATTACCTGAAAAACTCTTCTATGGTCATTTCGAAGGGAAGATAGGAAATGTTTTAATTTATACCTAATCCTCTCTATAAGGTCATTCACAATTAAACTGTGTAATCATATGTAATATATTATCGAAATTGGTTTTTAATTCAGAAGTTTCCAAGTATATTGAGAAGTACTGTAACGAAATGACAAAATCAATCCGGTTATTTTTATGTCACTTTATTAGCTTCTAAAGTTTTACTACAAATACAGTTTCCTTCTTGTCGTTAATATAGTCTAGTCTTATGGGCTATAACAACTCACAATGTTTACTTCTCGTAACATTGCTTAGTCCTACAAGTGTCCTTTCTTCACTGCTCTGTCTCTCATGCATAAATTACGATGCAATCACTTGTGATGCTTGTTGAATCTTCTTACAACGTACCAACGCAACACACTCTTGCACTCACTGACGCACTGACCGATTCATCTCCGTAACTCAACTCTAAAATGTACTCAATTACTCACAGCTGTTATTTTCTGACCTCCTTATAAACTGCGATGACATCACACGGAACTTTCTCGAGTTGCACACACACACACACACACACACACACACACACACACACACACACACACACACACACGCACGCACGCGCGCGCACACAAACATCCACGCACGCACCGCAAATGGCGCAGCTAGAAGTCTTGCGAACGTTCTCGGAAGCCCTTTGGTTTCTACCGCGAGACAGCCTAGCCTTGAATGTCTTTCCCCGTTCCCGGTCTGCCATGTGGTGTAACTTTACCCCTACCGAGCTGGATAGTTCAGACGGTAACGTATGTGGCCGCATTCTACAGGTCCCGGGTTCGATCCCCGTGGCCGCACACTCTGATATAGATATTTTTCTGTTGTTTCCCCATGTCACTCAGACGAATGCTGGGATGCATAATTTCATACCACGGTTTCCTTTCCATCATTTGCCTTCATTCCATGTCGTTATCAACTTTCGGGTGCATTTCAGGCGTGTAGTGTTGGCAGTGCCAGGCAGATGATGCGGATGGTTACACATGGTAACTGCTGTTCTCGGCGCTAGGTGGCGTTTGGCCGGCCTTTCCTCCGTTGGGCGGGGGGTGCTCACCGGAAACACGGTGTGATGGCTGCTTGGCGGGTCTTGGCGTCAGAATGAAGAAATCTCTGCACTTGGTAGGGATTTCCCCGCATCTCTATTGCCTGTCTAGCTACGACCCTGTATGGAACCTTTGGTTCCCTCATTTCATCCCTGCTTCCTAGGGGGTGCTAGCCACATTATATCTGTGTAAGTCAAAGTGAGCGAGTTGTCCCCCTCTGTGTTTGTACCCTTTAACCCTTTAACTTGGCCCCGTCCCTCCTTTGTTGTGCGCCGAGCCCGACGTCACAATATTTTAGAAAATTGGACACTACCTGATAAGTTGGATAATTTAATAAATGTGAATTTCCACTTTATCTCTCTGCCAAAGTGAACCCCTCAGAAAGCATTGATCATTTTTCACGTGCAAAGTAATTTACTATTATCATCACTACGTAACAATTTCCAATGAAATATTAGTCTTTACGTAATTTAATGGCATTGTCACGTATTATAGTCCATGAAATCAGATTGCGACTAACGAATACAATAACAAGAAAACGAATACAAACAACAAATAACTGCACTACATAAAATTTATGGATTATTCTGCAGTTAGGAAATCTCTCAATCTCTTCATGCGCTGTCGTCTTCTACTTGCTGTTGAGGTAATTCCAGAGCACACACGTACATTGCCAGGTTTCATATAATCTAATCATTTTCCATATTTACGACATCCCTTGCTATTTTTGCTTTGAGCCAGACTTTCTGGTGCACTGTATTACTCGCATTTTATGACCAGAGCCATGAAATATTTGACCACTTGAATTATATCACTTTGCTGTTGAGACTTACAAAGAGGTCCAACGACTTTGAAAGCAATTTGAGAAGCAAATTTTTAAAGTTGTGAAAACTGCTGCAAAGTCTTAAAACGCATCGAATTCGACAACAATTTGATCACGTGTCTAGTCCTCCGTCACCATCACATCACTCGCAAGTAGGACAGAATCTCGGCAACTACACCTACTGCCACAGTAGAGTGTAGATCACGATAAAACTCGTTGGCACGAATATATTATGCACGAAGCTCACCGTTCGCTCTGTGACGTGATAATCAAGCTGGCCGATGGTTTCTTAATAAGTATTTGAGTTGCTGCAATCACATGGCTTTCTCTTCTCGCCGTTATAAAGCTATTCTTACACTCCTATTCTACCGTATATCTGCTTCAATATAGATAGGGATTTGTGTAAGTAGTTCCATTACGTATCCCCTTGTAGAAACAACGAAATAAATGAGCTCAAACCGAAAACAAATTCTTAGAGTTGATGCTTGTATGATGAACTGATGACTTTGAAAGTTCGTTATCTTTGCATGGCCATGCTGATGTGTTGCACTCACATGACTTTCTCTACTCTTGTACTAACCATTCTTACAAACTCTTATTCCTATATCTTCTTCGTGTTAGTTAAAATAAACATTTGTTCAAATTATATTATTGCTTATTTCCTTGTAGGTGCAAGGGAAATATTGGAATACAGTAGGCTTTGTGCGATAGTCAAATCTTTTAAAGCTTTGAGATTCCGTTCTCTTTGTACACGTAACATATAAAAAAAATGAACAGCGATGACCCATTTCACGAAAGTTCCAAGTTTTCCGAAACTCACACACATAACAAGGAATATCTCCGAAATGGTTCACCCTACAAGAAAATTTATTCAGACATAAATTGTGTATTTTAGCAAGATCTACATTTTTTGTATAGTATAATTTGGTCTATCTCTAACGGTTTACCAGTTATGCAAAAGTCGTCCAGAGTAAATATGACTACAGGGGCTATAGCCAGAAAATTCAAGATATACATTTCATTTGTCATAAAAATATCTCAAACATATGACATTTTAATCAAAATCGTTAGAGCCATTTTCAAGAAAATCAAAATTTTTGAAAAATTTTCCATGTAAAGGGTAGTTTAGGGTGGGGCTATTTTCTTCAAAATCTTCGTGTCACATCCTTGAACAACATTAAACTTAAATACCAACTTTGGTTTTTAACCGACTTTTCGTTTTTGAGCTATGCTGTCCACAGACTGACAGACTGACAGACACACAGACACACACACGGACCTTTTTCTAAAAATGCTTTTTTTGGATTCAGGGGGCCTCAAAACATGTATTTCCGGTGAAATCTTGACTTCGAATTTTTGGGTGTGGAATACAATACTTCCCTACTTACCAGTAGAGAAAGAAAGAAAGAAAGAAAGAAAGAAAGAAAGAAAGAAAGAAAGAAAGAAAGAAAGAAAGAGAGAAAGAAAGAAAGAAAGAAAGAAAGAAAGAAAGAAAGAAAGAAAGAGAGAAAGAGAGAAAGAAAGAAAGAAAGAAAGAAAGAAAGAGAGAGAGAGAGAGAGAGAGAGAGAGAGAGAGAGAGAGAGAGAGAGAGAGAGAGAGAGAGAGAGAGAGAGAGAGAGAGAGAGAGAGAGAGAGAGAGAGAGAGAGAGAGAGAGAGAGAGAGAGAGAGAGCGCGAGAGCGCGAGAGCGCGAGAGCGCGAGAGCGCGAGAGCGAGAGAGCGAGAGAGCGAGAGAGCGAGAGAGCGAGAGAGCGAGAGAGCGAGAGAGCGAGAGAGCGAGAGAGCGAGAGAGCGAGAGAGCGAGAGAGCGAGAGAGCGAGAGAGCGAGAGAGCGAGAGAGCGAGAGAGCGAGAGAGCGAGAGAGCGAGAGAGCGAGAGAGCGAGAGAGCGAGAGAGCGAGAGAGCGAGAGAGCGAGAGAGCGAGAGAGCGAGAGAGCGAGAGAGCGAGAGAGCGAGAGAGCGAGAGAGCGAGAGCGACCTTCCATTTGAAAGAGTATAAAGGATCTATCGAAACCGCTAATTCCACAAACAATTTCTGATACAAATAGTGTGGTTTAGCGAGTTCTACTTTTGAGGTTATGCAAAAGCCACTTAGAATGAGGAGCAATTAGAAACTATTTCCAAAAATTCTAATGTGTTGCACTCACATGACTTTCTCTACTCTTGTACTAATCATTCTTACAAACTCTTATTGCTACATCTTCTTCGTGTTACTTGAGATAAACACTCGCAGAAATTATGTTCTTGTAGGTGCAAGGGGAACATGGGAATACAGTAGGCTTTGAGTGATAGTCAAGTCTTTTAAAGCTTTCAAATTCCGTTTTCTTTGCACAGTTAACATATAAAAATGAACAACAATGTTCCATTTGACGGAAAAATAAGTTTCCCAAAAGTCACACAAATAGCAAGGAATATCTCAGAAACGGTTCACTTTACAAAAAAAAATTTTTGGACATAAGATTTGGTCTGTTTCTTACGGTTTACCAAGTATGTAAAAGTCATCCAGAGTAAATAGGAGTCCATGGGCTATAGTCAGAAAATTCAAGATATACATTTTATTTGTCAAAAATATCTCAACTATATGACATTTTAATCAAAATCGTAGGTAATTTTCAAGAACATTAAGATTTTCGAAACCTTTTCCATGTAAAGGATAATTTAAGGGGGAGAAATTTTCCTCAAAATCTTCGTGTCGCATCCTTGAAATACATTAAGCTTGAATATCAACTTTGGTTTTTAACTGACTTTTCGTTTTTGAGTTATGCTGCCCACAGACAGAACTACAGACAGATCTACAGACAGAGCTACAGAGAGACCTACAGACAGACACATATGCAGTCGCACATACACGAACCTTTTTCTAAAAATGCTTTTCGGGATTCAGGGGGCCTCAAAACATATATTTATAATATAACAACCGGACTACTATATAGCAATATTCTTTGTATTGGTGCTCAGTACAAATATTTTATTTAACTTAATCATCAGAGCCAAAATTAAAATGTTGGTCTATAGGGAGTGGTTTGAAACTGGGAAATTGCGTTGAAACGATTTGCGTCAGATCCTTGAAAGACACTGAGTCTGAATACCAACTCTGTTATTTAATGAAGTTTTCACTTGAGTTAAGTTGTTTACATACTTACGCGCACACATAAATACACACTGCAGAAACCTTTTTATACTATTCTGATTCTTGGATTCTGAGGTTATCAAATGAATGTATTTCTAATCTAATTTTCTGTATGGCTGGAATACAATACATACTTATATTCTATACTGCTGTAAGAACTTAGTAGAGAAAATGACTTTTTGTTCTTTACAAAACTATCTTACATACGCTTATTCCTCTAAACTAAGCCCAGCACAACAGCCCATGAAGGGCCAAGGCTTACCGCCCAGCCGCTTCGTCCCCCACCTCTGCCCACTACAGGCGTCATTGGTGGGGTGCAGTACTGGAGGTGGGACATGGTCAGGGACCTGAGCCCTCCTGGCCAGTTATGCGGTCTTCTTGACCTGGGATCGCTACTTCTCCATCAAGTATCTCCTCAATTGGTTCCCCGGGACCTAACGAGGCTGAGTGCACCCCGTGCCAGACCTCCCAGCGTGGAAAAAATCCCCATGCTGGTACCGGGGATTGAATCCGGGTCCACCGCGCCATAGGCAACCACGCTACCAACTGCGCTACGGAGGCGGTCATTATTCCTCTACATAACCTTATTCGATTTAAACATGTGCAGAAACTATCTTGTTTCTAATTCTCTTGTAAGTCAAAGGACTGAGCCGAACACATTGAGAAATAATGGTTAGAAAGCGAAGACCCAAATTAATAAACCGATTACGCCACAGCCGAAACTACCAAAGCAGATTATTGACTTAGGAGAAGCGATCCTTTACAACTAACTACCTCGAACGCAATACAAACGTGCCAAAAGTCAAAGTAGCACAGAAACGCCGCGAGTCAGAAGGGATGAGAAACTTGTATTTACATGCATCCCTGATGAAGAAACCGCAAACTGCATGTCACAAGTACTGGTGAACCTGTAAATTAATTGTGCCAATTCTCACAAGCTCTTCGCTGATTCAGCGTCTTTCCTGAATGTTCTAGAATGAACTGATATGGTAACTGTTTGTTAAAGTTGATATCGTTATACCGCTCGCAAAAGTTAAAGGCATGTGAACGCTGGCCAATGCTCAAGCAGAGCGCTGTTGCAAAGCGTACTGCTTGTACCGGCAGAGCTTCTGTACATAACAGTGTGTGAGATGCATGCCCCACATTCGGCAGCGCTGGTGGGAGGGACAAGCGTAGGATTCGCTGGAGTCTGCAGTACGCCCCGCCTCCATATGCCTTTAAGTTTTGCGAATATTATAATAACTAATATTATTGTTACTTTCAAATCAGTCTGGCTTCACATATGTGAACATACCTTGTTTTAACTTGAATAAAGCTGCTTTGAGTTATCCCACTGTAATCATTATCGCAGGGGGACATTATCTCTATCTTATGGTAGGCTTGCCGAATACCCTTTACCCTCATGATCCGAGCTCCCATCTCGTATTGGCATCTCCATCTTGATGTGATACTAAATAAGACACCAAGCGAAAGGCAGTGATTCAAATATAAAGCTAATAATTACTAATTATAAACATTAAAGCTTTAAAGGGCTCAGTGTAACTATTTTCTCCTTTTATAGTGGAAAAAAAGAAAGAAAAAAAGGTAAGCGAAATCTAAACACTAAAATATTTGCTATCTTTAAAATAAACTCCTTAAAACATAATATAATCAGTACACATAGAAATTTTCAGATATTAAAGCATGGCTGAAATAAAATTAATTTTAACAGTTACCGGAAGTTACTGTGCGACGTTGTAGATAATAAATCAATCAGGAAGTCTGCTGGCATGGGGAAACCAATCACCAGGCACTTTGCCTGGCATCAACAGCTCAAAGTCGCTGTTGTAGACTTTCTATGTAGGAATGGTTTGAGAGTAGACAACTTGAAGCCAAGCGCATTTCGTTAGCTGGTAATCACAACTACAATATATTTTTTTAACATTAACTCTTGGTTAGCACGTGCTGTCTAATAGGCCCGCGGTGCTTATATGCCTATATTAATTTTTTAAAATTTAATGTTTCCTTCATTCCCATATTTATTTCATTTAGCTTAAATATACATGAATTTTATTAGCATTATCTTACTAGATAGTTCAAAGATAAATAAAATCTCTAGCATGAATGCAGTATGCATTATAATTTGTACTACACTGCATGGAAAAATAATAAAATCGTGATGATCAGATGCACAACTTGTAATTTAAAACATCCAGTCAATAATAATAATAATAATAATAATAATAATAATAATAATAATAATAATAATAATAATAATAATAATAATAATAATAATAATAATAATAATAATAATAATAATAATAATAATAATAATAATAATAATAATAATAATAATAATATTAATATTAATAATAATGATGGTGGTAATGATGATAATGATGATAATGATGATAATGATGATAATAGTAATAGTAGTAATAATAATAGTAGTAATAATAGTAATAATAATTCAGAAGCACATATTACCTACAAAATAAATGTTATTATGACATAGTTTGCTTTCATTCTCTTCTTTATGATCAGTTTCTGTTTCTCAAGATCTCGTTTTTAGTTAATTTTCAGAATTATTGGAAAAATCGGATTCATTCAAGCTGTCATACACGTGTAAGGCATCATCATCCCAAGGTAAATGAGGCATTTCTTCCAAATCCTAGGAGTTTTGTAGATCATACTCATGTATGTGAAAAGTAGTAACATACTACTTGCAATGGTAAAGAAATATTGCACAACTAACGAGGAAAAATATGTCAGCAATACGTAATGACAGTAGGCACGCAGGGCTTGGTTGACCTCTGCGACTCGTAGCTGCCACTTAGTCATTCTTGGAGCTAAAAGAATGAATATGAGGTTGTCACTCTAGCTAACAGTTGAGTGAGGTATAACATTAGATTCCTAGTCATGTGGTTGCATAGGTGCACTCGTTCAAATAGTAGAATGTTTAAATAATCGTAGGGGTCCCTCAGGTCCTTAGCAACCAACGGAAGGTTAAAGCTACCCGAGATTAATTTTCTTAGTATAAAGGAAACCCCTAGAGTAAACCGTCTCCGGGTAACTTATTCTGAGTTTCGAACTCGAAACCTCTTGAATGTGCGGCATGCATGCTACCCGCACACCGCAGAGGTGGACTCGAATTCTTATTTGAATTCTTGTGAGAACGAGTTTTGCAAGTATATGCCAGAAAAAGTAGATTACCAGAACATTTTCGGAAACTGTAAGCCCATCTCTAGTACGAGGAGGCATAGAGAAAGATAGTTTATCATCTCTTTTCGTTGTTTGAAAGGCACGCTTTTAACCCCTGGGAGTTGAACGAGAATCCTGCTGGTTACACGTGACGCGACTTTCTCGGCGGTAATCAGCCGAGTACTGGCCAGAATGGTGTTCTTTGCCTTCTCTATTGCACCAAAGGGACTTTTCCCTATGAGGCAGTGGGTGGAGATTAATGCAGCGGTTCGTGCGCAGATTCTAAACTCCAGAAACTATTTCTTCAAGCATCGGAGCATGATCTGAAATGGATGCCCTGATAAGCTCGCATCTCAACGTTGGTCGTTTGCTTGGAATTTCATACCTCTAAGTGGGTGTAATGCTTCTCCTTGAAACCTACAACCTGAGCCTAAACTTTTCATGTATTAAAATTCATTTGCTGTACATGTGTGTTGTGTAGGTTGAGCAGGACCGATCAATTGTAAAGCGGAGCAACTCTGTCTTTAAGAGCAGACAAACCAATACCTTCTGGTTTCTAAACTACGCAGCTAATTTAATAATTTCAAAGGACAATACTTTTTGTAAACAGGTAATGTAATACTCGGTTCATCTGAATGATACATACAACCTAAATTTTGCTGGAGGAAAGCATACAATAGCACTACAGGATTCCCAAATTTATTCATAAGCTTGAAGGCTTCTATAAGGGGTTGCGAAAATTAAAATATTTACTTTGTTTACGTGTCTGGCAGGGGACAAGACTGTAATAATGAACAGCATATTACATAATATTGAGCGTATTTTCCAGTCTGTCATGATGTCCATTGTTTTGAGAGACATAAGGGAATGTAGTAGGGGAACGAGTAGGGGTGAAGTTGCACATCAGGCGCGGCATTCAGTGCGTACTATGTATATGTAATACGGTTACAACTGAAACGAGCATCTGCCTTACCCTTGGGCTAATTGGAAGAGGATTAAGATGACAGTCAACACTTAAAGTTAAGGGAATACACTGAGGGAGACACCTCGTGCACCATGGCCTACGCAGATCTATTGTGGCTGACACCCCCAGGAAGCAGGGATGAAATGAGGGAACAGCAGGGTGCAACTGCGTCGCAACCAGATGCAACACAAACATTCGAAGGTCCCTAACAAGTGCTGAGATCTCTTCATCCCGGCGCCAAGCCCCACCGAACACCATCCCGCCGCTAGTTCGGTATCGTACGAGCGGACCCCCACCCCCCACCCGCCGTCCTGGAGGACATGGTCGCCCACCACTTAGCGTCGGGAATAGCAGTTAACATGCGCAAACGTCCGCGCCATCTATCTGGCACCGCCAACACCACTCGCTTGAATGAACACCTGATAAGGAAACGGAAGAAGGGAAATGATGTACACAAAACCGTGGTATGAAATTATGCACCTCAGCATTCACTTAAATGATACTACGGGGAAAAAACTAAGTCAGAGTTCGCGGTTCCAGGGGTTCGAACCCGGGACCTCACGAATGAGAGTCGCACACTTGCCGTGCTGACACCTCGATCGGTAACTCATTTTACTTCAAAAAGAAAATATGTTTTTCTTTCTTTTTCTTTCTGTTTGTTAATGACTGGGACTTACCAGTGTCATAATATTAGTGCTGATAGTGTGCCGGAGTTTCTTTCCGCAGTTATTTAAATGCCAGTAAATATATGGTATGTGACTGTCGCTTTTAAGCATGCTTAAAAAACCAGCAGTCGAGGCCATGTTTGAACCCTATTCTTGGGAACAGCTGGCTTGCACCTCACTAGTTTAGCTGACTTTCAATAGGCTAGCCCGTGCCTCATAGTCAACTTCTCTGACGAAGATATCGAAACCTCTGAGGAAGTACCAATACTAGGCTCAGATGCTGGAAAAGTGTCGTGCAGTATATCCAGTATATCACGGCGGACCTTGAAATGAACCGCTAGTTTACGACGGAACACTCACTGTGATGTCCCAAGTGAAAGGCTCTAATTTCAAACAGCTCCTTATGCCCTGCTCATATTTTACCACTGAAATGAAGGAAATGGGATACATTCAATGATCACTAGGGAGCGGGTTTAGTACGAAATCCATCAAGTTAACCGTGCGTCTACAACGGAAAGTAGAAGCGCCGGTGACCTTGCTGTGCTCTTGTAAACAAATAGAGTGGCGGGCAGTACAGCTCTCATACTACCTGCCGGCTCTATATTCCATGCTGTTAATCTCGTTCCTATGTTTACTTACTAAAACCCCGCTCTCTGATGATCACCAAAAGTTGCGATACTGAGTATTGTCGCTGTGATCCAAATAATTTTATTTTTCGGTTCAAAATAATATTACTTGTGATCACTTCAGATTCCTCGATCTGAATTGAGGAGCTGCCAAATGTTTTTGAAGACACTAATGCTCCGTAGGTTAAGTGGGCCTTTATACACCTCTCGCAGTTTTGAGCATGTTCAAGGTTCAAGGCTAGTAAAACATGATAAAAAAAACGTGATGTGTTGCACTCATATGACTTTCTCTACTCTTGCACATACTAACCATTCTTACAAACTCTTATTCCTATATCTTCTTCGTGTTAATTGAGATAAACATTTGCAGAAATTATCTTATTTTTTATTTGCTTATAGGTGCAAGGGGGATATGGAAGTACAGTAGGCTTTGAGCGATAGTCGAATCTTTCAAAGCTTTTAAATTCCGTTCTCTTTGCACGTTTAACATATAAAAAAGTTAATAACGATGTTCCATTTGACAGAAGTATAAGTTCTTCAAAACTCACACAAATAACAAGGCATATCTCAAAATGGTTCATTCTACAGAATGTATTTGGACATAAATTGTGTATTTTAGCAAGATCTATATTTTTTGCATAGTAAGTAGTTCGTAGTGTTTAACGCCCGCTTTTACTACATTGCGGCACCGCAGGCTGGCACTGATGATACATAGAATGATGATGGAACACCGGTGGAATATGATGGCGGGGGAAACCGGAGAACCCGGAAGGAACCCGCCCCAGCGCTGCTTCGACCACCACAAATCCTACACGCGGTTGCCTAGGATCGAACCCGCCTTGGTGAGAAGTGAGTGGTCTAACCACTCGGCTACGGCGCATAGTAATATTTGGTCTATTTGGTTTACCAGTTACGCAAAAATCATCCAGAATAAATACGACTACAGGGGCTATAGCTAGAAAATTCAAGATATACATATCATTTGTCATAAGAATGTCTCAAACATATTGCATTTTAATCAAAATCGTTAGACCCATTTTCAAGGAAATCAAAATTTTTAAAAGATTTTCCATGTAAAGGATGAGACGGGAACTTCCATTTATCCATAGTTATAATTATAAGACCAGAACGTAATATAAGACACACAGGTTAAATGTGTGTGTGTGTGTGTATATATATATATATATATATTTGTCAATAGAGGACAAACATTTTTTTTTGTGTGTGTGATTTTTCCCTAAGGGACGGCTTTATATTGACACCACCCAAGGTTACGGCTGGGGAAATATACCCTCCCTCCATAACGGGACAGGCAGAAGCTGGCGTGGGTGAAAAACATAACTACTGGAAATTCAGAGGTCTGTTCTGGTGAAGTTGTCAAGGGGGAATCTCACCAACGGAGGTGTAGTTTCGCGCCAAAAGCATCGCAGTGTTGAAAGTGATCGAGATTAGCATAAGGATGCGGTAAATATCTGGGCGATGCAGAAAGGTTAACACAGAATGACAGAAATTTGTCCAGGTTTGTTTTTCTTCGAGGCATTTAGATGTTGTGAAATAAACCAGAAAAGTACAGTACAGTGTGTATAGTTATCCTACCTCGCGCCTGAGAAGACGTAAGTCCCCGACCCATGCCTACCTAAAATTACATTACCTAATCCCATGCAAATCAACGGAGGCGTCAGCAGCAGAGCCTGTAATCTGGGAGTACCCGCAGCGATCCCAGGCAGCGACGTACAGCGCACAGGTGGCTACCGAGGCATCGACGGGGTGAACCCGTTACAAGGGCAGTTTAGGTTGAAGCATCCTTGAAAGACATTAAACTTAAATACCAACTTTAGTATTTAACCGGCTTTTTAGTTACGCTGTCCACAGAGAAACAGACACACAGACATACACATGGACATTGTTCTAAAAATGTTCTTTTTTTATTCAGGGGGCTTCAAAACATACATTTCCGGTAAAATCTCGACATCGAATTTTTAGGTAAATACCATACTTTCTCTGCTTACTAGTAGAAAAAGTAAAAATACAGTATTCTACACTTACGATGGTCTACGGTAGCCTAAGGTAGTTTAACAACTCTACATATGTGTAGAGTTCGACCCAATACCGCAAGGGTAAACTCTATGAGAAAGGATGCATCCTTCTGCATTATAAAATATCTAAATAACGAAGTCTACAAGAGAGTAAAACTGTAACGAGTGTGACCACCTACGTGACGCCTATTTCCACTGATGTCATTTCAACTATGCTGGCCTTGCCTTGCCGCGCCAAGCTATATAGAGTCAAGCTCAAACACATATGAGTTTCACACACCCACGGTCATTTGAAAGCCCGAGGTGTAATTGGCCAGAAGACTTGCTGATAACAGCAGCAGCTCTGCCATGCACGGCCTTTACTCCGATTTCCCCATCGCATCGAAGGTTTACACTGGAATGATCCATTCCCTTGATTATACCTACATGGGGATATTCTGCGGTTACATATAGAGCTCATAACGGATTAATTATTAGGATCAGGATGCCATGTAGACGAGGTTAGTCTTCACTGTGTGAAGCGTGGGCACAGACAAAATCCGTATTGGTGTGCATGATCTGTACAGTTCATATCCAGGCTTGCTGCCCAGAAACAACGCATACATATTACTAACAGTGAACTCCACGTTTGTGCTTTATGATACATAAATGTTCTTTAACGGGTAGTGCTTTTGGCATACAGAATATAAATGCCCTCACAACGGTGCTTATTTCACTATTTTAACCCTCTCATGTATAGTGCTCTCATTTGGCAATAAAGAGGCTTAGTCAAAGTTTTAGAATATTTTAATGATGGTACTCATATATTGGTATTTCACAGTAAAATAAAAGTATTGGTAACGCCTGTAACCCCTTGGCACAGCAGTCCATCTGGACCAAAGCCTTCGACCCGACCGCTGCGTCTCCTACCTCTGCCCACTACAGGCGTCATAAGTGGGGCGTAGTAATGGAAGTGGGACGTGGTTGGCACCCCGGCCCTCCCGATATCATCTATTATTATTATTATTATTATTATTATTATTATTATTATTATTATTATTATTATTATTATTATTATTATTATTATTATTATTATTATTGTTATTGTTATTGTTATTGTTATTGTTATTGTTATTGTTATTGTTATTGTTATTGTTATTGTTATTGTTATTGTTATTGTTATTGTTATTGTTATTGTTATTGTTATTGTTATTGTTATTATTATTGTTATTGTTGTTATTGTTATTGTTATTGTTATTGTTATTGTTATTGTTATTGTTATTGTTATTGTTATTGTTATTGTTATTGTTATTATTATTGTTATTGTTGTTGTTGTTGTTGATGTTATGTTGTTATTTTTATTATTATTATTAAATGTATGGTCAATTTTTCTTTAGTATATCCATGGACTCGCCCACGTATATCCCAAGATAAAGATCTCATAATTCCTCACTGTAGCAACTGGCAGCAAGTACACTAGAGAAATTGAGGACGGCGTCAAGGGGTGACAATCGGCATCACATTCTGTTTACTAACTTAAAAAAAAACTGGGAAAAGAAGTACATCAAACCAAGTGTCTTTTCAATATAGGATAATAACGATATTTATTAATGACACAAGGGTGAAAAAGGATGATTTTATTTTGTGAGTAGGTGTAATTCCAAAACGAGGTCACAGGCCGAGTTGAGGATACCTACGAACATCATACACTATTTTTTAGACAGTCCTGAATATTTACAGATATATTATGGATTATATATAAATATATGGTATTGGTTCACCTTTCTAATGGTCATGATAGTCTTCAGGTTGCGATATTCATTTGCCTTGCGAAACATCAGTGTTAGCAACATGACTTTTAGAAAACCATAATATTCTACATAAGGGAGGCAGCGGAAATAATAAATAAGGAAAATAACGTAACGAAATATAATTAATTAATATTACAATTTGTTCTAAACTTACTCATATTCAAATTCAAATGACCCGCCATTTTAAACAAGTGTTGTGTAACTCAGATTCACGGCCTACTGGAATGAGGCGATGGTCATATTCCACAAAAAAACATTGTTGGCATTATCAGTGTTAAAAGCTTTTGAGCACTGAGTGAAAGAGTTTTCTACTTTTAACACTGTCGTGAACTACTAAAAGGTCCACTTTTACATCAACTGTCTAAAAATAATTCACGTATATTTCATACATATTATACGCAGGAATAAATAAAAGCTCGCATGTGAGGTTCTGGTTAATTTTCACTTCTTCATCATACTGAAGAGCACGCCATTTACAAATGTGTAATTGGTCACTTATGCGAAAATTGTCAGTATGTGTGTAGATTTTGAACGGATAAACTATATTTCTCTTTTTTTCACAATTCTTTTGCAGTTTGTTCTCTTCCTTATTGATGGTAAAAGTTGAAGGTAGTCTTTGTGAAGTTCATTTTAAGATTTAACTAATCTTACATTCACATTCTCTGAACAACCAGGAGTAAAAGGCTTCATTGTCTTCTTTGTCTTATTTCGCGTGTAGAAAGGGGGATGCTCTTATTATTTAAATGTATTATATAATATTGGTTTCGCTGAATCGTGAACAATTGCTTCATGCCCTTAAGGTTATACCCATAGTTTAAATTAGGTCAATTAAAACTTATCCTATATTATTTCCAAAAGCCACTCCTAACTTTTAGCTTCAATTATGCACCATGGGTTTTCCTTTCATTATCCTTTAACCTTCAAAACGTACCCATTTACGAGTCAAGAGCAAAC
The DNA here is from genome assembly GCA_030765045.1 of Tenodera sinensis. Classification (NCBI taxonomy): domain Eukaryota; kingdom Metazoa; phylum Arthropoda; class Insecta; order Mantodea; family Mantidae; genus Tenodera; species Tenodera sinensis. Next base: position 77,570,403 of record CM060969.1, read on the forward strand.
GCATGATGTCCTGTACTTATTTCCAATGCGTTTTACTAAACTTTAATTTTTCTTACACTTTTTCTTATTAAAGATATTCTACGTGATATTAGTTCATAACCAGTAACTTTCATAAATAATATCAGATACTACTCTCTGGAGCAGAGCGAGAGAATTTAAATGGTAAGGTGAGAACGTCCAATGACATACACCTGGACTGTTTCATAAATAAAAATGAATTAAAATACAATATCGCAAAGATTTGACCAGACAATGATAAATTCAGTAAAAAACTATATTTATTCCGATTAGTGTAGTTCGACTCACTCAACACTATCAACTAAGGAAAATGAAACAAAAGACTACGTCTATTTCCATCCTTTATTGTTGTTATAACAGAAAACGAGTTTATAATCTTAAATATCACTTTATTTTAAACATTAACAAATAACCTTTGTGCCGAAAAATGCATTAATTACCAAAACAACACTTGCTAAAACCCCAGGTGCTAAATTGAAATGCGGTGGTATTTTATTTGTTACACCATTATAATTTGTAACAAATTGGTTTCCAGCGATTTATGGAATATAGTTGGCGACAATGAGTGAACAAAAGAATGACCAAGTGTTAATTTGTATATGATAATTTAACGCCATAATGTATAAAATGGCACAAACTGAGAGAGAATACAGTAAAAAGCTGGTGTAGGGTTTTTGCTACACTCTGAAATTATTCAAAATTTGTCATAATTGTGAACATTAAGAATAAGTTGATATAATAATACAGTTTAACGTTTTATATTGATTTTCGGAAATAGCCAGAGCATTGAACAACATTCTACGTTCAGTTTTGTACGTTAATATTTAAAAATATTGGTATTTTCAGTTTTACACAATTACCATTTTTGCAACATGTACTTTTATATGCTTTTTTATAAAAATACTAAATATACCTGAATGAAATTTAAAACGCACTTGTAATTGGGATAGAACAGTTATAACATTTAGATGATATTTAGTTGAAGTCGGCAAGTTTTAAATATCTTACTTCTGAGTAGACTTAAACCAAGAAAAAGGGCTAAGAAAGCGCATGAATGTGTGTGTGTGCGCGTGTGCGCGTGTGCGCGTGTGTGCGTGTGTGTGTGTGTTTTTAACAGCATAACCTAGAATTGAAAAGTGATTTAAATAACTAAACTTGATATTTAATTTCAGGTTCTTAGCAACACATGAGGTTTCTATATGTAGATATTGTATTTTTATTTTCACTTGCCCTCATGACGCTTGTATTCGTCGTAAACAAAGGATTAGTAATGTTATGTAATCTCGTTTCTCGTGTAGGGCATAGCTGTTCGTATCTGGAGCAGAAAGCTACTCTCAGGCTTCTCAACCATGACGTGAGGTTAGAGGTATAATAGAAGCGTTTTCTCTGCATCTGGAACTGACATCAACAACACAACTTTGATAACATCGCTGTCTTCACAATATACATCATTTTGTTATAAGTATGAATGAACATCCTTCCCATAAGCTTTCGAACATTGCTACTGTTCCAAAAGAATTCAGCTTCAGAGATGCCCCAATCTATTTTGAACATATGCACTGATTTGTGTAATAAAATACAGAATCATCATCGTTTGTCAGTATTGATCGGGGTGGCTAGATCCATTCAACTACTTATTTCTGGCTTATTCTCAAAATCTATCCTGATTAATCTGTTTTCATCAATAATAATATACAATGATGAGATCATCTGGACAAACCAAGTTTTAAAATGTTAATTTATAATGTTTACGCAGTTATACAGACATAGTTTACTATATTAATGTTTTATAGAATTATATGAATCTTTGAAATGTAATCCACCTTAATTAATCTGAAAATTTGACCAAAATTGTGAAAAAGTAAAAGAATTAATTGTTTCACTATAAACTGATATAAATTCTAAACATTAAGAAAACATTATCTTTGTACCTGGTACATTTAAGTTGCAATTTAATTAAAACTATGCACAAACAGACGCATGCTTATTAATAGGAGCACCAAACTTTATTCCTTGTTTTCTTGTAAACTGATTTTAAGCATTTTTTTCATTTTTAATATGCTCCACATGCAACTTTTGACTAATTTGTTGTAAAAGTTTTGTGCTGTCACTCAAAAGTATATGAAAAAATGAGGGCAATGCTACAATTTTCACAAATAATTAACTAACTTTACAAAAATGAAGAGCTTAGAAAGTACAAAATATTGTTTCTAAATGTTTTACGGATTAATATAAAAATCTGATGAAATAGTTATTTTTGAAAACTCATTTACTGTAAAACCTGAATATATTATGAGAATATTGTCAGCAATACAGCACATGGAGTATTTTTGCGAAAACAATGACTTGACACAAAACAAACCTAATATTTGAATAACACGCAAGATAAAATTTCGAAACATTGTTATTGTGTGAACTAACTCATAAATGCCAACGGGATATCTTGCAGATAATTTTACAAAATGTACCTTAAGTTCGCGTAGGTAAAGGGGTTGTCATCGTGATGTACAAAATGATACACATGTTGTTTTAATTCGAGGGAACTTGTTCAAAAGTTTTATTGATTATCTCTGTGGTCTGGTAGTAATAAGCTAGACTCCATGCTAGTCCCGGATTTGATCACTCTAAATGTTCCATTAAAAATACCCGTGTTTAGGACATTTGCATGACAAAAGATACATTATGTACTGTCTGCAAATAACATGTGGAATTTTCTTCATGCTGAATTACTTGCTTACTTTACTAGTAAACCGAAACAAAGCTTATTGTACAAAAATATATATCTTAAGAGGCAATTTATGTCAGTATACACCTTTGTTATTCATTTTGAAAACGTTCATAGGCATAAATATTCAAATACTTAATAAAATACTCAATAAAACACCAATTATCTGTTTCATAGGAGAGTAAAATTTCTAATATCACAGATAGTGTCCAAATAATAAAACATTTTACTATCCCCTCAGTCTCTTATAGCCCCCTTGTACTAAAACTGAAATGTCTCATGAAACCGTTGCTATAATATGTTATCCCTGTTAATGTAAGGCGCATGCAACATTGAGATTTTGTGCGAATAGTTCAGGAAGAATGTATATTGCACATTAAATGTTTTTATGGTAGTTTTGCACATTCGTTTAACTGTTGCAAAGTGTTCTAATTTGTTTTATTATTTTGCTTTAGTAGCATAATATACACTTTTCCTCGCGTGATTCTGCTGATCGATTATATCTGATATAGTTTCACTTAGGTTTTATATATAGTGTAGAGAGGAACATGGGATTCGTGACTAGAAACTTAAAGGAAAAGTGTGCAGACTTCAACCTGTTCTTTTGTTTACATTATTCACTATGAAGTCTACACTTTGTGTATACTGTTTAAGGGGAGATTTGTTTTGGCATACTTGTGGCCTTTGGTCCTTAATGACCATTTATGGTTTGTTTTGTGATAAACTTCACGCGCGCACACACACATAGACTCGTACAGTCGTACTTCCAGGCACATACGCACACATACACACAACCACAAACACCCATGCCTGAGGTGGAACTGGAACCCGTGACCCTCTGCGATACGGAACGTCTAAGACACAGGCTCTAGCGACCACGGCTATGGGTAAGGGTAGACGCCCATTGTCTCAAAAACTATTTAAGGAATTGGAACACTTTGCCGGTGTAAGTGCAAGCTTTTAACGTTCACTGATACACTTTTATATAAAATTTGTTTATTAAGTAAGGTAGGGTTACTTTCACATGTACACCATCTGTTTAAAGTTTAGCAGCTATTACCCTTTAAAAGTAAGCTATGATGTACTACCAAAATAAGTCCACTGGAGTACTTGCAGATGTTTTTATCAACGATAATCTGTTAAAAGTTGTTTACTTATCTAGAGAAAACCAAACCTCGAGTGGCGATTTAATTATAGATGCGTAAAGATTACAAGAAATAAATACAATAAACTATAAATAATCAATTATTTTAATAGTAATTGACCAAACTACTTCCTTATGTTTCTGTTTTCATTTGTGTTATCGTCTCGCCGTAGACTTCTGATTATCTTTGTGGTAAACAAATAACGATCGCTAACAAATTAGCAAATGCTAGGGCGGTAATAACAACAGACTAATGCTAAGGATTTGTAAGAATGCTAGGGAGTTAGGGAATGGATACAAATTTTGGATAAGCAGCAATGATTGGTCAAAAGTAGTACACTCTAGATGTGCGATATGCAATCCCAAAATATAGTTTAGCTATCTGTAAAAGTTTATGATAAAAGGATCATCTATACCAAGATTCAAAGTACAATAAGTACAAACCACATTGCTTGAGCAAAATCACTCCTAAAAGATGGACCCATATTTATCCCTGTTCTCCAAGGTATGTGTTAGGTTTGTGTTTGCGTGTTTCCATGTTTTCCCGTTTCTTTTTGTTTCTTATTTAATGGTAGGTGCAGTAACATTTCTATTCTTAAATATAAGTACTATGCATATAATGATGGAATACGTATAAAATTAAATATGAAATTCCTATTGATATTGTGTACAAAAATATACTAATTTTGGTCAACCTTCTTCAATTAGTCTCCCCATAAATAAATAAAAAAAAAAAAAATGATTAAATGAGCTATAAAGCCAAAGATTCACTGAAATCCAATTTGAGGGTTCACTGGATATCTAATACGTTAAGATTTCCATATTACTCGGAGAAAACCCTTTTCAGTATGGTTTCAAAATAAGAAATCTAAGTAGAGTTAAAGTTGCAGTGGAACCATAAACTGTCCTGATAGTCCCTTGAGTTAGAGCGTAGTCGAGTATGAAGCGGCAACTCGAGTTAAGCCATGCGCCACGAATCGATATCTATCGGAACTTTCCTTCATATATCACGCCTTAAAATTTTAATCAGTTTGTGCTGCATCTTGAGTTTCTAAAGTGGAGCTTCGCTGTGTGGGAATTAGATTCCCTTCCTCGTGAGAAGGTAGTTCGCAGAACATAACAGCAGTGACTACATCTGTCGCGAGTGTGCCGGAGGGAATATTAACAATGCAACTGTTCTGTTGAGGAAGATAGGCCTTTTAGAACAATGTTGCTAGGATTTATACCATGTTGTTGGCAATAAAGGCCCAACCCATGCCCTGGGGTTAACCTACCGGGCATTTATCCTTCAGCTTCCTTTAAGGGAGCTTTATCGTTATTTATTACGGGAACTAGCTACTGAACCCATACAACGTTATATAATCATCCTTTAAAGAGACTATTTTATATATTTAATCAAAATATAGAATTTAGGTGATCGTGTTGGTTTGTAACTTTTATTTTGTGCATTTACTGATACAAGGAGAACAAACAACCTGCGCGGAGTTTTGACTATCTGCGACCATGGCGCTCCTTGGCGTCTGCCGCTATCACAGAAAGGTACGGGTGAAACCATCCAACATTTTTAGAATAATTTTATGAAAGGAGACCCTGAAACTGGCTATCCTAATTGTCCATGCATTTTTTGGCATCCCTTTAGGAAACTATCCATCACTCACCTTAGTTCACGTTGGGAAATGCTGTCAATTTCCAAACGGGTATTTTGTTATAATTTTTCCAGGGTGTATGGGTTTGTTTCCTACACTTTCTGTTTTAGGTTACCCCAGAGATAAAAGTCACAGGAGATTAGGTCGGGGAACCGAGGGGGGCACAAATCTCTACTAATAATTCTGTCCTGAAACACGCCTTTAATTCATCTCATTGGCTGTATGGGTTGTGTTGTTGAAAAAAGGCAAAATCACGCTCCTTATCTATTAATTTTCTTTAAAAATGGCAAAACTATATTCACGCATGTTCGGGCATGAAAAATAATTGGCCCTTTCTCCGCTAATGGCGCACCATAGAACTTTTTCCGCATGGAGGGTATTTCATGAACAATATTAGATTTCTCAGGGCTCCAATAACGATTATCTCGTATGCACACTAATCCATGAAGGTGGAACCAAGCCTCGTCCGTGAAAAGTATTAAATGGAAATCTTTCTGCAGATCGCACTTTCATTTGGCGAGCTGAGTTAATACATGCCAATCATAAATACACGCTATGCAGTAGAAAACATGTGCTCAACCATAATACACTTTGTGACCAAGTACGGGACAAAATAAGTCACTTGTGATAAATGAACCACATCACGTCAACGTCAATTCAATGCTGCAGAACAAAACCACATAAGCAGCGTGACCTTGTTTACGCAGCAGTTCGTAATCATGTTTTCACATGCCCATTGGAAAAACACCGCACAGCCCGTTCGAAGGTACTTTGCACTCCCGTTTTATTTCGATTCCTTATGATTAAATCCGATCTAGTATTGAAAATACATTTGATTAAACAAAATATTAATTCCTATCCCTCCGCTTTTGTCTATCGCATGAATGCAGAAGAAGAGTGACACAAAGCATACAATGCTGAATAGAAGCTACAACCTTTTTAATTTTACTATACAGTTTATTTAATATTCTTCCAAATGAAATGCTTTAAGTAAGTGTGATTAACATACTTCTTTAAACCCCACAGATAATCGTGATGTTTAAGATATTGCATGCAGTGTGCTTTGGTTCTCCGCGTATTGTGGACTGGTTAATGTGTTTTGGGTTTAGAGTAAGTTTGGTCCTAAGAATGAAGCGATAAGTTACATCTATTTGTAAGCACCAAAATATCAAGGTATGCATGCTGTATAACACTAATATGTTAACTATAATTTTGAAAATAAGCATTCAACCTCCCCTCCCACCGTTGAACTCGGCATAGACATGAAAAGATTTCATTGGTCGACGTGCTAAGTCACACATCTGAATCTGGTCTATCCTATCCATCTACTTGAAACAAAGGTACAACCTAATTTTATTTGAAAAAATCTGATGTGTTTAACTCACATGACTTTCTCTACTCTTCTACTAATCATTCTTACAAACTCTTGTTTCTGTAGAATGAAGTATCTTCCGGGCTATTATGCCGTGGTCTGCTGGATCTTCATGTTAGTTGAGATAAACAATTGAAGAAATTATCTTATTACTCATTTTCTTGTAGGTACAGGGGGAATGTGGGAGTACAGTAGTCCTAGAGAGATAGTCAAATCTTTTAAAACTTTAAAATTCACTCTATTTGCACGGGTAAAACATAAAACAGAATATCTCCGAAAGGGATCATTCTACAAAAGAATTTTTTTTTTTTTTTTTTTTTTGTGGTGGGGAAAAAGGCTACTTACGCCCTAACCACATGCATGCATGCGAGTGTAAGACTCCTACCCTGGCTTCGAACCCGGGCAGCCTACTCACTAAAAAACCCCACCGGAAGTCTTGAGGTCAAGGCCTCTATGCTGCAGTACCGCATAAAGCACCTGCGCATTCTGTGGTGAGAGATGGAAGCTGCCTGCCAGTGGCAGTAACAGCGAGTATTACTGATGTGCCGGAGGGCAAACATGACATAAGCCCTGAGTGCCCCCTGGTAGTAACTAATGGTGATGTGTAGGATAGTTGATGGTGTTCTTTTTGTGTTTCAGCCATTTGGCATCGTTAGGTGTAGATGGATGTGAGGGATGAGTGAATGAGCATGTTTTGTTTAAAAATCCACCCGAAGGTTTCGTTTCTTGTCCTTAGCGTATTTTTTTTTTTTATTATTATTTTTTTTTTAATTTTTTTTTATTATATTTTATTTTTTTTTTAAATTTATATTGCGTCCTATAATCTATGCTAGTAGTATTTTAAGAAATGCTTATATAACTAGGTGCAGTTATGGTGATATTTATAAGATTTACAACTCGTAGAGATAACTTCTACTGTGTCATTTAATCTTAGTTACTAGGGTGTGATTAAGCCGGAGGCTTCGTCATTAATCGTGTACCTGATCTTGCCTGGTCGTATAAGTGCACACATGGCGGGCTGTCTGCCTGAAGTGCAGGAGCGAGCCTGTGCCACTACCGGGGAGGCCCTCGTCTCCCGGGGTCCGCCTTGGCTAGGTAGCACAAGGACTTCTGAGGGCTTGAGTGTAAGTGTATGTTTTTAAAGTGTTGTGTGTTTGTTGTGTGCTTCCCTTCATCCCCTAACCAGTCATATCATACTCCCCGAGCATTCGTATTTGCTCATTGTGGTTCTTATTCTTTTTGGCGTATAGGTTGCATGCCAGGTGTTTAATAAACTGCTCGATTGTGAGCATTTTCAGCTCTTCATGTAACTGGTACGTCGGAGCCTCTGGCGGTAGTTTAGCAATATTTCGCAGTATTCTATTTTGCATCGTTTGGAGGCGTTTTATGTGCATTTTTGCCGCATATCCCCATACCGGGGCGGCGTAAGTTAAGATGGGTCGGATCAGCGTCTTATAGAGCGTAAGTCCCATGCGTAGCTTAAGGCTGCTGTTAAGATTTATGAGCGGGTACAGTCTGTTGAGTTGGCCATTGGCCTTTGCTCTGGCTGAGTTAATATGCTCTCTCCATGTGAGATATTCGTCCATCTTAACCCCTAGGTACGTGACGGATGTCTCCCACCCGATAGGTTCCTGATGTAGGGTGAGGGGTGGGAGGGCTCGCCTCCTTTGCCTGTGTAATTTTCGCCTGAGAATTTATTCAGGAATAACGTGAGTGTTTTAGCGAGATCTACATTTTTGTATATTACGATTTTGTCTATCTCTTATAGTTTACGAGTTATGCAAAAGTCATCCAGAGTAAATAGGGCTACATAGGCTATAACCATACAATTAAAAATATACATTTCATTTGCCATAAAAATATCTCAAACATATGGCATTTGGCATTTTAAACATTTGGCATTTTCAAGCCATAAAGAGAAAGATTTGTACAAATTATCGTTTTGCTTATTTCCTTGTAGGTGAAGGGGAAAATGCGAATACATTAGGCTTCCATCAATAGTCAAAACTTTTAAAGCTTTGAGATCCCCTTTTCTTTGCACGCTTAACATAAAAAAAAAAAAAATAAATAAATAAATAAATAAAAATAAAAAAAATGTTCCATTTCACGAAAGTTTTGTTTCCCGAAACTACTGACACAAATAACAAGGAATGTCTCCGAAACGGTTCACTCTACAACAAAGTATATTTTCACATAAATTGTGTGTTTTAGCAAGATCTACACTTTTTGTAGAGTAACATTTTATCTATCTCTTACGCTTTATGAGTTACAAAAGTCATCCAGAGCAAACAGGTCTACATAGGCTATAACCAGAAAATTTAAAATATCTTAAACATATGGCGATTTTAATCAAAATCGTTAGCCATTTTCAAGAAAATCAAAATTTTACATGTAAAGGGTAGTTTAGGGTGGGGCTATTTTGTTCAAAATCTTCGTGTCGCATCCTTGAAGGACATTAAAACTTATATACCAACTTTGGTTTTTAACTGGCTTTTCGTTTTTGAGTTATGCTGTCCACAGACTGACAGAAAAACCCACACCCACACGCGCGTGCGCGTGCGCGCAGACTTTTTCTAAAAGTGCTCTTTTGGATTCAGGGGTCTCAAAACATATATTTCCGGTGCAATCTCGACATCGAATTTTTGGAACTTCATTGGTGGGCTGTCAAATTTGGCAAAGTAAAATAAATATACATTAATATTACTAACCGTTAGACAAATGTTTGAGTTTCGGTTTAACAACTTACAGGCTATATGGTGATGGGTTTATGCAATTGAAACTTTTAAATACAGATCATAAAACAAACATTTCTGAAGTTTTGTGGTCCTAGTAAGTGAGATATAAAAATTTTTACAAGCTACTTATAGTGACAATATGAATTTTCCTTGTATTGGTAGTTGGAAGTTTAAATTCCTTCCAAAAGTTCACAAAAGGAGGTGGAATTTTGCCTGGGGCACCTACCATGAGACCAATAATTTTGATGTCATCAACCTGGTATTTACTTCTACCTAAAAAGGCTACGGTAGGTGCGTATATTGCAGATTGCACGGGATACTAAGGCAAAGAAATAGGTCAAACACCAGACATTGATAATAAATTTATTAATAATTAATAATGTAACATATATTTTATTAATATCACGTGTGTCACTGATGAAAATAGAAATTGATAAGCGTTCTGAGCTTTAGGGTGAAAGTAAAAGGGATATCGTATTAGCCATAAAGGCTCAATTTGTAAAGCAAGAGACAACTTCCAGCATGATGCCAACACAAGGCTAGCATCAAAGAACTGTCAGAAATACGTGATATGGTGAGGTTTATCTAACTAGAGGGAACATCGCTCGCCATGCCAGCCCACTTGGCAGGAAAATCGTATGTGATAACATGACGCAATAAAGCTTTAATTACGCGCTATTTCACCAAACAAATGATTTGCGAGGGCGTGTGTACATACAACGATGTTTAACGAGAAAGGGAAATCTTCATGTAAATAATATGGAGATACAAAGTAGAGTTCCAAGCTTGTGGCGTTCAGGAAATCCAAATACAAAATGACAGCTGTAACGAAAAAAGACGTCTTCTACACTCACATGACTTTCTCAACATTTGTCGTTTATTTGTATATAAACAAACTAATCCTTTAACGGTTTACTTTTACTTTCTCTACTACGTTTAGTAGAGGAAGTATTGTATTCCACCCAAAAATTCGATGTCGAGATTTCACCGGGAATATGTTTTAAGGCCCCCTGAATACCAAAGTGGCCCGGGTTCGATCCCAGGCAACCGCATGTGAGTTTCGTAGTGGACGAAGCGGCGCTGGGGTGGGTTTCCTCCGGGTTCTCCGGTTTCCCCCGCCACCTCATTCCACCGGTACTAAATATTCATTCCATGTATCATCAGTGTCACCGCCTGCAGTGCCTAATGTAGTAAAAGCAGGCGTCACACACTACGAAAAAGCCCCCTGAATCCAAAAAGAGCATTTTTAGAAAAAGGTCCGCGCGTGTGTGTGCGTGTCTGTGTGTCTATCAGTCTGTGGACAGCATAACTCAAAAGCGAAAAGTCGCTTAGAAACCAAAGTTGGAATTGAAGTTTGTCTTTCAAGGACACGACACGAAGATTTTGAAGAAAATTGCTCCACCCTAAACTACTCTTTACATGGAACATTTTTCGAAAAGTTTGGTTTGCATGAGAATGGCTCTAAAGATTTTGACTAAAATGCCAACTGTAATAAATAAAATGCCATATGTTTGAGATTTTTTATGAGAAATGAAATGTATATCTTGAATTTTCTCGCTATAGCCCATGAAGTATTTACTCTGGATGACTTTTGCATAGCTGGTAAACCGTAAGAGATATGCCTAATCTTATTATACAAAAAATGCAGATTTTCCTAAACACACAATTTATGTCCAAATACATTATTTTGTAGAGTGAACCATTTCGGAGATATTCCTCGTTATCTGCGTAAGTTTTGGAGAACTTATACTTCTGTTAAATGCAGCATCGCTATTCATTTTTATATATTAATCGTGCAAAGAGAAGGGTATTTGAAAGATTTTACTGTCGCTCAAAATCCTACTGTATTCCCATATTCCCTTTGCACATGCAACAAAATGAGCAATATGATAGTTTCTGCAAATGTTACCTCAACCACTCCGAAGAAGAATTTGTAAGAATGGTTAGTACAATAGTAGCGAAAGTCACGTGAGTGCAACACATAGATTTTTCTGTCTGCAACTCAAGCGAGATAAACCTTTGCAGAATTTGTTTTATTACACATTTATTTGAGGATTAAAGGGATTGGAGGAAACCAAGGCGATATCTAAATGTTAAAAAGTAGCATGCTATGTGCTGTCCATAATCATACTACATATCGCGAGAAATCACCGAATAGCGAGAACACTTGGAACTAACAAATTAATTATTGAATAATTCAGTTCAATAATTACTAATATCTCAGAAATGAATGTTGTCACATAAAGCGATTTTAAATAAACTGTGTTTTAAAGGGATTTGCTTTTTTGTGTACTAAGCCTTTGTTTGTCTTTAAAGGTTTACTCGTTAAGCAAAATGATTCAGAATTCTTTCCGAATGAAGAGGTTCTCACATGCCATTTCCAGAAAATTCAATACGTGTGTATGTACATTCTTTGAGTCGTCTCTTTAGCATGCTGTTAGAGACGCTGTCTGCTAGGCGGGAGGTTCAGGTTCGATTTCTAGTACTGGTAGACCTTGTCTAGCGTGCACTCAGCTTTGTGAGGACTTGGATGGCCAATTAAGAAATTGTGTGAGAGAAGAGCAGTGTTGTATTCACCCTCGTAGAGGGATTCCGTATGCCAGTTACATCCCACCCTCCAGTATGTATCCTCTACCCCAAACAACCCTTCACATGGAAAAAGTTGGGTATTCTTATTTTTAAAAAATGACAACGGTTTTGATTAAAATGACATATATTTAAGACATTTATATAGGCAATGATATACTTATTTCTCACTCCATGCCATGGCAGCGAGGAGAGTTTTAGTCCTTGATTGTTTGTGAGTACATAATCATCACATCCTCATTCCCAAGGGAAATAATTGGACAACTTTACATAAGTCCTTAAAGGCAATTCCTTCTCACAATGTTGCGGAGATTTTGTGGTGGTAGTTTTGGTGTAATGTTTCCTCGAGATTTTCACCCACAGTTTTACTCACATGGTTGTAGATTAGGAACGGCCGGCCAGAATAAGCACTGTTATCGACATCCGCATCTTGTATTGTTACGATCAACGTCTCCGAGGGGGTTTGGTAGAGTTCATGGCGTAGGTTCAAATGGATGTGAGAGTATGGCAACAATTTTATTGACTTATCTCTTTTATATTTATAGGTTACTTTTATTTGTTTTATGTATTGTAATTTAGAGTTATTTTATGTAGCACATACGAAAAACTTAATCGTGCTTGATATATTGGTATATTGAGATATAAAGATGGTAAGTGTAGGCCTTAGAAAAAGTTTGAAAAGACGAGGTGCAGTCGATCCTCTTCAATTCCCGAGGATAGTAAAACCACTTAACACACGTGTATTGCATACATCTGTTTGGGGATAAATAGTTATTTAACATAGCATGTGAATAAAATGCAAAATACTAACGTTGAAACATAGCATCCATCTTTTCATGGTGTCTTGATGATTGGATTTAATTAGCATATATTAACCATTGCGTCTTTCTTAGCTCTCTTTAGATTTTTTAAGAATGAGAGAAGTACAGTCTATTTTCCAGTTTCCTTCGATTGCAGAATCAACAGACTCGTTCAAGTTAGGCGTCATAATTACCGTAAAGGATATGAAATCGTACCATCTTCCAAAATATTTAGTTTCAAATTAATGGGATCTCATACACACACACTTTTCTGATGGAATGCAATACATCCTCTTAGCTAATAATAGTTGATAGGGAAAATAAAAATAATAAAAATGCCGTTCACTAAAAAACATATAATGTCTGATGTGTTGCACTCACATGACTTTCTCTACCCTCGTACTAATCATTTTTACAAACTCTTATTCCTATATCTTCTTCGTGTTGGCCCAAATTAACTCGTTATCGACGGGCCGTTAAACCCTACACATTCACTCACTCACTCACTCACCTTCGTGTTAGTTGAAATATACATTCGTACAAATGATCTTATTGCTTATTTCCTTGTAGATGCAAGGGGAATATTAGAATACAGTAGCTTTGTGTGATCAAATGTTTTAAAGATTTGAGATTATGTTCTCTTTGCACACTTAACATATAAAAAACTGAACGATCATCCCTTTCACGAAAGGTTTAAGTTTCGAAACTCACACACATAACAAGGAATATCTCCAAAATGGTTCACCTTACAAGAAAATTTATTCAGACAAATTGTGTATTTTAGCAAGATCTACATTTTTTGTATTATAGTATGATTTGGTCTATCTCTAACGGTTAACCAGTTAAGCAAAAGTCGTCCACAGTAAATATGACTACAGGGGCTCTAGCCAGAAAATTCAAGATGGACATTTCATTTGTCATAAATATATATAAAAAATATGACATTTTAATTAAAATCGTTAAAGCCATTTTCAAGAAAATAAAAATTTTCCATGTAAAGGGTAGTTTAGGGTGGGACTAGTTTCTTCAAAATCTTCGTGTCGCATCCCTGAAATACATTAAACTTAAACACCAACTTTGGTTTTTAACCGACTTTTCGTTTTTCAGTTATGCTGTCCACAGACACACAGTCACACACAGACCTTTTTCTAAAAATGCCTTTTTTTGTATTCAGGGGGTCTCAAAACATATATTTCCGGTGAAATCTCGACATCAAATTTTTGGGTGGAATACACTAGGTATTTCCCCTACTTACCAGTAGAGAAAGTAATTTTTTTTTTTTTTTTGATTCAAGGGTCCTCAAAGCAAATATTTCCGATGGAATCTCGACATCGAATTTTTGGGTGGAGTACAATACTTTCCCTACTTACCAGTAGAGAAAGTAAAGATAGCCACTTTTGGAAGGTTTATGTTATAATATGTGCTTAGGTTTGTATGCCTTACTCAAAGAATAGCTGATGCGTGCATAATTTACCATTCCAACAAATGCCCACGCTGACACAACGCCAGCAGAGGTTTCATGTCGTTGCCGGATCTAGTGGAGAAAGCTGTTGTATGAATATGCAGCAAAGCCATTCGTATGCTAATACCGAGTTCTACAAAAGCCGCTTTACCAAGATCATGCATAACTTCAGCGGATGTATGTTCTCAAGTACTTTCTCCAAGCACTTTCCCAGCTGACCACAGAAAGGATTCGCTTTGGCTAACAGGCAGAAAATCACATGTGTTTCTTTAGTCACTTCTGCACAAAATATGCATACAGATGCTTGTTCTTCTGTCTGCTTCACATTAATCTGGCAAAATTTTGTAGATATGCCTTTACTACCTTTGTGCTATAGCAAACGTAAGTAATATTTACATATTTTAAAAGCTTGCCGCTATGTCATAGCTTTGAAATTGCATTCTCTTTGCATGAACAGGAGAAAAATGAATAACAGCTTCCCAAATTGCGAAGAATATTATTTAAAATGCAAAGCGATAAGAATGAATGTCGTGAAATGTTTAGCCCTAAAAACATTTTTCACACTATGTAACTAATATTCCATACTTACCATCCGTTGTAAGTTGACATTCCCGCCTGCAATCTAGTTGCTATGAAAACAAAATAAATCACAGTACTTTAAAAATGACCAAAAGCACTAGTGCGGTAACTAAAAGCATTAATTTTCAAATATTGATTGTGATATTACAATTTTTACAATTATTGAATGCAATTGCACCATCTCCACTCCAGCTTTCCACGCATTTTCTATTTCATCATCACTACAAACATCGTCTAAAACATTCTCCATAATCAGAAATAAACCGTCAGTCAAATTCGTTTCACACTTTTAACAAATATAATATAGAAACATGACCAATAACATTTATTATTTCTCCATAGCAACTCACATAGGCGATGCACGTTCTAAAATCTAATATTTATCTTCAAGTATATTTATTAATATTTCAGTTAATATCTTAAATACTGAAATTCAGATTGATATACACAGTGCAAAAAATACTATGAAATACACATGTAGTAAGCACATAACAGAATCTCGGAAATTGGAAAAAATGCACAAGCGCCTCATCTTTCAAACCCTTACCACATTAGTATCACAATATACTATTATTTGATAGTCACTCTATACTTTAACGAAGGTTCTGCACTATTTATGTTGTAAGACATTTCTATCTCTTACGTATGCTCCTTATGCATAACTAATTCAGAATGGTTATTGGCAGAAAGTTCAAGATGTCCACTTAATTTTTCATAAAAAGCTTAAATATAAGAGAATTTAACTAAAATCATTTAAGTAAATTTTGAGAGCCATTTCTAAAAACATTACGTGTAAACTGAGTTAAGAATAGGAAGATTTTTTCAAATTATTCACGTCGCATCCTTTGAATACCAAGTCTGGTATGTAACCAACTTTGTTTTCGAATTATGCTGTTCACAGGCAAACGGACACATGCACGCACAGACCTTTTCTTTCATATTACTTTTTTTTGGAGTCAAAGAATCTCAAAACATGTCTTTCCGATGGAGCTTTGGTATCGAATTTTTGGGTGGAAAACAATCTACTGTACTAACTATAAGTGCTAAAGAAGGTATAAATCAGGCGCTACATTCACATGACTTTCTCTGCCCAGTATAGTTTGTTATATAGCTTCTCCAAAAGATAGAGTTGCTAAACTTATTAGACCCAAGTTTACATTTGTAGCATAAAAATCAATGCAAGTACAGAGAGACCCAAAAATATCCGAACCACTGCGCGGTGTTTTTCCACTACGCACACATAAACACGATAACGCAGCTGTTGTACACAAGGTCTTGCGGTTTACTTGTTTTTCTCTGCTCTGAATGTGTAGTGTTGAGCTGAAGTGTGAGTTATTATCAGTGTGCTTTATTATTTTGTCCTGTACTTAGTCACAAAGTGTATTATGGCTCAGCATTTGTTTTCTACTGCAAAGCGTATATTTATTTATGATTTGTATGTGTTAACTCAGTCAGCTCGCCAAGTGAAACTGCGATTTACAAAAAGGTTTCTATCTCTGCGATTTCTATCTCTGGGATAACTTAAAACAAAGTGTACAAGACAAACCCACACACCTGGAAGAATTGAAACAAAATATCCGTCAGGAGATTGCCAGCATTTTTCAACATGAATTACGGCAGGAGATGGATAGTTTGTAAAAGAGGTGCCAAAAATATATGGATAACCACGGTGGCCAGTTTCAGCTACAAACTTAATAACATTGGTAAGTAAAGCCTCTAAAAATAATTTTTAAAATGTTGTATGGGTTCATCCGCGCTCTTATATGACAGCAGCAGTCGGCGATTGAGTGCCGAGGACGCGTATAGGCCAAAACAACGCACCCGGTTCGGAGTTTTTGGATCATTCTTTAGTGAGTACCTATAGATAATGATGCACTTAAACCAAAAATACAATATCTCAGTGATATGTGCCCCACAGTGTGTTATTTTATGTAAATTGTATTTTAAAGTGTTTTATTTTAAGGCTACCTGAACCGCCTCCCACCCCATTCCCCACGAAAAGCATTTTTAATAAATATCAAACTTGGTATTGGTTTAGTGCCTGGCAAAGATATGACATGAATATGTTCAGTCAAATGCTCCGAACAAACTATACTTCACGAGGACTTCAGTTTTAATTTTTTATTGCTCTGTAGATTTTAGTCAAAATGCGACATCTAAAAATACTTGCATACCAGGCAAAATGAATATCCGAATCTTCTGAGAATAGCCTGGGAAATACCCATAATTATAAATGACTTCAGTAACTGGTAACTGGGCGGTAAGCCTTGCTGCGTCAGGACTTTTGTCTTAGGGGTTACTTTTTTCAGCAACTGAAACTGTAACACTACATAAGAAGCGGAGAAACTTCCTTAAGGATATTCTTTTAGTAATGAATTGTTTTGCAGCGTTAATAATTTCGGAAGTGTTTGCATTTTCAATATTTTGCTAATCGCTATTCATTTTCTCTCCTATTTATGCAAACAGCTTGGAATTTCCAAGTCATCACATAACAACGGACTTGAAAACATTTTGCCACCTATTTCTTTAGCTTGCTTTATTCATCTCGTACAACAAAATGTATAAACATCAGATGAAGGTTTATCTGAATTAACAAGTAGATGGCGAACAAATTTCCATAAGAACATTTTATGCAGAAAGTTATGTGAATGTAACACTTAAATATTTATGTAGCCTACAATTAGAGGGCGAAGAAGATAAATGCGTAATATATACGCAGTATAAAACTTGCATAACATACGTTTCAGTCTCATTTTCACACTAGCTGTTTTTCGCCAGAATTTCTGCAGCCTTGTATTTATTCAGCTCGACTCAAAGTTCACTAATAATTAGCTGTAAGCCGTAACGTGGAAGTTAATTAAGTATTCATATGGCGAATTAATATCTTAACAGCAGAAACAAGGACGCAGGAACAAAAGGAAATTACACAAAGCAGAAACATCGAGATATCTTGTGTTGTAGGTTACGTTAGAGTAATAACTACGTTGGTAACCCGAAATGTATTTCCGGAAACAAAAGCAGACATGATGCTGTCGTAATACTTGAGGAAACGCTTAAAGAAACTCTTCAAAGGATGGTGTTAAAAAGTATGGATTGGTACGTCCAAATGCACAAAATATATTTTCTGTAATGAGATACATAGAATAATTATTAAGATATGAGTATCTCAATATGCCACACGGAAGGGGTAACTATCAAGAAACGTAAAGAAGGAATACAACTATTCTTTTTGTCATAATGGTGGCATGTAAACGCATAGAGGTCATTCTAATACTTTTAGAGTAGCTCTCTCGAGTCCAGTTCAAGACAAAGTTGAGTGACCCAGAATAAGTAATACAAGGCAAGGAGTTGTTTATTGAACTTTGAGTTATGTTGTTCCCATACTCACGGAAACCTTATTACAAAAATATATTTTTGAGTTCACTGTACGTTACAGCATATGCGTGGTGACCTATACCAGGTATTCCGTCCCATCCTCCTTTAGCTTAAGCAGATATTTCTTCGTGCGCTAAAACAAATGCAGAACGCAACGACGCAATTTCCACGTAGTAGGCTCCAGTAGCGTGAGCGAACTTTGTTCTGAATGTAAGAGAAGACGAGTGATGTGTAACAGTTTCCTAGCTTGAACTATCTTGTGTAGCCCATGATAATAGACAGTAACAGTCTTAAGAATATTTTCCACTTTACTTACAGGGATTTTATTAAACTCATTGCTGCTTATGCTACTATTGTCTAACATTACGGATTATGGACTCTAAATTGCCAATAGAATCTATTAACCGTAGTCAGAGGTAGTAGGAGAAATGGGAATAAAAGTTTAGGGGTAAAGTCCAGTAGGTGTTATAAAAAGTGAAGTTAAGTAAGAAAAGGAAGTGAAAGTAATAAAGAGAGAACACGAAAGCGAACCAATGAGGTGAAGGGAATCATTCGCAAATGATCATGAATCAGAAGAAAAAAATGGGAAGGGAGAAATAAAATTTAGAATGAGTGAGTGTGTGAGTGTGTGCTTGAGTGAGTGAACGCGTGAGTGAGGGCGTGAGTGAGTGCGAAAGTGAGTGGAGTACAAGGGACCGTCGACAGTAATGTTTTAGAAGAAATGGCTAATTTAAAACAGTAATTAATTCAGGGAAATGGAAACTATAAGAGGTTGGCGAAAATAAGTGAATCAGAAGACAAAATAAAAAGCAAACTCCAATTTGAAGAACGTTTTGCAGAATATAGAATAGCACACGTCAAAAAGTATATATAGAGAATGTTAAGAGGGCTATCCAATGATAGGGGCTAGGGCCCAAGTTCATAGACAGCCCAAGATGATATGCTTTTGTATTCAATAAATTCATATTGCATTCATATATAATCCGTATTATAATTAGTTTTGCAAAGTTAATACAAAGGAGCCAAATAAAGACGCCTATACTAAGGAGCTTACTAGTCACTTTTATAAATACTTCTCGTTGGAATACGTCAGTGATAGCACATTTTCTTTTCACCGACGCCTGATCCTTATCTGATTTTGAGTCACGTAAGCTTCGCTTCGACAACATAGCTTCGTGTTTGAGGTTAAATGATAGACTGTTGAGGCCGTTTTCTTAGAAAGGTTAAGGCTAACCACGCGCGTAGGAATCGATAACATCGACTTGTCAGGAACATGTACGCTGCGAGGACAAATACACCCTGTCAGGCTGTTATTAATAGCGCCTAATGATTTAAAGTGGGGTGGCTACAGGTTCTTGACGGGCAAATATTAATTGTCCCTGACTCGGTGTTTATCACAGACCGTAGCACCCTCCCAGTACATCCATTAGCTGCTCTGATAGCTCCACGGTACAAATTGTTACCTACTAAACGGATTGAACCTCTGCTGCGCGTTAATAGATTCACCAACAGTGACCTTGACTTCATATCCGAGCATTTCATGTGTGAAATTAGGTAAGAGTTTGATTAGAACTACATTAGTCACCCATATAATATATCTTCTTCTATAAGCTGACAATAGGATCCGTAACTACCTCTAGTCTCTGTGTTATTACTTTAATCAGTGTTAATCAAGTGTAAATACAGTTAGTTACTAAACAAACAATAAGATAATATTAAAGCCTGAGTGTTAAAAACTCTAATATAAACCTAAACCCCTAGCGCAACAGCCCATGAAGGCCAGGGCTTGCCGCCTACCCGCTGCGTCCCCCCCTCTGCCCATCACATGCGTCATTGGGGGTGCAGTAATGGAGGGTGGGACGTGGTCAGCACCCCGAACCCTCCCGGCCAGTTATACGGCCTTCTCTTCCTGGGACCGCTGCTTCTCCATCATGTAGCTCCTCAGTTGGTCCCCCAGGGACCTAACAAGGCTGAATGCACCCCGTGCCAGACCTCCCAGAGGAACTAAAACACCATGCTGGTACCGGGGATCGAACCCGGGTCCACCGCACCAGAGGAAAGCGCGCTACCAACTGTGCTACGGAGTGGAAATGTTATTACTAGACCTGCGCAGTATATAAATGACCCTGTAAATGGTAGGGTTACTGAGTATTCGTAGCATTGGTAAGAAAATAGACATAATATAAAAATACAACGAATTAAGAAATTTAACGAGAAATTAAAACATAATGATCAACAAAACTTTTGTCACTAAGATCAAAATAAAAATTATATGTACTTACCGATTCAAAATAACATTACTTGCAATCACTATTAGTGTCTTCGATCTGAACTTAGTACACTTGAACTTCCAAATGTTTTTGAAAACACTAATGTTCCATAGGTTAAGAAACCTTTTATGTGTCCTCTCAGTTTTGAGAAGGCCCAAAGTTCAATGCTTTCGGTTTCTACAGGAAACTAGTAAAGCATAATCAAAACCGTAAACAACGTGATCGATATGAGGTAACGCCCGATAGATATGCAACACACCTAACGGGCAAGTAATGCAGGTAGCTTCTTAACTGACCAATAACTGCCAGTGTACACTTATGGTTTACTGTAGTCAACGGTGATTTTACAACTCTTCTTATTGCATTTAAACTCCTTCTTAAACTTTATATACATACGTTTGAAACATGACTGTATTGCTGGAGAAAGAAGTAAATGTGATTATCAATGCTATTACTAATTGTCATAGCTTATGGAAAAGAGTTGAACAAACTCAGAAATGTTAAACAGTAAAGATAAGGCTAAGGTCCACTGGAATACGATGATATATCTTTTTTATTTGATGTGGTTTTACTGGGGAAAGTTATTCACTTAGGTTAACACCTGGATAACATTTATGTTTTATTGCTAGCTCCAGCAACTAGTGAATAATGGTCTTAGTGTATAAGTAATAATTTATTCTTTAAACTAAATTTCTTAAGCTATATTGACCGCCCCCGTAGCACTTGCCTTTGCCGCAGTGGACCCGGATGTGATCCCCCGTAGCGGCGTTGGGATGCTTCTTCATTGGGAGGTGTGGTCCGGGGTGCACTTAGCCTCATGATGGAAAGGTGGCTTCTGAAAAAAATTTAATTTAGTCGCCTTACGGTTGGGGGAGTTGGCCTCATTCTGTACTGCTCCGTGGCATAGCTGGAGGACGCAGCGATCGGGCGATAAAGGTACCTTCTGTATAAGGGAAACGCCATAGGGATTACTAATTATTGTTACTTCAATTTTAGTTAAGCTTATTTGTAAACAAATGAAGTAACAAAGGATACAAAGTAAAAAATAAGAAAATCCATATTATCCAGACATTTTATTGAGTTGTTTTCAATATCTTGTAAAACGTAGGTGATTTATGTAAGAAAATATTTAAGGTAAAGTGCAGAAAAACAATAGCATATATATGCTAAGAAAGAAAACACATTGCACACATCTGTATAGCATGCAGATACTGTTGGTAGCAAAATGTCCTCTAATGTTGTGACAAAATTTACTCTCTACTCTAAAGAGTTTAGGAAGTATTTATTTTTGCTGTGAAATAATGCAGAATGCAGAGTATAAAAAGAAAGTGCAATAATTTTTAAAAATACTTTAAAATACATACAATGATAGGTGTTTTCCTTACCAAATTAAAGAAGAAATCACAAAAGACCAATTGTCACTGTTTGACAATTTTATTCTCCTCTTAGCTGAGCGAAATATGGGTTTCCCAACGCTATGCCGTACTGAACTGAATATCACATAATCTGCACGACAGGCAGTTTCGATATGGCCACTACCTTTAGCAGACGTCATGCACTGCCATTCATCATCCAAGAGCTCATTTCAACGAGGTCAGGCCGGGGCCAGATGCCTTTGCTCCCTAAATTAAAACCCGCCTATAGTACCTATCTAGCTGATATTAGTCCAACTCGTCAAATGGACACATACCTGGCTCGGATTTTGAACAAAGCTGTGTGTGTATATACAGGCAACTAACCATTTAATCAACGTGCAACAGACAGTTATCAAAATAGAGAACATATAACAATGCATCTTTGTGATGAAATGTTACAGGTGGAATCAGTGAACCGAGTGTCAAAGTCCTAGTACCAAAACAAGATGTCCTATTAACCCAAATTTTTTATTATAACTGTCGTGTATAGAAGAATTTTAGCCGGAGGATAAAGTTTTTTACGAGTTTGCTCATATCTTGTGGGGACTGAAACTGTGATGCGCAAGGGATGGATTAGTCTGACCGGTTTTTCTGAGGTTACCTTACCTGTAGTACAGAATGTTCATGTTGAAGGAGAGAGGATGGGACCAAATATAAACAATAGACGCGTGCCTGCAGTGTTCATGAAGGTTGTATCAAACGAATGCATATACAATGCTGTACAGGATGACTGTTAATGTTTTTATTTTGTTATAGAACACTATATTTTACGTACATAAAAAGTGAATACTTCATAGTCTGTTCATTGCAGCGGATAATAATGTACGTCTGGAGGTTAAACAAAAGACATATCGTAAGAAACTTCTTTTGACATTGCAAGTGGTAATAGGCACATGCGAATAAATACACTATATCACTTTCTGATATATTTCTTACATGTTTTGATCTGGAGCGCTCGGTTACTTTTTGCAGCTAGATGTCTCACACCACACACATTATTGAAGAACAAGCGTTTTTTCTAACACTTTCCTGTGTTTGTAGTTCACATTTTTTGTAACTTTTCTGGCTTTGATGTCCTTAGTTTTTACACATACTACTTTCACTATGCTTGTTGCACCTGGCATGTATAACTCAGAAGTTTCTAGGTTATGATATTGGGAGGTTATGTATGAAATTTAAAATATCCACTGAAAGTAAGGATTGCGTATGACTCTTTGGAATCGAAAGCATTGTTATATTTAGGTAAATTTGTTTACCGACAGTCTATACCCAGGGGACATGTGCCAAGACAGTAATCTCCCTGCATCACGGAGCAGATCACTAAATTCGCTCTCTAGTGATGATTTTGACTATCTGTTAGATTAGCAGGAGTTTACAAGCTTCCCACTTTTCATGCTCTTTGTAGTTCTCCAAGATCTTCGGCCCTGTCACTGTCCTTCTCTGTTCCCCTTTCCTATATAGCTTTGATGAGTCCATTCATCCAAGTTCCAACTGTTCTTCCGTGCCTTCTTCTAACAGGAGTTGGCTATCTTTCATTTTCTTTACGTTCCCATATCTGCTTCTAGCCGATCAATAAGCTTGGTCCTCAGCCATTTCCGGTCTTACATAATCATTCCTGATATGCTGAATTCTTGATACTCACATGCTCCTTAATCCACCCACTTCCGATGCCCACATTTTTCTTCACATTGCCACTCATAGTCCAATTGGCCCGTGTGTTAATATACTTTCTACTATTGTTAGTATTACACTTAACTTTATTTTTAGTATTCAGTTAATTATAATATTAACATATATAACGCTATGATACATTATTAATATGGTAATACAATATTAATATTTAATTTTTCCCCTAAAAGCTCCTTATTAACTTATGTACTCAACGCAACCTTTAAAAGAAAAATTTTAGTCATAAATAACAAGTTCAAAATTTAGCGACATTTAAAATAAGTTTTATTTAATTGCATACTATTAATTGAACTATTTTGGCAGAATTGAGTGCACCGAGCTATTTGGCTATCCTGAAGTACTTGCACTGGATTTGTCGTAGTAGATCCAATACATTTGAGTCCTTCACTTTTTTAATTGCCTTATGATTTCCTTGAATATTTTCCGCAATTGCTCCAATAACCATACATCATATTTTCAAAGTTTATTTTCAGTCCATAACGGCGGTGCCGTGGGCAAGCGCATATACGTTCCCCTATCACAAGCTGGCCCGGGTTCGACTCCAGGGACCCACATATGGGGTATTTGTGGTGGACGAAACGACGTTTGGGTGGACTTTTACCGGGTTCTACGATTTCCCACGCCACTCATTCCACCAACTGCTCCATTGTCACCTGTCCATTCATCCATTTCGCCTGTATTTCATGTCATTCTCTTCCTCACTCTAAGTAACTAAATCCCAAAGTAAGTTGAGTACACTCACCAGTATTTACGCAAAACAGTAACAGCAAGATCCACTTTCTCACCCCTGGTTCAAGCTCTCTCACATCTAGATGCAATTTTATTAGTCGCACTGTGCACAAGAGAATCGCAAGACGATAGCTCCTACCGTTCTTCACTCACTGTTAGAAAGCATGCCCAAAATATTCACATAATGCTAATGATCTATTCCACTCACGTTAATGGACCACATCCATCACCAAACCACGTAGTTATCGTGCTGCATTATTTTTAATGATTATATTTACAAACAAGCTTTTCCGGTTACTGTCTTTCGAATAGATATCCTAACAGCTCAACAGTATAGTATGTGTTGATTTAGGTGACTCGATTGGTTAGACGCTTGTCTACTTATCCCAAAGTTACGGGTTCGTACCCAGGCCATGGTTTTTATGTGTGCTTAAAAGCTACAGCCCAATGTCTGTAGATTTACTGGCATATTAAAGAACTCCTGGGGGACAAAAATCTGCCACATCGATGGCGATGGCAATTGAGAGCGCCTGTAAAAGAAAGAAAAAGCAGGTATAATGAAACTCGCCCAGTCTAGTGCTGGTTAGTGTCTGTTGGAGCTTGTAAGTATTACACCACACTACACTAGGATGATTCCATGATCTCGCATCCTAATACCACGTATTTTCACGTGTTAGCGCAAAATTGGAGAACCATTATCTTGGAAGTGCGTGGTTAGGATTATAATAATTATTTGGAATAGTTTCGGGACCATTAATGCGACTAATCTCTCTTAATTTTAGCCATCCTTCGTAAGGTGACGATTAACTTCAGGAATCACAATCATATGCTGCTACCACGTTCTGGATATTTTTTTTTTTCTTTAGGGGAGGGGTGAGTCGGCAAATTATTTTTACATTGCTCCTTTGCTTTTAATGATGGTTATCTCTAAAAGTGTAGATACCTTCATTTAAATTTAATACGTATAGATAAAAATTAATAGTAATAGTAATAATAATTATAATACAATTGCAATTCCCCATAAACCAGACCTTTAAATTGGAGCAATATTTAATAAATGTTCCTGCAAGTCGAGTGAAACACTGAGGTACTATTTGGAACGACTGTTTATTATTTTAACAAACTTCGTTGGAGTGAAAGTCTGATGACTCGCGGCCTAACCTCAGTCGGAGAGCTGTAAGGTTCTACCCCTGTTATCGCAGGGGCAGTACGGATGTACTATATTTATCAAATAATCAATGTTATTTTTATGACTATCTTAAAACTTTTATTAACACTTAAAAATCGCTAGCCTTCTCATGAAACAAAATGGCTAGGATCTCCCAACAATTATAAAAAGTCAATATTCTTTGTTAAACTCGCTGCACTTGATTGATCTCGATATCACAGACGATATCGTTCCTTTTTATGAGGATCACAAAAATGCACAATTAACTATTTACTTTACAATGTATAATTAGTATTTTTCGTCGTTACATTAATCAGAATTACTTCTTCCCTCTTCGTTGTATCACATATGAACAGAAGAAGTCAGCCTGCGTGGCTATATTTTAACATAGTTGTTTCAGGGAGCTTTCTGTTGCCTCTATATTCACATTTTGAATTATTTCAGAGAGCTTACACAAAATACTGCTTCAAAACTAAAAATTTAAAAATAATCAACTGCATGCAGTTATAGTCAATTATTTTAAGGATTTTAGGTGGTATGCTGTGTGGCGCCAGTAACATGCTTCTTCCTTGATGGAAGAAAGGTACAGGAATATGTTCTTGATCAAGATACACTTTGACGCCGCTTAAACACACCATCATTTACAGCTTCTGCCATATAACTCGTTTGGTGGCGCATTTATCTCGTTATGACCCTTTTGCCGTATCCACCGTAGTAATGATCTGTTTACACTCGCGAAGGTAGCTGTCGTAAGCGCAATTATTTCATGGTTGCAGAGTTAGTGCCTTTGTGTTTTAGCAACTTGGGAGATTCCAAAATTATTCTCTACCCAACTAAGATTTTGCAGGCGTTTACTGTTACGACACGTTATCTATAGCTTATCTCCTACTGGTTACTATTTTTAGTTAGAAGGCCGGGTTGATACTTGTAAAGGAGAGATGAACTTTGTTTGCAAACATTATTCGGTCATGCCAACTAACAGGATTTTTCACCGTTTCAAGATTTATGCTGTAATCGAAAATATCCCTAACGGGAATTCAGTAACAGAAGCTCTGTGTTAAAAGAGCGTCCAAGGAAATTATTTATTGTTATACGAAGCCGTGGCCCTTTGCTTTAGGCAATGATGCAAAGGTTGGCCAGTCCTTCTGGTAAACAGCTACGTCAATAACCACAACAAAACATTACAAAATGGCGTAGAAATGAAATACAGGTTTACGCTGTCGATCGTATTGGTTCAAGGAGACAGAGGTGCAATCAGTTTGACATGTAGAACTCTTACACGATTGGCAGCTATACCTTATCGGTTAGTATAAGACGCGCCTTTGAAGGGGTTAAATTCTAAAGGGAAAACTTGAGCGCCCAGGTTAACAGTCAAAAGGACCCCAGAAAGCAATATAAAATTTTTCATTGGCTCTCTTTGTCCAATGTGCTAACCTTCTCCCATCAGCAACGTTTTATGTTCTATAGACATTCTTAAGTTGCAATGTGCATATGTTTCTTGATATGCTACCCAGAGTATTCACGCACATACGTATTATACGTATTACCCAGGACATTCAACAATGCACCTGGTGGTGGAGAACTGTTAACGTATTTACGTGTAGCGTCTCGCCGGCAGGAAGGCCTGAAGATGAACAACATGTCACAAAAATCTGCTCACCATTGTAGGCAGAAAATGCTCTTCGCTAAAGAGCAGAACAAAACTTGACTTACTTAATTCTGAAATGAAGATTCCTGTAAACTAACTTGCGTGTCTGTAGAAGTTTTATTTGTAGTGCTGTCGTCTAAACCATAGATTTATATTATGTCTGTTTCACTTGCCACACATATTGATATTAAATCCCATTTCCTTTAATATTTACCAGAATGTTTTCTATCCACTACTGAAATCAAATTTCTATCTAAATGTGCAGGGCAGGGCCTCAAAGCTTAAAATTGCACCCGTACAATCAAGCGTGCGGAGATTCACACCGTACATCGTGACGAGTCGGTTAAGCTCGGTTCAACTCGCGCGCAGTAGGACCAAGAAGCGAATAAGCGAGGAAGGTTATGTTGATAGACGACTGATCAGTGAATATACGCATGTGCAACACAACTAACTTGTAGTAGAGCAACCTGCTCCAAAGAAAGCAAAGAACGCCAAAAGTCCATTTAAACCAGGGTAGGAATTTTCTTATTTTTTGAAAGTTATGACAAGAGCCAAATGCCTCATCTGCTATGCAATAATTACGCGTGTAAGAAAGTCATCTGTTGAACGATACTACAACAAAGTAACATATGTAAAACCCATGGAGAGTACTGGTACTGATGAATTAGACATGACGATAATCTTGCACGAGTGGCGTCATGCAAACTTATGTTGGGGTGACGTCTCTGTTTCCTACCTGAAATAAACAAGAGACTGATGATAATGCAAGCGAGTATTGTACTCTGTCACGTACTGTCCCAGGCCGTCTCTGTAGTATGGCGGTAGCTGGTCTGCCTCACATCCAAGAGGCCCCGAGCTCGTATCTTGCTTAGGGTGAGTTATACACATTAGGTCTTCTTCTGCTAGGGTTTCCCTTATCCTGAGAAGATAGACGTTGGGTAACTTTAAGCTCTATTGGGCTTATTTGGGGATTATTTCACCCATTTCATTCATTCATCTTCCAATACATTACGTGTGAGAACGTTTATATAAAAACGCAGTCTCCTGTTGTTTACTACAGTCTATCCACCAACTGATTCTCTTACGTCAATGACTTTCGTTTCTGAGTGTGCTTAGTGCAATCACAAGCAGGAGTGGAGCTTCAGGTATTACTGTGTATCTAGATTATTTACCGATGTACGAACTCGTTGCATTCCTGCCAGGGACCATGAGCGGGTGACAGTATGGGAGACACTAATCTGACATCTCTATGGTCTTATAAATACAAAAGTGAACACAACCATAAACCACTGTACAACTTCTAGACATTCACCGTGTCTAAGGATACCCCTATAATACTATAATTTTGATTAGGGCTATTGTTGTTAATATCACTAGTATCTGTTACGCGGAGCGTACTGCTTCAGTGTATAAAATGAGTTCAGTACACCGCAATTTTCACGGCCAACATACTAAGCGACTACCGGCTGTTAATTCTCAATTCACTAACGCCTATGTTCCCTCGCAGAAGTAACTGCTTAGAAATATTTAAAATGCACGAGTTTATTTGGAGCTAAAGCGTTACACAAAGCATATCTTGTATGTGCTGCTTCACTGTTTCCATCGCTTAATCACGAGAACAATTATGTCTGTTCAGTAATTGTCACTAGAATGAACGATGTATCAGGTGTCTCTCTGCTTGTCATGAAGTCGATTGTTAAACAAGACTCTAATTACCGCTAATCATAGGAGGTTTAGATGGAATCATGCATATCTGACACGCTACACAAGGAGACGGTATGTTTTGTTATCCGAATGGATGATATGATTACATACACAGTCCCGTTACATCAATCAATGGAGATGTAATTCACAATAAATGTGTGAATTACATTCAATTCCCGGCAAGGGCCTACTGTGATCCATGTTTTTTTGAGGCTTCCTTGGATCGAAAGGCGAATATTCGTTCTGATACCACAACTTATGTTCCTAGTTTCCTGTACCTATAATCTCCATCTGATTCAGAGTTCTAGGAGTGAGTGAGTGAGTTGGGTTTAAGGGACCGTCGACAACTAGGTCATTAGGGCCCGTCAGAGTTCTAGGACTAGGTGATGGTATGCGGAGGTTGCGGTCGTGTGGTGGGTGTGCACTTAAGAGGTTTCTTCCTTAGCGTTGGCAGGCACTGCTCAGTCAGGATTTACTTATGTGTGGACCTCACCAGGAGAGTCCATGGGTATTTATGGCTTCCGGTTGGATTCGGCGGCTTCGAATGTGGGACCCCGCTCATGCTTGCTTCCGATCTGGAACTGTCGCCCTTCTCAGGAGTCACGGTTGATACCGAAACTATAGACTCATAAATTAGATAACTTATAATAGAATTAAAAATAATAATAGCTGCAATAATAGTTTTCAGTACCAACTGGTAGTGGCAGGAGACTCTGACATCATGCAATATATGACAAAACTCATGGAGGAATATGGAGAATGGGGCTTAAACATTAACGAAACAAAACTCATTATATGGCAATAGAAATACATGCAATAGATCTAATCTTGGAAAATTGTAAAGGAACAATTAAACATTGCAACGAATATACATATTTAGGCGTCAAGATAACGAAAGATGTAAACCATAAAGATGATATCATAAGTGGCAAAGTCAACAAAGGAAGTTCAGCAATATGAAAGTTAAACAGAATTTTATGGGTTAAGGATATTACAAATAAAACAAACATAAATACCTGTATATAAGTATAATTCTCCTATCAAACTGTAATCACCTATGGTTTAAACACTTGGCATTTGAAATCAAGGACACTAGCTAAATTAAACTCTACAAAAATGGAATTTTGGCGACGATCTGCAAAGATATCAAGGGGACAAAATGAGAGATACAGTTATAAGGGAAAAACTGAAAGTAAAAGCTTCATTGGTAGGCGAAATTAAAACAGAACAATTAATATGGTTTGGACACATGAAAAGTATGAGGACAGACTGCCAAAGAAGATACATGAATGGACTCTAGTGGGACGTAGGAAGAGGGGAAGACATTGAAACATTGAAACAAGGAATAACACTAACAATGAAAGAAAGGAGTTTAGAAGATAAATCCTGGGAAGACAGAGAAGAGCGGAGGAATATTATATGTAGTTTCTATATGGGTACAGGAAGATGTCAAAGATATTGTAAACCTGAAATAAATAAATAAGTACTGTTCAATGAAAACTTCACAGAGAAAAGGGACGCAAAAAGGTTTGTATCGCGAATTTTGAAATCTCAGTAGAGTTGTAACGGTTTTTGGTAGCGTCAGGTTTTAGTTTAGAGCAGTCCACACTCTTGGCTTGTCTGTCAAAGTAAACAGATCGTAATTTTTTGGAGCGTCTAAGAGCGTGGAAATTAACAGATATAGAAAGTTAAATCATTGTAAAGCATATTTCAGGTGTGTAAATAGGGATACAGTTTTATTTGACTGGTGAATTGTTTTTTTATCTACATTAGTCGGCAAGTCTCAGTGTGAATAATGAAAATATTGGAATCATTTATTAAAATACGCCGTCATCATATTACTGTCACCGTTTCTAAACAAAATCCACACACTCAGTGCTGAAGTGGCAGCAAGCAGAACCAAAGGCTTCGGGAGACATTGTCAGGCGGCTTGAAGAATTGTTGTTTCAACGTTGACTTAAAAAACGCTAATTCGGCTTCAAAATTGTTGCATCGACGACTGGTGAGAACGGTTCCATGGTAGAAGCAAAAAGGGCCCTCCGGTGCTATGCTCCAGGTTTCCGAATGCCTCTCCGTTTTTTTCCCTACTTCTAACTTTACACATTACACTCGCTGCATCACAACACACTATATCAAACCAGTAGTAATATCTGCGTTAAGTACACTGATATTCACTTGAATCCAACATGAATATTATGTGGCCGGCGTGTTTGTGAAAATCAGTAAAGCTCCATGTTAAGTCATAAGTCGCTACATGAAGAGGCGAGGAAATAACGGGAGAGAATCACAGACATGAGTCGGTCAGTGTGCCAGTGAGTGCAGTACTCTTCGGTGTAAGTATGGTCGTCGTGAAAGTTACGTCGCGTTCAAGTGAGGAAGATTTCACGAGCGTCGAGTAATTGCATTGTTGGAGTTAGAGTATGAGAGGCAGAAAGTAAAGAAAGAGGGTGAAATGACTGAGGCAATGTTACGAAAAGTAAACAGTTATGAGCTGTAATATCACGAAATACTGTAGACTGTGTTAATGTCAGTAAAAGAGAACTGTGTATTCGTGCAAAAGTTTTAGAAGGACCAAACTGACAGAAAAACAACTGAACTGGATTTGTCATTTTATAGCAATTTTAATTGACATAATGAACTTCTCAAATAGTTTGCTATTTCCTAGTGTAGAGTTTATTGTGGCTATAAGTTAATCACAAGGAGAACGTTAAATTTGAATGAAGCTGTGTGAGGTGGAAATAATATTGTATTGGTTGATATATTTTACATCCTTACAATGCAATGAATATAGCATAAACGGCTAAAACTACGAATTAAGATCCTTTACTAAATAAGTATTGTATGATTATATTTTTTATTTGTTTATTTTACTTTATACTTTCCCTAGGATGGGACGCCAGCGTAGCTCACTCGTTATGCTGGAGGCCCTAGTGCTGAGGATCCGCAGTTATTTTCCTGGTTCTGCGGTAACGATTTTTAACCTTTTCTGATAAACACTCCTTTGGATTCACGGGGGCTCAACAACTGATTTCATCTCGAAGTGGAATTTTTATCTGCTTTTATCTGCAGTAAAATTTGGGAACATAACCTCTTTCCTGAATATATATTCTCTGTGGGAAACTGATTGTATTTTGTATGCGAGTGAACGTGTGATTTCCCCCACAGGTAAACGAGGTATGTTGACCTTAAACATCAAGCACGCCCCAATTGTTGCGGGATAGCTGGAATTAAGTTAGTGGTTCATGTGATGGCTCTGCTGCAGGGAGGAAGTCACTGTGATCCTTAATTGCATGCGATGGCGTCCCCTGCGGTTTCTTGCTGTTGGGGATTCCCCTTGGTACGTGTTAGGGCCAACCTCTCGAGGTTGAGACAAGGAAATTCCGTTAGCAAACTCGTTAGGACCAGGTGTGTTGTTCCTGTACTTGTAACAAGTTTTCACTGGGGTGAAAACTCCAGAATTCAGAAAATGTACCCCTTTGCAGAGCCACGCTATGGCGTTCTAGTGTTTACCCAGAACAACCTGCTAAGACGAGAGAGAAAACCTATAATTAGATTCATTAAAACCTTAGTAGTTAAAGGTTTGAAATCTCTGGTAAGCAAAACTAACTTTATAGCAAAGAGCAAAGTTGTAAGATGTGACAAATGTAGCAGGTATAAAATGTTAAATATTTAGTTGCCTAGTCACAATTCGCAAACCCACCCTCCAGGAATGTATTTTATCGACAAATTGGCAAAAAAACCTGTCCCACGTGTAATAGCCATCATATTGTCATGACTTCTGATGAATTTCTCATGCTGATGATGACTCTGCGATCACCAGAAGAAGGTGAGATTGGCTGAGGTGTATGAGTGACCTTGAATTGCTTATCTAACTAAGAAGTTGCTTTATTTACTACGAAATCAGTGTATGTACAGATTGTTCTCCAGCTCATGGTCCCTGGCAGGAAAGCAGCCAGCCAGTACGCCAGTAAACAACTCCAGGTACAAAGCGATATCTGCTATTCGCGCTTAGGATACTAGTGTCAATCTTGGAATGTGTATTCACGCTATATTAAAGCAAACAGCTCCGGAAATTAAATGTTATTCTCAGTGCATGGAGTATATTTATCTTTAAAAATCTAATCTGTTGCACTCGTATGACTTTCTCCGCTCTTGTACTTTGAGATAAATATTTGCAGAAATTATATTATCTTCTTGTCGGTGCAAGGAGAATATGGGAATATACTAGGCTTTGAGCGATAGTCAAAATTTGACTAAGATTTAATCTTTTAAAGCTTTCAAATTCCGTTCTCTTTGCAAGCTTAAAATATAAAACAATGAACAACTATGTTCTATTTCACAAAAGTTATAAGTTTTCGGAAACTGACTCAAATAACAAGGAATATCTCCGAAATGGTTCACTCTACAAAAGAATTCATTTGGACATAAATGGTGTGTTTTAGCAAGATCTACATTTTTTGTAGATAAAGATTTTGCCTATCTCTTATGGTTTACAAGTTATTCAAAAGTCATCCAGACTACATAAGCTATAGCCAGAAAATTCAAACTATAAATTCATATGTCATACAGATATCCTAAACGTATGACATGTTAATCAAAACCGTTACAGCCATTTTCAAGAAAATCAAAATTTTCGAAAAATTTTCCATGTAAAGGGTAGCTTAGGCTAGGGTTATTTTCTTAAAAATCTTCGTATCGCATCCCTGAAAGGCAATAAACTTAAATATCGAGTTTGGTTTGTAACCGAATTTTTTGAGCTATGCTCTGCACTTACTGACAGACAGACACACACACACACACACAGGCGCGCGCGCGCGCACACACACACACACACACACACACACACACACACATACACACACAAACAGGCGCGCGCGCGGACCGTTTTCTAAAAGTGCTTCTTTTGGATTCTGGGATCTCAAAACATATTTCCGGTGAAGGATAAGTCACCTGTTACATTTCTTTAATTATTCATTTTAACTTGGCCCAAACTAGTTTTTTGGGACTGAGGTTACACAAGAATGGGGGCAAGCAGACGACAGTGTGGGGGAATGAAACAAAAAATACGTCTGTTTTATAAACCTCTCCAGACTTATTTTTTCTAATCATCCAATAAAGATCTGTTAGAAATAGAAGTGACACTCTGAACCCCTTTGTTCTGCAACCGCAATATGATATCGAATTTCACAGATCTCCTAGGTGGCGGTTTATCTGCTTCCACACTACTTTTTCATTACTTCCGACATAACACTAGTGACTAGTACGATTTTACAACTGACGTTAAGAGAAAGTAGTAGCGAGTAAATATAGCGTGAATAATATTGCAGGTAAGTTGGCAAGGTAACCAGCAGAACAGCGTTTGCACGGAAGTTTACAAAACTCAGGTAACACTACGTGGAATGTCTCTTCTCTCCCCTTCATCTCCGTAAGTCCATGAGCTACTGAAGAGACAATATGTGAATCGCCCATGCTGCCAGATCTAACACTTATATTATGATAGATATTATACATTTATCTGATAACACTGTGTATTATACATAGGCCGGAGGCGTGTGCGTTTTTGCATAGGTGTACTGCACATGCACTTTACTGTTATTGCTCACGCATGTAAGCAACTGCAGGTAGGTACGGCCTGACCATGAAAACCGCCTCACTGCAGCATAACCTACTAGCATCATATGAACATAAAGATCACTTAAGACTCCACGTCTGCAGCTCACGGCAGTCGCGTTAAACTACACCTTGACCTTGCGTCTGTATACACTTGCAAGGCAATACTTCACTAGTTTGCAGAGTAACACGGCTTTTTTTTTTTTTTGGTTGGTTTTAGACTCTTGCTTCTAGTGACAGTTGTTCCCACGTTTGATGGCAGTGCTGTACTTCTGACGTCATACATACTCTGCGTCCAGTTAGCCTACATCGCATGCGAGCACACATTCCTCCGGCCTTTATGCATAGTGCTGACGTGCATAAACAAGTTGGGGCAGCTAGAAAATGTTTGCGTAGCACATACCTATAGTTCGCCTTCTCAGGTGGTCAGACAGGACATCCTCGGCGGGCCCGACTAACAGGCTGACTATCGCTGTTCCTCTTTGGTCAACAAGTTGGACTTGCGGTCTACATTAGCTGCGATAAGTTGAGCTCCGGGTTACTATATTCTATCTCAGACAAGAACGATACTGCTGTAAACAGCCAGCGCACCATGTGTATCAGCGCTATAGTATATGCGAGGAGAGCATTATGGCAGTAATTAAGAAACGAGTATATTTTATGAAACGAGCGGTAGTTAGTTTCATAATATTCATACGAACTAAGACTGCAGTACTCATGTTTCATACGACTATTTATGCTCGACTAGGTGTCCAGGTTTAAAACATAGGTACAATGTTTTAATGATATTGTCATTGGTAGTCCTATATTTGTTATTCAATTGTACATAAGAAAATCAATAGCTGCGCCTTCAACTGCAAAGTTATGTTTTTATTATTATGTTGATCTTGACACAATCGTACAGAGAGTGTACAGGATGTTTAAAAAACGTGTTAGACATTTTAACAGGAGTTGGGATTGGTCAAAACTAGAATAAATGTCCATGTGAACATATGTCCGGAAACAAATACGTGTTAAGATGAGCCATTTTACAAAAATTTGCAATGTATCTACATTTTGAGGAGTTTGGCAAACACCAATGTCCTTAAATATCCCCATAGCATAAATCGAATAGATAGATCCGATGAATGTGGAGGCCACGCTACCGGACTTCCTTGATCATTCCATCGTCCACTAAATGTTTGGTTTAAGTATCAAGATCGCTTTGGTCCCAGTGTGTGGGCAGAAATTGTGGGTGATAGACTCCTAGGATCATACAGTTTACCAAATGGATCAATTCCTGCGCGATAACTCAGTGGTGCTTTCGGAAGAGTTTTGCTTGTGGAAAGACGACGCATGAAGTTGGTGCATGACTCGCCACCACCCCATTTTGTACGCATCGTACGACAGTCCTTAAACAAAATATTTAATGGATGATGGAATAGTCGAGGAGGTTCAATAGCATGGCCTCCCCGCTTACCCGATCTCACTCCATTAGGTTTCTGGCTATGGGAACATTTAAGGACTCTGGTGTATGCGAAACCTAACAAAAATGTGCATATACTGCACATTGTTCTAAAATGGCTCATATGTCAACAAGTGTTCGTTTCCGGACGTTTATTCTAGTTCTGGCCAATCCCAACTCGTGTTGCAATATTAGACACTTTTTTAAAGACTAAGTAAGCTATACTCTTTAAAACATTAGACTTTCAAAAACGAGAAAATAAGTTAATTTTAATCACCATGTTTAATCTTTCTAAACTCGAACTAGTCATTCGATTGAACATACGAGATTGATAATTTCGTTTTCAGCTGTATTGAAATGTGCGCAAATGACAAAGTAATGATTTTTACATACAGATCTTTTGATTGGTGGATTTCAGTATAATTATGAACAGGTGCATAAAATTACTAACAATAACTCGGATAAGACAATACCAGTAACCCATTAAATATGTCTAGCTAACTTCACCGTTTTGTATGATCTAGATTTGTAAATGATTAATCTCATAAAAGTAGAAGGTGTTGATACAACTGAAGAAGCGTGCATCAAAGAACAAATTAGGTTTTTATCCACATCATTCTTATTGAAACGTATTTGTAGTTAATTCTTACCGTTAATTATTAATGTAATATAACTGCACATGTGATAACCATGGAAATAGGAAGCTTAATCCTTAGAGTTAACTGTTGCATATAGCCGTTAACTCACTGTAAGTGCGACAGCTATAAACGTAACCTGAAAATAACGCTGATGTCATATCCCACGTATTAGTAATGAACAATAGAAAGGAATAACTTTTATTCTCGTGTTACGAAGGGCTGTTTGCAGAGATTTCGGCGTGGTGCTCTTGCTATGTCGATTCACGGCCAGGGACTGTACTGGATGTAGCAGGGAGAAGGTCAAGATCTGGGCCAGCCCAGCAGCAAGGAGCGAGCTCTTGGGGTCAGATTAGATAAGCGTCGATGCTGTTAATATTCACGACGCAGGAATTCTGCAAACTCCTTCCTATGACTGCATGCAAGAATATTTCCAAATGTGTGTATTATGGACTTTGACAGAATTGTTCCCAAGGATTTTTCCGTTCCTTCCTTTCGGTTTCACAAGTTTGTCCTCCTCCTATTAAATGACTCTTAGCATTGTTATTGTTACGATTTATTATTGTTGTTATTGTTATTATTATTATTATTATTATTATTATTATTATTATTATTATTATTATTGTTGTTATTGTTATTATTATTATTGTTGTTATTGTTATTGTTGTTATTGTTATTGTTATTGTTATTGTTATTGTTATTATTATTGTTATTATTGTTATTATTGTTATTGTTATTATTGTTATTGTTATTTTTATCATAGTTACTATTGTTATTACTATTGTTGTTATTGTGATTGTGATTGTTATTATTATTGTGATTGTTTATATTGTTATTATTGTTGTTATTGTTATTATTATTGTTATTATTACTATTACTATTACTATTATTATTACTATTATTATTACTATTATTATTACTATTATTATTACTATTATTATTACTATTATTATGATGATTATGATGATTATGATGATGATTATTATTATTATTATTATTATTATTATTATTATTATTATTATTATTATTATTATTATTATTATTATTATTATTATTATTATTATTATTATTATTATTATTATTATTATTATTATTACTGCTACTATTATTACTATTAGTATTGTTGTTGTATTTTCATCAACGAATATTTGAAAACCTTTAATCAAAACGCTGATTAATCTGTTTTTTTGCACATAAGATTAACACTTAAAAGTTTTCCTTTTGCTAACTAGGAGCATATTTGTACGCAAATGCATTTTTAATTTGTCACTTCCATTATGAACATGTTTTATGTACTTCTGTGCTTGTAAGTAAAGTTTTATAGTTGTACATAATTGCATATTCCTGATGTTGATACATTTAAGACATAAAAGAACTTGAAACATCTGGTTTGTATTTACACGAGTTAGAGAAAACCTAGGAGTGCTCCTTTAAAATATGTAGGATTAAGTTGTGTTTTAGGGAGAAATCCTGACATTAAAGTTGTATGTCCTTTGGATTCAAGATATCTTCAAAGTGAAAAGGTAGTGCTTCCTGAATGACTTTTCCCATGAACTTCTGTATATGTGGAAAGGTACTTCTTAGAATAAAATTTGTCAAGCGATAGACGTACTCCTGGCCGTTTAGGGAGAGTAATCATTGTATACCGCAAATCAAATTGTAACACCCGTACCTCCGATGATTATCAATTTGTCCAACTTACTTAAAATCTGAGCTATAATAGTTTATACGCTATGCGAAAATAACTCTTGTAAGAGAGATCTTAGGGTGTAGATAGTGTAGAGAAGGGAAGACGACAGACGTGGAGGGGGACTTGGGCACTTCGACCCCAGATCTTTTGTACCTGTGCTCCGAAGGGCCCCCTCAGGGAGGGAGGGGTGAGGCGAGAGGAGACAAAGGGTGGTCAGATCACAGGAGAGCAGGTACAGTTAGAAAATCCCTGGTACAAGCCAGTACACCCCAGGCGATCGCTCAGAGCGCCGCAGAGCCTGCAGGGGCTCCTCCGTAGCTCAAGGGTCTCGTGTGGACACGATCCGGAGCTCGGCTACCTCGACAGGGGACGGAGTCACTCAGAGCATTTCGTCCCACCATGCTGCACCCAAAACGCCCGCTGACGCTTTCAACCCTGAAATAGATCAAACGGATGAAATTATGAATGAAATGATTAGTGAAGTTAAATGGAGATAAAGGAAATTCGGAGGATCAAAGTAACCTACCCAGCATTCGCCTGGCAACCCGGAGAAAAACCCAAAAAAATCCATGGGTCAGATAGGTCGAATCGAACCCACGACTTCCCGAATGTGAGCATCACAGGTTTCCGCGTGATCATCTTGCTTGGTACCTTATGGTGTAACTTAAACTCTTAGCCTTTCAAGATAAAACTGTTTATGGCACAGGCAAGATATACTCAAAATTTAAAAGAATGGAACTTTGATTTTATGTCTAAAAATTCGATGTGTGCATTCATACCGCTATCTCTGCTTACTCTTCTACATGCAAGCTATTTCTCAAAACGTTTATTTTTCTATCTGCTTCATGTTAATTGATATAAACGTTTGTATAAATTATTTTATTATATATTTATTTATGGCCGAAAAGGGAATATGAGAAACACAAACATGTACCTCTTTTAAAAATGCTTCTTTATGGTTCAGGGGAGCTCAGTACACGTATTTACAGTATTTTAAACTGGAATTTTTGTATGAAATATTGTATCTCTTCCTCTATTTACTTTTCAGTACGCAGCAGAGAACATAAAACCTGGTTTATCATCATTATTATACTTATACTTTCGAACTACCTAAAATTTGGCGTACTATTTAGCCATTGAAAGCATGTGGAAGAGGAGTTACTTCTAAGGCTTTAAACATGCATTTTCTGAGACAATAAGAAGCGAGAAAATTGTTGATATGCAAATTGTCTTGATATTGATAATAAGTGTTTATTAATGTTATTAGTATTAATTTAACCTGTATATTTTAAACAATAGAATTTCTTACACCCTGTGGAACTTGTTGCTAAGAAACACAATAAGGGCAATTAAAATGCGCTTTCGTGAAAAAATGATATACGTCTCTTCGATATTTAAAATTAATATCTATTTATGCAGGCAACATACGTCTAGCTGTAAAAAAAAATCTTTAAATTGTTAGATTTATAAATATTTTCTGAGAGCATTAAATAAGTTTTGGCGCGAAAACGCACTTAACAGATACAGTATTTATAAAGCATTAAAGACAACTGAAGTACAATGCTGAGCTTATTTGTTTTTATTGATTATTGCAAGCGTAACATAATTTCTTCGAAGGAATCCTTTACTCAGCTGCAGGTATTTTAACATGTATTTCTGGTGTCGAATAGCATGAGATAATCCTGAAAAATAAAATAGGTCACT
Organism: Tenodera sinensis; assembly: GCA_030765045.1. NCBI lineage: Eukaryota > Metazoa > Arthropoda > Insecta > Mantodea > Mantidae > Tenodera > Tenodera sinensis. The sequence goes on from CM060969.1 coordinate 77,610,551, forward strand.
CAGTGTGTCAAAACCAATTTGCAATAAGGGTATAGGCGCCATTCTCGTGCGTTTTCACGTAACCCGTGTTACAAGAAATGTGCCTGGCATATTTGCATATGACATACCAACCTAGCCAGATAAAGCAATTTTGGCGAAGAGGTTACTATGGCAACACTCGTTGTTGGGGACCAAAGTAAACAAATTCGGAAATTACTGTTCGACGTGGAGCTCGGTGCTTGTTATTGCTCCAGGGGAGGGTTTGAGGCGAGTGAGGGGAATGCTGGGTACTCCAAGTCAAACATGGCATTCTGCGACGCATACGGAAGCTCAATGTGCGTAAAGCCAATACCGGCTTTAATTTGCGGGATGTTAGCCGAGTGTTTTTTGCTTCAAGCGATCGGCAAATGAGAAAACACAAGTTCTAAATCATAAAAAAATAAACAAGCATCGCACTGTCTGGATAAAAGTAGCTCCTCTCTCTCTCGCTTTCTCTGCCTCTCTCTCTCTCTCTCTCTCTCTCTCTCTCTCTCTCTCTCTCGTGACTGTTGATCAAGAGGGCTTTGAATAACATGGCCAATCGATCTCCTTTCAAAAAGCTGCAAGTACAAATTAAACGTCAGTGAAAATGTTCAAAAGGCAGTTTTCCGCTAACGAGGAAAGGAAATAGATACTTCTGCACATTCAATGAATTGGGTGTTTGAAAAAGTTTGCTTCCTCAAGCTAAGTGGATAGTTGCACAGCTTAGGACGCATTGTTTCATTTTTAAGGCCCTCTAACTGCTACGGTCATATTGGGGCTTTGACTTAAGAAACAACTCGTTGGTTCTAGATGTTTTGAAGTTTGGCATTTAACCCTTGCAGAATAACGCATCTAGGATTTGCTAACGATGTTACTCTTCGCTGAAACCCGATAGAACTGCAAAAAATGCTAGAGCAACTATGTGAGCAAAGCAAGTCTGCAGATTTCTTATTAATCAAACTAAAACACAGATCATGTCTAACGGACCAGCAACACCAATATTAATACCCCTCACATATACAACATACCTAGGACAGCTAACATCCTTTCAAGACAAAATGGAGTAGAAAATACAAAGGAGAATATCTCTAGGGTCTTAAGTTCATACTTTAGACAAAAGCTAAGCAGACAAACTAAATTCCACGTATTGGAAATCTGTGTCTACCCTGTATTACCCTATGGATGTCAAACATGGTCACTAATAGTAAGATTTGAAGCTTTCACAGCAAGCGTTATGGATCAAGGCTTCACGGGTGATCAGTCGTGTCTGATTTAAAAGGTCAAATAAATCTGACACGGCTGATCACCCGTGAAGCCTTGATCTATTGTCACTAACAGCTCATCCTGAAAGACAGAGTCTCTACGGTGAGAGTAAACCAGTTGTCACAAAGAAAACACCTGACGCAACTAGCCATAAGATTAAAATGGAAATGGGGAGGCCACGGGGCGAGACTACAAGACAACATGTGGACATGCAATGTGGGACCCCGGTATAGGAAAATGACTACAAGGAAGACCGAGTCGCAGGTGGAGCACGCAGGAGTGACTGGAAACCCTACATATTTGTAGACAAAATAGTGAATGTGGAAAATAAGCATGTGCAATACCTAACTTGGGGTAGATAAATAAGTTTCCCTTATTGGTAGGAGGCCCTTGCCCTTCAGGGACATTTTGGGCCATTTTTATTCCATGTAACTTGAAGCACATTCACTCCAAATTCCCCCACTCCAGGCAGGAATCAAACCGGACTCTCTGGGCTGAGAGGCAGTATGCTGACTACTCAACTGTATAGATAGTGTGGAACACAGTTTCCTTCCAGGTAAGGAGAGCAAGAGCTTAGAGCAAGTGAAAGTGACAGTAGTAGGCAAGGGAAGGTCAAGTCAAACAAAGACAATGCTGAATTCCCCCACCCAACAGCAATGTGTAATAAGGGAATCTCTACATAACCCCTTTTCGCTCTATTAACCACAAGGGTGCGCTAAAGAACCTAATATGTGCTAGAGTATGCTTCTGGCATTTTCCGCAACAAAATGTGAGCTTCATTAGACGCGTATTGCAGCCGTTTCTCTTTATTGTAGGCTGCAGATATTTGCCTTCCTGTTCTACAATGTATTTTGTCCGTCTGTTTTCTCTCAATCTACTCTTTACTGTTACACTGCACAGACAAGTTTTAATTCTTGTTGCTTTATGCGTGCTATGGGCACAATTTCAATCGCAATTGTTTCCTCGGATAAAGTACCGCGGAACTAAGCGTATTTGCTTTAGTAATGATACACATTGCAGGTCCCATGGACTGAAAGTTTACGGCCCGGTCCGGAAAAACCTAGCCCGAGCATAGGTTACTATAGCATAGCACCCTGAGCGGCACACATACCTTACTTTCTTTTAAATACAATTATTTCTATTAGATATCCTTAGTTCTCCCGAGCTTGTAGATCGTGCTCTAGAAGGCACTGTAGATACCAACCTTTCGCCAAGCAATGCGCTTGTTATCATCAGGATAACACGATCCGCTGTCTGTACTGGTCAGAGTTCGAATGTGGAAACAGAGAGAGAGAGAGAGAGAGAGAGATGTGGAAGCAAAGACCGTTAATGTCCGTTGGGGTTTTTATATGGTGGGGGTGAGCTGGGCATTGTTGCGCTGGCTACGGTAGTGATTAGCTCGTATCGGTTGGCGGGCTGGTTATAGGCGGGGGTTTATTACAACTGTTGTGTGTCTGAAAGTTTATCTAAGACAGGTATCCATGCTGGATATATTCGAACTCTGACCGGTGCAGACAGCGGATCGTGTTACCCTAATGATGCCAAGCGCATTACATGGCGAAACGTTGGTATCTAGACCACGGCCTATAAGCCCGGAAGAACTAAACTTATCTAATAGTCAAGACACCGGCCATGGACACACGGCGAGCAGATGCATGCTTGAAGTAAACTCTACAAATAATCACACGTTCCTCCACACCATGTTTACTGCACGACAGAGGTACCTGACTCACACTGAATTGAGTGCACCTTACACAGAGACACACCTTACCAATGAGAGTTGGCGCCGGCGCACTTTAGAGCGAGAATTGCCAGTCCGAATTCCCGGCACCCAGCAAGGGAGTAGCGAAAGATAGGACGCGATTGGCTTCGAATATAATTTAACTACCTATATAAAAGCCATCTTTACTACTGTAGTTCGTGTTTCACAGTTCCAAAACAATATTGAACTTAGGCCCAAACGATTTATTTGTGCTGATCAAATAATTTTAAAATATTTTCAGGGCTAAATAATAGTGGAACTTTACTGCTTTATTTATTGTGAAAGAGTTACAATTTAGTATGTTGATCATAAGGCAGCGTAAAGGTATTACGTGCATAAAATAAAGGAAGGTTACAAACTTGAAGATTATGTAATTAGCCTAACTAAACTAGGTGACTGTAACAATTATTTCATGCAAAAGATGTGCAATACAAACAAAGTAGTTAATACCAGCGTAGAAATTGTTACTACCGCGCCGGTGGAACGAAGCAACGACTGCGCTTGTTGTATCAAAACAACCTTCGGCACTCGGAAGTGAATATGGGTTGAGGGAGGCAAGTTTAATTGTTACCTCTACTCTCGTGTCCATGCCTGGTTTATACATTTTTTGAAAATAAAAAGTATATTTCGCAACTTGAATGGACTAATTGCGGAAGAGTTTTGAAGATTTGCTTTGTTTTGGGGACACACAATCCTCAAATAGAAACAGAGGAACATTTAAAAATATTAGCCTATGTGAATATAAAAGCATATCAGAGAGAACGAAAATTTATGCCAGATGGAATACAAATATTGTAGCATTTCAGGGCAAGTTTTCTGTTCATTCTGTGGTTTTATGCGAAGTGGCTCAAGTTAAAATGTTCATCACATGATCTACAATGATTAGGCCTATTGACCTGTTCCGTCTTCAAAGGCGATATCGTCCAACCTCTTATCCTTGGCCTGCCGACATTTCTATGTCTTCTTGGTTTGTAATTTAACATTCTGTTAGGTAGTCAGTGGTCATTCAGTCTTGTTATGTGTTGATATCTGCCAGTTAAAATGTTGGCCACCCTGGGAGTGATCCTTTGTTTTTGGTTACCTGGACAAGGCAGTGTTCCCTGTAAGTAGACGTGCTTGGATAGCTGGACTCTGGATTAAAACAGCACCCGAGTGCGCGTGCCGTATCTAGGATCTCTATTATTCCCACCGAGAATCGAACAATGCAACGTTTCTGGACCTGTGCAAGAGAAATGTAGCAAATAAAAGGACAAATCGGGAATCACGTAATGGGGGGTATTCAGCAAAATAAGTGTGTGATATGTTAGAAAGAGCGAAAATTGTAATATAGACTTCTGTTTTCTGTGCTACTCTACTATTGAAGGAAGAAATGTATGTGGCCCAAAAATTCGATGTCGAGATATCTGAGCATGTAATTCTTTTAAGGTTCACGGAACCGCATAAAAAGCCTCACTTTCTCTACAACTTTGATATAGTAAGCAGCCCGAGTATTCGGAACCAAAGTTCGATGTTGAGATTTCGCAGGAAAATGCATATTTGGGCCCCCTGGGCCTACAAATGATTTTTACAGAGAGGCTCCAGAGGCAGTTCGAGTCGAGTGGGGAAGCTTATTCCCCCACCCGAAGTGTCTTTACCGCAGTACCTAGCCGTTATACGGCTTTACCTGCGCGATAGTATGGTGTTTTGGTCTACAGGGATTTAAAATCTGGGAATGTTTGGGATCAGGGGTATCTTAGGGACAAGATGAATGATGGTAGGGATAGGTCCATGAACGGGCACTGCCCATACATGCTGATTGGCTGGTTAGTCAATCAGGTGACGCGCTAATCTCCTCCTGGTTCTGGCCGTCAGTCACACACTGAGAGGTGATCTGAGTTAGGTGATTTACTCTGTTTTAAGTACAGATATTCGTTTTGCCTTTCCCATCTGCGAAAATTAGACCGTTGGACTTAAGATGTCCTTCGGCAATTTTTTAGATGGTAGTCGGCGAGGCTCTCTCTGGTCGTATTGTCCCAGAGTATTCACCAGTGGGTTAGGGTGGTTCTGGAGTTTGTTGTACATTGTTCGAGCGCGGGTTTTAATCACGTCGACAATGTACGGGATACCGGAATGTTCGTGAAGGATGTGGGCAGGAAATCTCCAACCAGTGTCGTAGATCATCCTTAATGCCCGGTTCTGCAACGTCTGGAGTCTGATGAAGGTGGACTTTGCCACCACTCCCCAGATCTCGCATCCGTACAGGACCAGAGGCGGGATGATCGCACGATACAGTTGGAGTTTCAGGCGGATGGGCATGGTTTTGGAGCTGAGGATGGGATACAACTGCCGTAGGGCTGCATGACCTTGTAGTACTTTGCCCCTGACGTGATGCCTATACGTTAGCCGCCGGTCCAACGTGACCCCGAGATACTTCGCCGTAGTGACCCAAGGGATCCGACGGCGCCGAAGCACGAGGTCCTGCGGGAGCCGGTTTGCCAGCGTGTTGGCCAGGAGAATCGCAGAGCTTTTCTCCGGGTTGATAGACATGCGCCAGTTCTCGCACCATCTACTGATGGCACAGAGGTGGGCTTGTACTTGACGGTAGCTGTAGCGCGGGTTCTTGTTAGCTGCGAAGATCATGAGATCGTCCGCATACTGACAGATGTGAGTGTTGGGGTGCGTGGGGAGATCGGCCATGTAAGCATTAAAGAGTGCCGGTGACAGTACACTGCCCTCGGGGACTCCTGCGCCAATGGGCCTTTCTCGGGAATATGAACCCTCCACCTTCACCCGGAAGCTACGTTCCTGTAGGAAACTAGCCACCAAGTAAATATATGGAGGGGGGATTTCGTGCTGTATGAGTTTGTAGATAAGCCCTTCTTGCCAGGTGGTAGAGAACGCCTTTTCCACGTCAAGCAACACTGCCACCGTTTTGGCCCTTTCCTGGTAAGCCAGGGAGGCCTTTTCGGCTACTCGCAGTAGTTGCTCGGTTGTGGAATGGTCAGAACGAAAACCAAACTGATGTTCCGGTAGGAGGCCTTTTTCCTCTAAAAGAGGTCGAAGGCGGGTCAGGAACAGTTTCTCGAAAACTTTCGAGATAACTGGTAGGAGGCTGATGGAACGGTAGCTAGAAGGAAAGATCGGATTCTTGCCCGGCTTCAACACGCATACCACACGCGCCTTCTTCCAGTCTTCTGGAAAATGGCGCATGCTTAGGCACGCGTTGTAGATCCGAGTCAAGTGCATCACGGCTCTAAAGGGAAGGTGCTGGAGCATTTCCGCTGTTACCCGGTCCTGCCCAGGGGCTTTTCTAGGTTTTAGGTGTTGGATGGTGTTAGTTACCTCGCGAGGGGTAACTATCGGGATGTGGAAATCCTCGTGGCCCGCAGGTCCAACTTCTAAGAAGTCTTCTACTGCTTGCTCCACGAGGTCAGTATGATCGTCGTTCTGAGGGTCGACTCTAGGCTGGAATTGAGTTTCCAAATAGTCTGCTAGCGCCTCTGCTTTTTCCCTCGGTTCAAAGACAAGTCTTCCCCGAGGGCTATGCACAGGATGCTGGTGTACAGTTTTATCTTTCCTCAAGCCTCGGACGATGCGCCATGGTTTCCTCTCCTGGAGGTTTACATGTCGCAACGTGTTTTCCCAAGCTGCTTGCCTATGCTTTCTTAGGAGTCGTCTCACCAGGGATTTGAACCTCTGGTGTATTACTCCTATCCTAGGGTGACGGAATCTCTGCCATAGCCTTCTAACAGCGTTTTTCGCTTGAATGAGGCGTTTCAGTGGAACAGGGATAGCTGTAGGGTTTGGTGCGTCGGTAGGAATACGGTGGGTATGAGCACGCACCGCATTTAGGATAGAGGTTGAGAACCCCGTGGCTGCCTCCTCGAGAGCCTCTATCGAGTCTATTCGAGGACATGCTTCCACGGAGTTGTGGAGGGCTAGGACGGCTGCATCCCAGTCGACTTCCTCAACCCAATCAGGCACTCCCAGCGCAGTTAGATTAACGTCTGAGTCGACCACAACAGGGTTGTGATCAGAATCCAGAGCGTTAATCACCGAGAGATCCAGGTGAAATGGAATGTTCTTTGTGATAATGAAATCTATGACATCCGCGGCGCCGCGTGCCGGGTAGTATGTTGGACCTCTCGGCCCGTGTGCATGCAGGGCGGGGTTCCCGCTTATGAGACGGTACAATCCCCGACCCTTCACGTTCTGGGTGCGGCTGTGCCAGCTTGGGTGTTTGGCGTTGAAGTCGCCTGCGATACAGACTCTTTGGTGTAGGTTTAGGAGTGCCGTAATGTCCGCTTCATAGAAACGCCCATCCGGAGGATCATATACCGCTACAAGTACCACGTCGCATCCGCCTAAGGATAGTCTTATGGCGGTTGCCTCTAGGTGTTGTAGTGGCGGAATGGTAACAGGAATATGTGTGAGATGGTTCTTAATGAAAATGGCAGTACCGCCGCCCTGTCGGCCGACCCGATCAGACCGATGGGCGACGTAACTTGGCAGGCTGAACTGTACACCGGCGTGCAAGTGTGTTTCACAGACCATAAGGATATCAATCCCATGGCTGTCTACAAACTCTAACAGGCCAGGTCTCTGCTCTCTAACTCCATTTGCGTTCCAGAACGCAGCTCTAAATGAACGCACATTTCTATGCGCCATTTAAGAGCTTATGGAATTAGCGTAGAGTTCCTTGGCCGTTTGAAGCACTACGAGGTGCTTCTTCACAGCCGAAAGTTCAGGGTTGAGGATTTGCTCTCTGCAGCGCCTTAGTATGGGGAGGGAACGTTGTACGAGGTCCGCAAACCAAGTTGCCAGTTCAATAAACTCCGCCATGTCCTCTGAGCCAAAGGCCTCTCCCAAGACCTGTGACTGAGTGCTTGTTGTGTGGGTCTTACTTATAGAGCCAGTCTGTGATGACGGGCCAGCGCTGATTGGCTGCGCTGTTGCTGTTGCCTGGTTGGCTGTAGCGGCTGGTGCCTGATTGGCTGGTGTCTGATTGGCTGGTGCAGTTGGTGGGGGAAATTGGGTAACACTTTTGTTACCTGCCTCCACCGTGGCTGGTTCTGGCTCTGCACTTACAGTCACATGAGCCTTTCTCCCCTTCCTCCTCTTTTTAGGAGGACGTTTGTCCTTTGGGGCAGCACTGGGGGGTGGCACAGGATGTTTTGTGCCCACCTTTGGGGTGACGCTTGGGACTGGCGTTGTCTCTTGACTGACAACTTGGTTCTGTGGGGTTGCTTCTGCACTCTCGGCCCGTACTAGGGCACTTTCGTGCTCCGACATTGCCTGTGCAAAAGACACCCCCTGTCGGATCTCTGGTACTTTGCCCTGTCTTCCTTGCATAATTGCAAGTCGCTTTGGGCAACCACGATAGATGCCTATGTGGCTCCCGTCGCAGTTTGCACACTTTTTATTCTCTATTGGTGTCGGGCAATCCTTCACCAGGTGCTCACCCGCACAGCGAAGGCACTTGAGTTGCCTCTCACAAGCATGACTCGAGTGGTGAAAGCCCAAGCAGTTGTAGCATTGGGCTGGTCCCTCTCTGCTGTGGTAGGGCTCAATAGTGACCCTCGTGTTATACAAGTGAGTCACCTGGTCGATTTTTGGCGTTCCCTCCCCTGTTTTTCAACTACCACTAAAAATAGTGGCAGGGGTACCTTGGTGGGTTTCCCCTCTTTTACCTTTGTGGTGGTTAGTTGTACCACGGACCTCGGTTTGATTCCGTGTTCATCCTGTAGGCCGTCACGGATATCCTGGGGGTCTGTCTCAGAATCAAGACCCCTGACAACTCTGCGAACCACGTGGGGACGCTGAAGCGAGTAAGTGTGGAACTTACTCAAGCCGAACATCAGGCAGGGTAGCGGAGTTCGAGCACGTTCCTCTAGGAAACGTTATCTTTATTCCCGCTGCCAGAACATGTTTCGCAAATGTCCAGCCCGTTTGGCGAACCATGTGGTGCTCGAAACAGACATCGGGGAAGGTAGCAAGGGTTTAGCCCCTATGGCCGAGTTACAACATCTTTACTCGGAATTATGGGGCCAGGGCGAAAAAGAGGAAGATGGGGAGGACAACAGACCCATCTGTCGTCCGCTACGGCAATGTCTCCCTCTCATCTCTCCCAGAGAGGTGGAACTCCGTCTCCGAAAGGTGCGGAGGACCACTGCATCTGGTCTTGATGGGATTGGGAGGGGACATTTGCTACGCGACGGTATACCCCTCTTCTTGGCTAAGCTGTTTAATACCATCTTGTTGACCGGGGTGTACCCTGGTGCATGGAAGGTAAATAGAACCACCTTCATCCCCAAGGGCCAGGATGATGATAATCCGAGGGGGTGGCGGCCTATCACGATAGGTTCGCTCCTCGGTAGGACCTTCTCCGCGCTTCTTGACCGCCGCATTAGAGCCAAAGCGGAGATCGCCTCTGTACAGGGGGGCTTTGTTCCCGGGAATGGAACTTTCCGGAACATTGCCCTTCTTAACGAGGCGATCAAACTCGGCAAGAAGAAGGAGGGAATAGCCCTGGCTTCGGTGGATTTGGCGAAAGCCTTCGACACCGTAAGCCACGGGGCGGTCCTCAGCGGTTTGAGGGTCCAAGGTTTCCATCCCCACCTGGTTGGCCTAATTGGGGACATGCACCGGGACATTTACACCCAACTTGAAAACGGTCAACGCTTAGCCATCACAAGAGGGGTCAAACAGGGCGACCCCCTCTCGCCCTTACTATTCAACCTTGCCCTAGACCCGGTGCTGCGTAGAGTAGCCGACATGCCCACGGGGATTGCGTTTAGAAATAAACGCTTAAACATCTTGGCATTTGCGGACGATATTGTTCTGGTGGGCGGTAGTCCAGAGGAAGTGCAATCCATGATAGACGAGCTCTGTCATGGGCTTCGCCCCATTGGCCTTACCCCGTCGCCGCCAAAGTCCTCATGTTTTCGCATCGTCGTTGGTAGGAAGACCTGGGCAACGACGGATCCAGGCCTCCTTTTGGAGGGCGATCCGATACCCGTAGCCAAGCCCGCCGACTTTTTGATGTACCTGGGCAAGGACATAAACCCATGGGGCGGTCAAGTGGGCAATGCCTTCAGAGACCACCTGGTAGCCGCTGCTGAGCGCCTAGCGAGCCTTCCTCTCAAGCCGTGGCAGAAGCTGGAGCTGTTGGTGAGGTACATTATACCTCGGTTTTTGTACCTCGCCACTGTTGAGCCACCCTCCAGAACTCTCTTGGCCGACGTTGACGACAGGCTTCGGCAGGTCGTCAAACGTTTCTTACATCTGCCAAAGTCGGTGGCCACGGGGTTCTTTTACAGCCGTAGGAGGGACGGGGGGCTGGGTTTGCCCAAGTTGGCTAATCTGGTTCCACTCGCCTTCTTGCGGGCTGGGAAGACCCTGTTAGAGCGAGCCGATACTTTGGCACAGGCCGTTCTGGAGGAGAGCCATTTAACATCTAGGCTCCAGCATGTCTCTGAGACATTGGGCTTGCATTGGCCGGCTTCTCTTAGGGACATCAACTCCCACAAGCTGTTCCTGAAGACCAGTGAGTGGAGTGCTTGGTCCTCCTGTCCCTCTCAGGGGAAAGGGGTGGGCTCGTTTTATGCCGACCCGATAGGTAATAAGTGGCTCCTTAAGCCTTGGCTGCTTAAACCTTCAAGGTTTACGGAGGCTCTTAAACTCCGAACAAATACTCAATCTTGTCGGGTCGTAGAGTCCAGATATAACCCTGACGCCGATGTCAACTGCCGGCGCTGCGGTGCAGCGGTGGAGACAGCAGGTCATATTCTTGGCTTGTGTGTCTCTACCAAGCCCGCAAGGATCAGGAGGCATGACACCGTGGTAAAGGAGGTCTTTAACAAGGTCAAATCAAATGATCCCCCTCCGACCACGGTGTATCACGAGCACTCCTTCCTGGTACCGGACGGACAGCGCCTCAAACCCGACCTGGTGGTGGTCAGGGGTAGCGAAGCCACCGTTATCGATGTCACCATCAGGTACGAGGACGGGGAATCTCTTGCCAGGGCGGAGCTCGAGAAGGTCGAGAAATACCAACATCTCGACGCCCCCATTCGGGCCATTCACCCTGAGGTTGATACTTTTTCAGTCCAACCCTTGGTGTTTGGTTCGAGGGGGTGTGTCCCGCCAGAGACAAGAGATTTCCTGAGGTCGTGGGGGTTTAGTGGCAGAAATATGGAGGATATCGCACTGAGTATCTTGAGGATGAGCTTGAACATCCATAGCTCCTTCCTAGAATACGCCAACATCCCGGCCAGGCGAGTGCATGACTTTTAATGTATAATTTTAGTTACGTCATTATATATTTCTTTAACAAATTTTTTAATCCATTTGGCTAGTGCCTCCTAGCTGCCCTTTTAATTTTTGAGGTCACTTTTTAGTTTTTCTTTAGTTTTTAGTGTTTAGTTTTTAGTAATAAGTTAGTTTAGTGGCCTTTCATAGAATGAGTTTTTAAACTAATATGATAAATAAGATTCTAGGAGGCAAGGTGACGGCCACCTACATAAGCCGGAATTAGGAACCCGTGTAACAGCGTGGTTCCCAGATCATACCCCTTTCGCGGCCTTGTGGTCGTCAGAGGTAGTGGTTCTGATGACAACCCGTCCTGGATGCCGGGTTGCCTGGAAATTGGCCTTTAACTGCCGTCTCAGTTCCTTCATTACCTTTATGTGGTTCGGGAACGGATCAGACACAATCGGAGGGATTCTACCCTCCTTTTGTGAGGCCTGGTTTGGGGCGAGCGCTGCAGTTGCAGATGTTGATGAAGCAGGAGTCCCTTCCGGCTTTGAACCGGAAGATCTCCTCCTGCGGTTCTGCACTACAACGAAGCCGTCGTCATCCGGCGTTGTAGGTGCTGGGACAGGGGTCATGGGTACTGGTGGTGGTGTGACAGGGACTGCTGTCCCTTGGTTCACAAGGCCAATAGCCTTTTTGGCCTTCGGCCTGTTCTTGGCCCTGAGGAGCGTCTTGGCTTTCGCCTTGACGATGTTCACCCTTGGACCATGGGAAGGGTTCTGGGTAGAGGTACCTATCGCGTCAGGTCTTACCTTGGCGTTGGTACTCGGCGTGTCTCTAGTCATTGCAGGTGCCATCCGGCATCCCACAGAGGGTTTAACGCCTTGCGACGCGCCTATGGGGGTTCCAGTGAACCCCGGGTCCAGGCTAGAGCCTGGTCCCTTGGCTGCAACCATGTGGGCCTGCGGTTTCGTATGTCCGTCGGTCGGTGCCGAGTCGGCTCTGGAGTCCTCCATGTCTGGGTGGTTCTGGTTTGAAATAGCTCGCCGAGCTATCTCTAGTAGGGAGGCAAGTAGAGGGCTGATGCCCACTTCCTCCACCGCTCCGGATCCCCTCAGGGAAAGGTTGTCTTCTAATACTTCTTTCTTCTTCTCCAATTTGGAGTGCCCTAAAATCTGCTATCAGATCTCTTATAGGACACTCCTCGACGAACTAGCGGCGCCCGGCCTGGCTATTACACTATTGAGTTGGCGCGGTGCGTAGTAGCTCCTCCCTGGCGAGAGGTCTCACAGTTGGCTTTCCCCGTTCTTCCAGTGTCCAGTAGACTCGAGGTGCAGACGATGCGAGTTCCAATCACCGAATGATGTGGCGCCGATTTTTACAGAAAGTTCACCGCCTGGTTAAATACCAAACTTGATATTTTAGCCCGACCTAACACTTTACATGGAAAGGTTTTGTCTCTCTTTTATTTTCTCAAAAATGGTTCTAACAATTTTGATTAGAATTTCATGTTTAAACTATTTTTCTGAAAAATAAAATGCATAATTATATTGAGTTTGCTAGGAATAACCTCTGAAGCCTTCTTTATTTCGAACCACACCACTTTTATACAATGGTAATTGGTAAACCATAAGAGAAGACCAAAACATGTCGAGCAAAATATGTGGATGTAGTCAAAACACTCAATTTATGTGACATAAAATTATTTGAGGAGTTAATCATTTTCACGGAATTTTATTGTTGGTTTGGATCTTCTGATACTTGATCTTTTCTCACTCGGAAGTCGTGTTTTTTCTTTTTCATGTTCATGTAAAGAGAGAATCTCATACCCATCACATAGTGATGCTTTGGAACTGATTTGGCTATCGCTTGTGTTCTTCTTAAGCAAAAAGAAGAAAATGCAGATACTTTAAAGAGAAGTAGTAATTAGAACCTAATAGCCATATTGTTGGTGATATGGATCCTTGGAAATATAGCAACTCAGGGAAGTATGGGAAATTATATTGTATTATATTAGATTATAAGATTAGGTGTTTAAGCTGGATTGAATTGTAATTAAATTTTATAAAGCATGGAATATAAATAAACATCAATTTATCTATCTAATAATATAATATTTTAATATATTTGTATTATCAAGAAGTAGATGATATTAGGCTTAGTAGTCCAGCTACATTAAAGAGGAATCAAGTTATCGACGCTCGTAGTATATGTGACGTGTTCTGTCCGTCTGCTGTACAGACACAACGTGCACAACTTCATTCCTTTGGTACCTCACCTACTAAGCTTGATGATGATTATGATGGTGCTGATGATGGTTACAGTAATGTTTATTAAGTGTTAGATTCAATAGTTCTATAGTATGTGCACATTGCCCTGGGTATTTCTCCCTTAGACCTTCAATAATTACATTGCTTTTACGATTTTCTCTTCTGTATATGCTGTTTTAGTCACCTCCTTTTTAGTAATAGTAATATAGCAGTAACATACCATTTTCATTTTATTTTAATCTTCCAAAGAAAATCTCCCAATTTCCTTTACTCTGACTGATATACGAACAGTTTCTTAATCACTTAGCTATTACAGTTAATCCATTTCTCCTTTGAGTTTTTTCTTCATTCATTGGTTCCCCTACGTCCCCCAAAATATGCAACCTTCGTTATTCCCACGGACTAGTCACAAGCCTTATATTTCCCCTTTTGCCCCCTTAGTTTCCCCTTTTGCCCCTTAGTTTCCAAAGCCCTAGACAAAACCGGGCAATAATGTCCTTCGCCTTTTTATTGCATATGACCAGTTTTCCATTTACATGCCGCCTTTAACATCAAAGGTCATATCGGCGGCTTTTAGCCTTTTGGAACAATTGCTCAACAGCAATGGTGTTCATTCGCTTAGCGGTGGTTTTGATCTTTGGGTTTCTATTATTTTGGATTAACCTATTACATTAAATTCACACGCACACATTCACACTCCCATTCATACTTCCAGACTTTAAGGAGGATGGGGAATAATCCTTGTTATAGAAGAATTTTTATCCACCGGGAATCGAACCCGGTACACCTTGCACAGCTCGCAGAAGCTTACCGACTGAGCTAGGTTCTATTTTCATCATTTTACGTAAGGATAATGAAATTTATTCATTCATCTCAGCCCAAATGTTTTGACCATCCCTATCTTCAAACCTAGATTGGATGCATTTTCAGAATCCCTGTACCAAACATGCGCCCAAACATGTTCTAATCCAGTTCTCGGATGCCATTCTTAATACTTAAGGCAAAATTTTGAAATTCTTCTTCTGGTTGGCTTATCCGGAACCAACATTTAATTGCTCTTTCTAGCATCTCTCACATTAACCTTCCCCAACTCTAAAGGTAGTCCTGTAGTACTTCTATTTAGAACTACTCCCAACGCTAATTTGAATTAGGCGCTGGGCTGCAAAATTGTATGACAAGTTACCAACACATGAAAGCGCCCTGGTTAGAATATGCCATAGCAAAGTAGTTTACCCATCAGCAGCAAAAGCTAAACTACAAAATAATCCCAACAAAGAGTTATTCGGCTCAGAATTCAAACCACCATCAAAATTCAAAATTTAAAAAGATCTAAAAGATCTTAAAACTTTATTTAAAATTTTTTATTTCCACAGAATGCAGACATTGCTGACTTCTGCGAGTCACCAGCAAAGGGGCAAAATAGCCTCCTTAATATATAAGCCTTAACCCCAAATCAAAAACGTCACCCTTAACCACTCTTTATATAAAAAATTCTATCTGCGGTTAAACCCTATTAAGGGTAGGTACGCAGCAAAATATCATCAGGCTGAACCACAGCCTGCCAGTATGTCGTCGTCGCTAATTTGAAAAATATTCCTATTTTCAGGTAAATTTGCTCTCACCCATTTTTATTCCCCATATTTCAGCTCTGTGTGACTATCTTGATTCCCCGAAGAATGTACACATCATGGGTTTTGTTGCTGGAGCTATGTTCAAATATTCTCTCAGTGATCCAAATGCTGATCTTTTGCCTAGTGCCCATTTAAGAAGTAGACAGAAGAAGAAGTATTTGTGTGGACATGCATATTTGCATATGAATGCAACAAATGTTTTTATAGAATAACATTTAGCAGTGACATTAAGAAATGTATCTTTGACATTTGCGATATGTTTTGCATTGCCCTGTGTGTGAATATAGAATTATATAAGTAACGCATTTAACTCCATAAATCTAATGTTGCTGATACGAGCACATTAATGACCCTATAATAACATCCTTACTATGGAGAAAGTACAGTAA
Source organism: Tenodera sinensis (assembly GCA_030765045.1). Taxonomy (NCBI): domain Eukaryota; kingdom Metazoa; phylum Arthropoda; class Insecta; order Mantodea; family Mantidae; genus Tenodera; species Tenodera sinensis. Next base: position 77,626,098 of record CM060969.1, read on the forward strand.
AACCTGACTAAACCGGACCCCCTATATACCGGAAACCTGGACAAACGGAAAATAAATCTCGAAGCGAAACTATTTCCTATGTTAAATAACACTCTAAACGGGAAAGCTGTCTAAGATGGAAAAGGTATAGTTTTTTCCGCAACCGTTTGCATACATAGCCTATCCAAGCAAGGCACATTTCAACATATTTGCCTGGAGTCACAAAGAAACGTCCAGAAGTCTAGTTTGCGTTTACATGCATCTTAATCAGTTTACAATGGGGTTCAGACTAAACTTGAGAGTGCTCCTTTAAAGTATGCAGGGAAATGAAGCGATAAATTGTGCAGTGCTTCAGGGAGAAATCCTGACATTAAAGTTCTCTTCTGTGGATAAATATCTCCAAGATGAAAACATAGCGCTCTCTGAAGAAATTTCCCCCGAGTTAATGCTCGAAACTTTTGCACAATAACATCAGATATGGAAATATGTTTTTCAGCATAAAAACTTGTGTTAGCCGAAAAATGTCAAACTTACAATTGAGGTGCTGATCACCAGGATAATATTGCAGGAGAAATGCACATTTTAAGTGCCTGTCAAAAATAAGCTTAAGGTAAAACAACATTGCTGCATGCTTAGTGGATAGTTTCCATTTCTAAGCCCTGTAGCCAAATGCAAAATACAAAGAGCATTGGAAGTCTTTCTTCTGCTATAAATAGCAACAGTAAAATAAGAGATTGGAGAGAAGAATTGTAACATTTTGTGTTCATATTTTAATTCTGAAACACTGTTAAAGGAAAATAAAACCGTTGTGAGCGATCCAAGCGAAAACGTGATCTCAATTCGATTGACTTTGTGGACTAATAATCTCAGAACTTTACTACTGCAGCTAGTTCCGGTCATCCTAGGACAACTCGCCCTACCCTTACACAAAATAACAAGAAATATCTCCGAAACGGTTCCCTCTATACAAAAAGGGAAAGAAAAGAAAATTATTTTCACATAAATTGTGTGTTTTAGCAAGATCTACATTTTTTGTATAGTAAGATTTGGTGTATCTCTTACGGTTTGCCAGTTATGCGAAAGTTGTCCAGAGTAAATAGGAATTCGTGGGCTATAGCCAGAAAACTCAAGATATGCATTTAATTTGTCATAAAAATATCTCAAACATGTCATTTTAACCGAAATCGTTAGTGTCATTTTCAAGAATATCAAAATTTTCGACAAATTTTCCATGTAAACGGTAGTTTAGGGCGGAGGAATTTCCTTAAAACCTTCGTGTTGCATCATTGAAAGACATTAAACTTATATATCAACTTTTCTTTTTAACCGACTTTGTGTTTTTTTAGTTATGCTGTCCACAAACACACACACACACACACACACACACACACACACACACACACACACACACACACACACACACACACACTGAGCTTTTTCTAAAAATGCTTTGCTTTGGATTCAGGGGGCCTCAAAACATGATTCCGGTGAAATCTCGACGTCAAATTTTTTGGTGGAATACAATAATTCCTATACTTTACTGAACGCAGTAAAGAAAGTAACGAGTAGAAAGGTAAAAGGTTATAATAAAACGCGTTAAACCAAAGCGCGCGCAAAAAGAACGAGAGAGAGAGAGAGAGAGAGTAGAACCGAAAGACTGTGAACTATGTGTCAAGGTACGATAAGCTTGCAACGTCACGACGAATTGTAGGTTGTCTTAACGATGAGCAGAACTGTTTGTTTTATTTCCGTTTTAGAAGAGAAAATAAGATGGCAGGAACAGTAACTGCAGTTTGTCCATCTGTCGCAATACACAATACATTTGTATAAATATAATTTCAAAACTTTGTGTGCAGTGGCTACTTACTTATTTCACGCATATATACAGATGATGGAACGAAGGCACACAAAGCGGGTTTAATAGATGTTCCGAGGTAGCAAGCAAATGAAAACTGAATTCGGAAACAGCTTTTCACGGTCAGAAGCTGCTGCTAATACCCTGCTTTGTGCAAACAACTTCCAGACAGGGGAATTAAAGTTAATTGTCTCGTCCCTTAGAGCTGCAAAAGGAGTTAATAAATCATTTGGAGCGGAAAAAGCTCTGGAGTAGAAGATAGTTCAGAGTGTGAATTTCGCGCATAATAATTCCCTCACGCTAGAAACGTTTTTCCAAATACATGGTTTTGTTATACTATGTACCTTAAGTTTCATTAAAAGCTCCTGCAAAATTAGGAATATAGTAATATATTGTAACAAAAACGGCGAAATGCGAAAGTCCGTTTACTTTACTAACACGTTATTTCCTCTAAATATACTAGAAATGCACCATTCCTTCTCGTTGCTAACATAGTTTATAATCTGCTCTTTTACTACTACAGTTCAGTTTTCCTTCCGATAATCTTTTACAGTCTTTTAATGTCTTTCTCCAGATTCACTGTCTCTTATATATTTACTATTAGGATACACTCACCGACGACACATACACACTTGCTGACAGGCACGTACCTACAACTAACTATACACAACGACTTAAAAAACAACTACTCTGACACTAAAAGCTAGACTCTAACTCTAACAACACACGCTCCAAACACTGTTCACTGTCCTATTTATACCGGAGCCGGCGTGACGTAACCTCCTCCAAGTTATTTCCACGCGCAGCTGTGCATGACTCAGCAAAGAAGATTCTAGAGCTTGCAGGACATTACGCTGTTACCACGCTGTTTGATCTGATACAGACAGTCGCCAGGTGTCCTGTAGCCTTGGACCTCCTTTATGTTTTACTGGCAGCATTGTTTGTCAGGTACACACTGTCGCTCGCCGTATCCAAGTCACTCGGTCACCTCTCGTATGTTGTTGAACGACCCAATAGCACAATATACTGCTTGAGTATGTAGCAATGATGGCTGTAATTATGGACTGAAGAGCCTAATGTACATTTGGAGCTAAGTTACAGTAGTTGAATTCCGATTCGACATGACAGACTAACCCTACCGATTACAGATATTCAGTAATATCGAATTACAGTGGATATTTACATATACACCTTCCACCCGATGGATAGCAAACATTTAAAAAGACACGTAACATTTAACTATGTAGTAGAGATAGAGATAATCAAGAAGTATTCTAACCCATCCAAGCCATTCTGGTATGGCTTCTTTTTGGAAGACAAGTAAAGTCGGTTGTCCCGCGTCATAGATTTAAGGCATGTATAGGAACCCCAAACCGATAGAAGCCTTAGAGTAACATTAAGCGGTCTTTCACACGCAGAACAGAATGGGACCCTGAAATCCACAGCAATTAAATAGCATCCATAAATAAATGTTCAATATTTTTACATGTGGTAATTTAGAAAACTCACCGGCCGGGAGGGACCCCAAGCTGTAATCAAGTTCTTCTCTCACTATTGTACCCCATTCATCATGCCCGTTTTAGCGGTTGGCCGGAAGGCATTGGCCCTCCATGACCTGTTGTGCGGCGGAACAAACGCAGTGGAGTACCACATTTAAAATATTATAAACATAAAACCAAGGGGAGTCTACTTAAAAGTATATCTAAAACCACCGACACTACTACTACTACTACTACACTAGTAGTAGTGGGCACTCTCTTCGAACTTCAGTGCACCCAGTGAACTCCCTCGACCCCGCGAGCGACATGGACTTAGAGGTTATCATCGCACTACACTCAGATATACGTAACCATGGCTGTGTCAAAACCTACTACGTTTTCTGTTTCCAATATTAAATATTTTGATTCAGCTTGGAAAGAGCAGAATTCATTTGACACTCGTTATGTCAATATAAAAAAATTAGAAAAAAATGTTCTGTATTTTTGACATGCCCCTTTCAGCAAGTTAACGAGATTTAAGATGCAATAATTTAAGTGGAGCTAATCGAATTGAGATGTGACCGTCGACTTACTGAAAAATACAACACTCTCAGTGCTGTAGAATTCTACATAGGCATTCACACTTTCCAAATCTTATTAACAATTCTGCGAAAATAACAGGTCTGTTCGACAGTACTTACATGTGCGAGCACATATTTTCCATAATGAAGTTGGTAAAAAATCAATATAGATCTTGAATCAGCAAGATAATCTGCGTAATAGTTATACGTATATGCTTTGCCAATAACCTACATCCCAATTGTAAAGAATTGGTAGATTTAATGGAAAGAAGAAACTGGAGAAGTAAAGTTTTCGGTGACAACACTGCAGCCGCATAATTGAACGGCAGTGCAACTACCCCTCTCTGTCGCTGCCCCGTGCCCCCAGTGCATTCAAGCCAACTTGCTAGCACCAACGTTGACATGACTGGTCTACTGTCTGCCGTCTCAAACTCCACAGTCCGCCGGGCACTCCTCAGTTCCTTACATAGTCTCCGTATAAAAAGGGAACGTTCTTGTAAAGGAACTTACTCAAAACTACCAAAACAAACCTTTGAAAGTGCTGAGGCGGCAGACAATGATTTATTGTTGTACGTGGATTACAGTTCTGAGGAGAACGCCTATTGTCTGCACCTAGGCCTAGGAAGTCAAGCGGATAAGTCCTAATCTCCAAGGCCGGTAAACAACTTTCACTGCGATGTTATTATTGTATTATTATTATTATTATTATTATTATTATTATTATTATTATTATTATTATTATTATTATTATTATTATTATTATTATTATTATTATTATTATTATTATTATTATTATTATTATTATTATTATTATTATTATTATTATTATTATTATTATTATTATTATTATTATTATTATTATTATTATTATTATTATTATTATTATTATTATTATTATTATTAGTATTATTATTATTATTATTATTAGTAGTAGTATTATTATTATAATGCAAGTAATTATTACTATTGTGTGGTTTTCTTGAGAATACTGAAGCTGTTCTTCCGTTTTGTGTTCTAACCGATAAACTGATAATTTTAAAAAAATTATTACGCTTATATTACTGAAGTCCATAAGGCAAACAGTTCATGAAGCTAACAGACCACTTACTTCTGGTCGCACTAGGATTTGGAACGAAAATTATACACAAAGCTGTTTGGAATACTACGCTAAGGGCGGGACAACGCTCGGATTCCAGGCCACCCAACTCGCCCTTATGAAAAGACTCATTTGTGTTCGATGTCATGAATGACACAAATTAGTGACCAAAACTCACTCAATAGGCAGTTGTAGAGAGCAGGCACAAGAACCATGTACCCAGAACATTCAATTGACTGACATGTAACAAGGGGAGTTTGATAGTTTAAAATTAACTTCTTAACATCTTGAACGTAAACTAGCATATACGACGTATTCTTTCAGAAATCCTTAATATTATAAAATTATCTTATAGAGAGAGAAAAACTAATAGTCAGACAGCTATCCTATTTGACGGTTGCCTGCTAATAAATCTAAAGAAAAAAGGCAATATGAGTGAGAAAGTATAAAAATTTATAACGTAAAATATTTTATAAATAAAGTATAATTATGTACAAAATAATTATAAAATTTGCAAATAGAGCTAGACATTTAGAAATATTTATTTAATTTAATGTAGTATAGAGATGATTATGTAATATGTACAAAAAATGACCGACAATTTCTAAACCAATATCTTCCAAAACACTAATTATTGCAAATTAAAACGCGGGAACAAATCAGCAGTAAATTTAGTAGTCAGTTTACGAGTATCAAAAAGTAGACCAATTGTCTCCCAATTTAAACGTTTGTGTTTTTTCTTAAATAAAGAAGGCAAGGCTCATAATTTAGTTTATTTTCCTTATCAACCGCCACAGTTTGGTCTACTTTTTTCGGATCGGATTGTGCGGTACAAGTGCATTAAGAGTAGCAGTGCTTCTATTACACAGTCTCCGATGAACGGTAAACATTAACTGAGGTTTAAAGTCAACTTTTGTGCAAGAATGTTAAAAAAAATCCCTGTTTTTTGTATAATTGATAAACCCTAAAAGGTAAACAAGATTTTACTAAAGAGAAAATGTAGATCTTGAAGCAAACAATTCATACAAAGTAAGATATTTGTGGCGCTAACCATTACCAAGGTATTCCCTATTATTTGCTTGAATTTTCGAATTTTCTCAAGTGTAAAATTGCTATTCATGGTTTTGTCTGGTATTCCAAAAAGAGATGATTTTAAACCCAACACATGTTGATCTACTCGTTAAAGATCTCACTATCATTTAAGCCTACTGTAGTAAGCTAATCCTCTTGCTATAGCTATTGAAATTCCATTTTTCATATCTTTCACAATCACAAATTCACATATAATACATTATTAACCAATGTATATTTTTATCAATAATTGTAAAGGCTACGACGCTTTTGACCGACATTGGAACTTGACCAGTTGAAGACACTTATGTATAAAAGGACCAAATTCCAACAGTTGTAGTCTTCCTTTGCTGCATTTAAAAAGCATAGGTAATAAAACATATAATAAAACATCTCTATAAGGAGTTAATTCGATAAATAAGATGTATCAACAGTACGACACATGACAATGTGAAAAATTCCACTTCTGACACCAATGTGACAAATGAGCCTTTCAGTCAATTATTTTTGTTATATTATTTCTCTTCCAACGCCGAAGCACAAGAAGCAGTTCTTTTTTATCGTCATTAACACAATCTGCATTTCTTCGTGGCCTTACAATTCACAGCTGTTCTGTCCTGTAGTTACCTTGACACACACTTCTCTGTCTGTCAGTTCTCTCTGTCTAACAGCTGGCTTCGACGATCACACTCTCTTAAACTACTTCGGCGCTAGGATAAAGTATCCAAAACACTCTCAAAATTCTCTAAACAACATACACCTACACACACTTAAAACAACTATCTCATTCAACACTTAACGATGTCTTTTCTCGCCGTCCCGACTCACTTAAATGACAATGACGCAGCAAGGATTTTTCACCTTTTCTCGAAGCTCTCATAAATAATCCGGCAGTCGAAAGTCTCTCAAAAGGTCTGGAAACGCCTTGTTCTGCAGCACTCAGTTGTCTTTTTTCTATCCGCTCAGTTATTAGGGCACGTATTTACAAGCAGTGGTGTGAGATAGCTTGACCGTTAGTCTCTTTGAAGCGCGCGGCCACCGGTCGGCGTTAGAATAGTTTGTTGAAGAAAGACATGTAAATATAAGACCACTTTGTATTGCAGTTGCATTGTAATCCTAAACGGCAATAATTTCATACAAACCACTTCTTTTAGCCCATAGATAAACGCTGAAACGATAAACACGTTAAAACATTTGAATATTCCTCATCAATGCATTTGAATGATACCGGTCTGTTGATACGGCGCCCTAACCAACTTGAGTGCTAACTGTTTCATAAATAATGGATACAAAAGCTCGGCCACATGGGAAACTGTGGCCCACATTCGGTCTCATCCATTTCACCGGAGAGCAATAACGAGTAATTGGACTTATGGCATTAAATAAAGTGGGCCGCAGGTGTAATCTCCGCCTAACGCATTACTCTACATTACTCATTGTGCCACTTTTGCACCTTTTTGTGCAAAATAAGCTCTGAAGCAGGTCCTGCTTTTATAGCTCTTGTCAACTCATTATTTATTTTGACACAACTCTCGCTCTACACAGATGATGTAAACACGAGTAAAGCAGAGGAACTAACTACGTTGTTAAATTATGTGCAATTAAAGTTCAGGTAACTCGAGGGACTTGTTTTTGGAGGGTAAAGTTTTATTTTCTCTATCACTTGCATGGGTCACACATTCTGGAGGTCTTTAATTCGATTTCTGTTAACCACCCCCTCTAATCTTGGACATTTTGGTGGTTTGACCTAGTTGGTACTGACTGGGTGCTGGATTGTTTCTCATTCATTTTCCTACCATTCTCTTTCTTACTTAGCCTTCAGGAGTTGCCAGTTCCGTAACGTATAGCGGTGCCAGACCGATGTTGCAGATGCTTGCTTAAAGGAAAGATTATTTCCATGGACACTAGGGGGCTGTTTGATGTACGTATAGGCAGTTCCATAAGTGGGACGAGTTTTCAAGGCTAGAGCAGTTGGGGATTTCCGCGCGCATCCGCGGCCTCTATACGAACTCCGTTTTAAGAATATATGGTGATGTAAATAAAAGTACATGTAGAAGTGCAACACCACTAATAAATCGGCATCTTATTTCAAGTATTGCTTATATTTACAGCAGAAACTAAACGAGTAAAAACACCGCCAAATCACAAATGCAATAGTCAAGTATTCTCGAACGTATTTTGTTTTATAAATGTAAAAGTAATCTTGTGCATTATTGTGAGGCAATATTGGGCTTGCGCAGATAAGAGGAATACATTCACATTGTACAAAGAGCGCCAAAGAAATTCTTCGGCGGACTTTAGGTGTGATCTTCGCCGCCAACCTGGGCGTTCATCAAGTTTTCCATTTAGGTCAAGGTGCCAAAGGTGACACCGTGGGTCATTCCTCTTTACCTTTCAACTCATTTTAGCTCAGATGCATGGCTGTACATAGTAAAGGTGACTGGCATGGGCTAATGTTGTACGTCTGCACCCCTTTGAGTTTCACAAAATAAGGAAATGTCCGACATTAGCATATCCCGTTACAAATTCCAACCGGAGTCTTCCCAGTATGCTTCGTTACCCTCATATTACATCACAAGCGAAGGGTAATTCGGATGGGGAGAAAATAACCACCGTAGTTCCCCTCAATGACACAACTGCCTTAGATTTTAAACCCTTCAAAGGCGTGTCCTGCACTAACCGATGATAATTATGGCTGTCAATCGTGATAAAAGATCTGCATGACAAGCTGAACATACTTATTCTACCTCTTTCTCTTTTAGTCAATAGGTCGAGGGCGAAAATATATATTTTGCTTCTGCATCATCATGCAATTGATGTTATTGGCGTAACTGTTTACCAGAAAGAGTCACAAACTTGCCTAAGATAACCAATGACATGGTTGTGGCTTCGTACAACGATACATTTAATAGACACGAGGTGCAGTGAGATTTTCTTTCGCACTTTGTGTACAACAAGACCGCTATCGTGCAATACGTGAAGCGCCCCAGAGGGAAACTGTTTAAAGGAGGTGAAAACAGATTATATTGAATGTTTACAGTTGTGCAAAAAGTAGCACAGCAATTGAGCATGTAGTAAATTTATCAGCTGTGTTGCCAGTGTTTCAGTGCCAAGATGAGCTTAATGCAGTGAAATAGTGAAAACAGGCCGCCTCTCAATATGTGGAAAAATTTGGAAGAAACCAACCGTTGTGAAACGTGAATGCCATGAATTCCTTTGAAATGACATTCGCCTAAGGATCATAGCTTCTTTGAAAAAAATGAGCCTCCAGCACTCTCAAAAGTACTTCAAGTTGCGAACAATACTTTGCTAACTTTAGGAAAACGAACTTCCACGCCATTCTTCATGACATACTAGGTTTTGAGTTCGTGAGCAGAAACAGAAAAAAGTGTTTTTATACAGCATACTTGAAATAACCATATTGGAGGGATGCAGTACCAGCCATCAGATAAGTGACAGAGAAAGTAATTTAACAATACATCTGTGGCATTACAACATAATTTACCAGCATTGAGCCTAGGAACAAAAGCGCCACATGACAAAGTTACAACATCGATAAGCGGAAAGCAATATTCTATGACTACGTGTGGAATGAAATGGTCAGCGTTCTAGCTTCCCAAGCCAGAGGTTCTGGTGGATCTCCGGCAAGGATTGGGAATTTCTGTTTATCCGAAATAATCTGCTGTGCTCCACTGTCTGAAAGCATGTGTTGGAGAGAAGTGAATCTGAGTGCCTTTGATGTTTAAAATGATACAAAAGAGCGTTAAGGAAGCTTCAAGTTCAGCGAGCAATAACATCACTTGTTTCTCAGTTAAAGCCTCAGTAATGGCCAAAGAAGTTAGTCTTTAACTTGTAACCCTTCTGACAACTGATTTATTGTTATAAAGGAAACAGTAAAAGCTTCCCCTATTTGTTCCATGGTTCTTTGTAATTAGCGCTAAATTTCTACAGGTATGAATTTCCTCTTAGCTCACAGTCACTGATGCTTTGTATCACACAATGAATTCTGAACATCACAGAATGCACAATTTGTTTTCACTGGCACTAACCTAGCACGGAGAAAACATAGGATGTCATAATCAACATTTTTCAGTGTTAGGAAGTCCAATAAAATTACTTTCTTCAATAATTTCTTTGAAGTTAGTTGTTTGGCTGTTTCCCAGTTTGAAGCTACACCGAATGATTTCCCTGGTACTTTGAAAAATAAATTAAAAGTAATGAGAGAAAGAAACAAACAGAATAATCCTAAACATTGGAACTGTTAAGAGAGGAAACTTTTGTCATATCCAATGTTGTAGTATCTACTAAATTACCATTGCTCTGCAGATTGAAAGCTACTCCAGTTTCTAGAATTACGTGTGTTTGTTATTTTTAAAAAAAATAACAAATTTTTCAGGAACCCGGAGTGAAATCTCAATTTTATATTAGTTCAGCATTTCTAAAGTTGTTTGCAGTGGGAGGGTAATAGCTTTTCCTGCTTGCGTTATTGGAAAAACAAGAGTTAGAAGTAGTAGGTCTTAGCAGGGGAACGTAAATAACTGGCTTTGCTTTCATGCCATGTGTGCACACAGCAGTAATCTGGTTTACTAACGATGCTGATCCTTTTTACACTAGCCCAACAAAATACGTCAGAGCCTTGACTCTTAATGTCCTCCGACATTAATGGAATATTCCGGAGCACATTTGCCTCTTGCAGAACGTAGAAATGACGTGCAGTATTAGCTCCAAGTTCGCACATAAAAAGGATGCACGAGTAGAGCATCATTGTGATGGGAGAAGTGGTTATTGACTCGCCTAAGGTGATAAGTGCACTTTAAGCACCGTAGCGTCTTTCTCAAGTCACTCATAGAATTTAATGACTTCCGAGGTTTCTACAATCTCCGTTGGCGCTTCCGTGGTCGAGCACAGGTCTAAATAAGTGCCGCTGAAGTTGTTCTTAGTAATTACTGAAGCAACTCATATCATGTTGCATATCAGACTTGGTGTAACGCCAAGAATTTCAGGATTCTGTTTTAAATTAAAATCTATAGGTGAGGAATGAAATTCCATTAGTATTAAAGGAGGAAAGCAAACAAAATAGCGTTTAACTCGATTGATGTTTAAGCAGTAAAATTTAGCAGAAATACAGCAGTTGCTTCTTGTATAAATAAAAATAAAGCAAACCTTGTTTACTGCTGGTAGGTTAAAAATATTATGCTTAAGTGGACAGAGTTCTATCTTCAAATGAAAGGGAATTATTTACCACAGGATTAATATGATTAAATGTTTGTGGTTTTCACACAACTTGTGTTTTAATAATTTCTCGCTGTTTAAATTCTTACCACATATCTTTTTATAGCTAATATTACTTCTGGACGTTTAGGAAGCGGAGATTATTTAGTCAATAAAGGTTTATTAAATTTAATGTCATTTAATATTGTAATAAATTGCCAAATCGACAAATTCCACTCCTGACACCAATGTGACAAAGACGACACATCTACTCTAGTTGCTTTTCTATCACTTCATTGTCTTCTAAACTTTTGCACAAATAGTTCTATTTTTGTCATTAACACAACTTTGTCTTCCTGTCTCTTATGCACTAATTCCGACGATACAATCACTCCACGCTCGTTAAAACTCTTTACAACGCGACAACACATGCACAGCTGTTTCGAACTCACTGACACACTGGCCGACTCATGTCTGTAACTCTTGTCACGCAACTGTTTCCTTGTCTCCTGATATAGTGGACATGACTTCACACGAACCTTTCGCGAACTTCTTCACTCACGCCGGCTGTGCTATAGCCACATCTCTCGCGAATGCTCTGAAGAAAACCACTTTTGGTTCTGCCACTCGATTGTTGTTAGTCACGAGACAGCCCGACTTTAGGCACCTTTGTTTGCTCACCGGCCTGGTATGTGTGTGAAGTATGTAGCTTAGCTCCACATTTTATTTTGCACCGCGCTCGGCACCACAATATTATAATAACGGAGCGAATTGTTATGACATTATATATATATATATATATAATGAAACTTCCATTATTTATTCTAAATTATTGTACTGTTTAATTTTAAAACAAGTGCACTTATTAGACAAATTTAACTTTTATCCTTAAACTCTCTAGTAACTTTCATGCAGTCCTATATTTCCTTAGTACTGAGAGCATTACACTCAAGAGAATTTAACCAATAATGTCTCTACATTCAAATAAGCTATTTCACTTATCGTGAACACAAAATTTAATGGCGGCTGATGACTGACCACTATTCTTATTTTTCCTGTTGTAGAAATACATTTTGCGGCCGTAAATGATACTGATATCACCGGCTTTACAACCTGATTTCCCAGCGTGTTCAACTATACAACACCGCAAGGCGCGATAGGCCTCTGATTGGATGTTGTGTTGAACAGCTGCTGCTGCCACCTGTCATTCAAAGTTGTGTCAGCCATATTAGCTTTAGTTGTTGCGTATTGTATCTTTCAGAATAATATTTGCAGTACTAGATAATTCTTGTTTTTAGTCGTCTCCATTGTACAGTTCCCTGTAACTCCTTTGGTGATATCGGTGGCTCTGACTTGGGAAACAACTGATAATTATTGCTATTTGAACTATGGGCTGTTTATCAATTTTAGCTTCAAAACACATTCACATTTGCATCCACGTTCATACATACAAACCTTGTGAGGTTAGGGAATTATTCTGGTTAAGAAAAACATACAGCCGGGAATCGAATCCGGGACCTCTGTTACTGTAATTTATTTACCTAATTTAGAAGTATTTCGTAGGAGAATATATAAGGTAAGGATGGGGGAAAACGAAGAACATGCAGATAGACGGATTTTTCTTACTCGTGTTGGTATCGCTGTCTCTTCAGAATCCGCAGTACGTTAGAATTGTGTTGACACTGTGGAAGGTTTGAATCCAGCAACAAAATTGAAACATATAAGAAACATTTTTCATTGACTTTGTTGAACTGTAAAATTCCATCCGTTGTATGTATACTTTTTATGGAAAACGAAGGTGCAAAAGAATAGTATAGACAGACATACACACGTGAATTAGAGATCCATCATCCATTTCCAGCTGGAAATGTTTCCAGCTCTGACTTATTTTCTGTTTCACTACACAGCGGAATAGATGGTCACGGCTCAGGTGGGGCAAAAGGACAGAACATTTCTCGTCTCGCAATTAACTCAATAAAATTTTTAAAACATACTTATATACATGTGAATCACATCTAAACGGTTATTCCAGTCTAATTTACTGAAGTTAAATTTCAGTGTTTATTCTCACATGAAAATAGTGAACCTGTAGCTGAAAATGAGAATCCTGTATCTCAGAATCACGCAACCTTGGAGAACCTTCGGGACAAAACAACAAAAGAGTTGAGACTCAGGCTGCTACTTTACATCCTGAACAAGCTTCGAGCGACCAAGTCCTCTGGCAACAGCTTTCCTGAATATTGAAAGTATACCTGCTTTCAGCATGCATTCGCACGATTTATCCGGCACGCAAAACATGAATAAGCCTCGAAGAGTACCTGAAAAATGAGAAAGAAGAAAGTTTGAACAGGAACTGATAGAAAAGAAATCGTAGTAGGTGATAAACCACCCAGAAGTATTTTACCGATCAGGTAAAAGCATGAAAAACCCATGGTCATAGTGGGTGGTCTTAGAAATCGAATCTAGGACTATCCGAATGCGCGCCTCACACATTACCGCGGAGCCACGTAGCTGAGTCACAGACAATGATGTTGACCCTTCTTCGTGCTACAGGTAGGGCAGCTTCATTCACCGTGACCTTAAGACACTCCTAGAATTCGGTGGAGTCAACCTTCAGCAAGTAATGCAAAGTTTCGTTTTACATTGTATGCTGCGTTGCATTATTCAGGTAGATACTCCAGGGACATCCGCCATTCAACTCTAGCCCTTCTCCATTATACTTTAATATCTTTTGTTGGCGAAAATGGTCTTTTAGAATACCACTTTCCCGACAAGCGCAAAGTTCGTATAGTCGCTGAAAGAATTTCAGGCGCTTTGATGAATAATTCTTCAAAAGCACCGATATTTCCATGAGAGTGCATATTGTAATTTGGTAAAGTGTTCTATAGCACATGTTTATTATGTCGCATGAAATTTGCCTGTGTTTGCTACACAGAAGTTGTGGCATTTAAGGGAATTTAGTGAAATGTGTGAATAAGTCCGCAGCTAATTTCACATTTCTAGTACACCTAAAACTTGTACTTTCATGCTACTGTTTGCTTTTTCCATACAAATATTTTTAAAGCCATAAATGTATTGGTCGTGTACATTTAGGTAAAACACCGCGTTGAAAGCTTAACCTCGATTTTTATAATTTCTTTAGCTCAGTTTTCTCTGTTTAAAGCATTCTTTGAACCAAGATTATAACATAGATAAAGACTTAAGTTGAATACATTTCATGATTCACATTGCACAAGTTTAAAAATTCATTTGCAGTTGCAGTTCAGTTTATAATTCTTTCTCCTAAACTAATTAAAATTAAGAAATTAAAAATTTTCCTTTTTATTATTCTAAGTTTAAAATAAAGATTTGGAAGTGTTAAAATAAATTGAAGAGCCCAAACAGCATTTCATATTAGCCTATCAAAAAGTGACTAATAGCAAAAACAAATTAATGTCCTAAGAACATTTGACACAGGTCATGTACATCGTAAGCAAGTTTAATCAATCAGAAGAAAACCGCAGACCTTTGTGTTCTCAAAGAGGCGTAGTAGCCGAAACTAAAATTTTATAACTGATATATATGTACTTATTATTAAGCGAATTAGTAGAAAAACCTAATGTAACGCCGGGCACCCATCCGTCAAAGAGACGTTCTTCGTCAAGCTACCTCACACCACTGCGCGGCGAGTAAGCTACGTGATAATAAAGCGGGCCAGATTTTCCAGACTGTACGAGAAAACTGTTTACGTGTTTTAAAATTGGTCCATGTAAAGGATATTTAGTTTGGGATGTAGGTATTTTTTGAAAATCGTGTCTCCTCAAAATTGGATAACATTGAACTTGAATATTAAATTTGGTCTTTAATCCACTTTTTGTCTTTGAAATATGCTGTGCACACACAGACTGACTGATCCACAGAGGATTTATGTCATTTTTATTCATTCACGAGCCTCAAGAATGTATTTCCGATGAAGTTTCGGCATCTAATTTGTGGGCGAATACAATGCTACTTCTATTTACTGTAAGTACATAGTAGAAAGAGTAAATATGACGTACAATAGAACTTCGGCATTCCAAACATAATGTGAAATTGGAGTCGTGGATTATGAATGAAGGTACAGATATTGGGGAGGCATGATAAATTAGCTTGTATTTTAACTGCCGCACTGGAGTATATTTTATGTTATTATAGCCACAAATTTATATTGCTAGGCAGTGGTCCCTTGGAAACAAATTATTGTTTTCAAATTCTAATCTTCCTGCTATAAATGTTGTAAAATTGACGCTTTCAGTTACTTTTTCGGTCACATTACTCCCCTTAAATTGAATCAAAAAGACACAGTCCTCTTTTTTTATCGTTAACACCTCTACAATTCATCTTGCAACTGTTAACTGCGCTGTCCGATCATAGCTTTGACACGTACTTCAGTTTCTTTCAGTTGTGCTCTGTCTGTCTCACAAACTACTTCGAACGATAAACTCACACTCACTCAAACAGGTCTAACTAAAAACTTCTTCACACAAAAAAAAAAAAAACAACTCTGATGTCACGATTAAATGTCTTCAACTGTCTTTGACGGTACTTAAACTATCTCAACAATGACTGTACACACACATGCGTACACACACAGAAAGACACACACTTAAAACTAATAGCTTTCGTTCAATACTTAACGACTCTCTGTTCTCAACTCTGAATTAGCTTATATAGGTGAGAATGGCGTAGCACGGATATTTCCAGAAATCCACCGTTTCGTAAACAAGCTCGGCATGTGAACAGTTATCTCGAAAAGTCTTGAGGAAGCTGTCTTTGTTTCGGCCCTCTCCATGTTGCGTTTACGCGCAATGGTTTGAGGTAGCCTGGCCTTGAGTGTCTTTAGAAGCGGTTGTCCTCACAATTGGTGCAAAACCAATAACAAAATTCAATTCTGAAGAATGATTCTTGATAAATGCAGTTGTACCCTTATAATGAATTTATCAATGAACAAGTTTACATCAAATTTTGTACTCCTCGCCCATATCATTTCTGTTTCTCTTATCGGCTGCTGATATTTCACTGAAGCTAACTAGCGGCAAACCGCTGAACTGCTGAAGTTAAATGATTAGCAAGGCTGAGCGGTTCATATTACAGTATATCAGTAGTTGTTAGTAGCTGCCATCGCGGTTACAGTATGGGAAAGTTGAAGCTCTCGAGTCTAGTGCCCTCTTATGAAACTTCGGGGAACCACTTAAGCGCTCTATTATAGTTAAAATACATGGGCTGGTAAAGGACGAAACTAGGACTGCTGTAATCCTCTCATAAACTCTAATACATTTGGAAAACGAGAGACCTTAAGTTCCAATTATTGAGCAAATGAAGGCACTTTAGGGGCCATACAGTGGATGTTTCCCTTTAAAACCGCCATTATATGCATGTGCTTATACGTGGGTTAGTGTATCCTAAGACATAAACGAATTATGTGTTACATTCACATGATTTATCTATCCTCTACCATTTATCAGTATGCATACAAACAATTCTTACGAAAGCTTATTACTTTCACTCAGCGTACACCCTACCAAACATTCGATATCAAGATTTCACCGCAAAAATGTGTTTTGGGAATCCAAAGAAAGCATTTTTAGAAAAAAATTGATTGTGCGTGCGTGTGTGTGTGAACCGCTTGACTGGAAAATCAAAAGTCAAATAGCTAAATTGGTACTTTAGTTCAACATCTTCAAAGGACGCGACACGAAGGCTTTAAAAATATCAACAAACTGTAAAATACCCCTTACAACGAACTTTTTCGAAATGTTTATTTATTTATTTCTTTTTTCCGAAAATGCTTGTTACAGTTTTATTAAAATTTCATATGCTCAAGATATTTTCATGAGAAATTAAATGTAAATCTTGAATTTTCTGGAAATGACTTCTGAAGTCCTGTTTACTCTGTGTGACCTTTCCATAACCGGCAAACCGTAAAACACAAAATCCTACTTCACAAGAAATGTGACCTCGTAGCAAACAAAATTTTTTGTGCTTATAAGCATTTTTGAGATTCCCTTTTATTGGCTTCCATTTTGCAATACTTATATTTTTCTCAAATTGAAAGTTGTGATTCTGTTTTTTAAACATTTTTTTATCTCCTGGTCATGCAAACAGGATGCAATTTCAAAGCCAAAGTGTGGCTCGTTTTCAAAAGATTTGACTACTGCTTTCGCTTGCAATGTGAATAGGTGAATACACTGTGTATAAGAAAATTGGTAGTAAAACCATATCAGCAGACATTTATCTCGATTATAAGGCAGTAAATAGAGGAATATGGGCTTTTAGGAATAATTTGTACCAGAGTGAGTAGAAAAGTTATGTGAGTGCACATATCGCATTTTTTGTTTCCTTTATGTTGAGAATTATAACTAGAAGACAGGTTAGATTGACCTAGTCAATGATTTCAAGTTACCGAGGCAGAGACTATAAGTAAACAGAGATACGGAAATATACCGTAAAAGTGAACAACGCTTTAAGTCCTGTGCAATTCAAATGTCAAAATCCCTCATTTCAGTGAGTAGTTTGAATTTCATAAAGAATCATCTTTTATGGTCATTCAATGCCATAACCTCCTTAGAAACGTCAGAGTTATGCATACAAAAGGCTATACGCATAGTGCCAGAGGTAAAAAGTAAAAATTAAGGAAATCTAAGCCGGAGAAGTGTGAAAAATGTGAACGATAAACACCAGAATGTGTTAGAAAAAGATATGTATTGCATTCGCATGACTTTCTCTACTCTTGTATTAACTATTCTAACAAACTCTTATTCCGTTATCTTCATTTTGTCGAGATAAACATTTGCAAAAATTATCTTATTGCTAATTTTCTTGTAGGTGCAAGGGGAATATGGGAATACAGTACGCTTTGAGTGATACTCGTATCATTTAAACCTGGTCGCTATATGAAGCCTCTGAAATGTCATACGTTTTGAAAGAGATAAAAAAGTGAATAAAGACTCCCCATGTGAGAAAAGCTTAAGTACCGCAAAACTCATACAAATAACAAAGAATATCTCCGAAATTGTTCATAGCAAAACATACTTAACTTGTGTGTTTTAACGAGATCTACATTTTTTGTATAGTGAGATTTGGTCTGTATCTTAATGATTACCGGTTATGCAAAAGTTATCAAGTGTTTATACTCTGGACTACTCAGGCTATAGTCAGAAAGTTCAAAATATACGTTTTATTTGCCATAAAAATATCTTAAACTTTCGACATTTTGATCAAAATCGTTACAGCTATTTTTGAAACATTTTCTATCAAAGGGTCGTTTGGAGGAATATTCTTCAAACCGTTTGCGTCATCCTTGAAAGATCAAACTTAACACCAACTTTGGCCTTTAATCGAATTTTCGGTTTTGAGCCAAGATGTTGACAGGCAGGCGCGCACACACACACACACACACACACACACACACACGCACACACACGCACACACACACACACACACACACGCACGCACGCACGCACGCACGCACGCACGCACACACAGACATTATATAAAAATGCTTTGTTTTGGATTCAGAAGCTTTAAAACATACATTTCCGGTGAAATCTCGACGTGGAAATTTTGTGTGGCATGTTCTGTAGTGTTTAACGCCCGCTTTTACTACTAGGGTACCGCAGGCGATGACACTGATGATACATGGATTGAGATGACGGGGGAAACCGGAGAACCCGGAGAACCCGGAGGAAACCCGCTTCGTTCACCATGAATCCCACGTGGTTGCCTGGGATCGAACCCAGCCCACTTTGGTGAGAACTGAATGGTCTAACCACTCGACTACGGCGTGGCCTTTGTGTCGAATACAATACTTTCGCTACTTATACATACTAGAGAAGAAAAAAAAAAACTGGTTACGCTGAACACCTCAGTGATCATAATAATCGTCTACCAAGTGTGATTAATCATATCCAACTAAGCACTAATGAGCAAAGCAATATAGAAAAATTTCCGACTAGGAAACATCTCAGTAATTTCATAGACCTTATAGGCTTTACGCAGCTAAGTTTAATTGGCACAAATAGAATACCTAGCTCAAGTTTATATCAGGTGTTTAGGAAAAGGTGTCTGTAATTGCAACAGGAGTTGGGATTAGTCAAAACTATATAAAAGTTCCTATACACATACGTCCGGAAACAAATATCTATCGAGATATGAGCCATTTTACTTGTGTTGGGTACTTACACCAGTTACACCAGACAATGGATTTCATCCAACAAGTGCATTCTGGGGAATGCTTTACTGTCACAAACGGCTAAGTGTAAAATTGTTGCGTAAACATCCATAAATACCAAACAGGAGTTGTAATGATTTATGCCATTCTGTCCTCTAGTAACATCTGCATTTTATGTCGATACTACTACAGGAGATGCTCCATGTGGTTACCATACATGCTTCAACTGCTTCAGAACTCTTTTGATCATACCTGACTGCTCTGAAATTTGGGCACATGCATTGTCTGGTGTAAATATTCAACACATATTAAGGGCTGAAATCTCAACAGTATTTTGTTTTCGGACATACGCTTATTCTAGATTTGAACAATCCCAACTCTTGTTGCTATACCACCCTATATTTATTTTTCGTATTGGACTTAACTGATATTGAAAACATTTATATTTGTGCATTGATCTTTAAAAGAACAGAGCACACAGAAGATATCTTGCGCACCACGGAATTATCTTTTGCACAAGCGGATCAAAGTTACAAATGTTGAAAATGCAATGTAATTGATTTCTAGAGAATTTCGCTACTTGGGATGAATTATTGAACACATGGAGATTATTTTTATCACGGAAAGTATTAAAATTGCAAATGATGGAAATAAATTGCATCGTCTGATTATGCAATTTGCTGTTTAAATACGCGAAACAGCGCAGAGTGAGCATTTGATTAATTTCCGACTCGCTCTCTCAGCGAGCAGTGATTAATGATTTTTGTGCAAAAACTGAATAATTCAGAGCTACTCTGCTGCAGAGCGTGTTTCATATCCAAATAAGATCAGCTTTGGTAAGTAATGGGGAAAATTAAGCGTGCGCGACTCGCAGCTTGTAAAGATGTGTTATCCATCAACGTTTTAACGATGTAATCTATTTTCTTAACACCCAACACGGCACCGTCGAGAGGTAATGTGGACCCAGGGTAAGAGGTTATATTCAAGTGCAAGGGAAGTCCTATAAATAAAGCCAGTAATAAAGATCACAAAGGATTTCTAAGACATTCGCATTTTCAAAGCTGAACTTAGTAGTTGTGTTTTATTCCTCTTTCATTCCAATTTGACAGTAAAACTGAATCTGATTTAAGACGACACTCTGGTACTAAATAGACTTTCTTCTCTAATGAACCAATTTTAATGAAAATTTTAGGTCAAATTACACCTGCCAGGATATATTGTTTGTATAGGTTTCATTGCTCTAAGTCAGGCATCCCCAAGTCGAGTCAACGTCGCTTGAGGGCGCGCGGGGCTGAACATAACTCTCACTGCCCGCCACATAGCTACATAGTCAACTATATCACTATAGTGATGGTGTAACGCTACGTATTAGTTGAAGATCAAGATTTTCGAAGTGTTACCCCACTCCAAACTACCCTCTTTGGATTATTGGTTAAAATACCATAATTTAAGACATCTACACGACTAATATAAGCAGTTATCTTAGCTTTCCTTGAAATGGCTGCAAAGTCTCCATTCTATACAATTTCACATAACCTCACAACCACGAGAAATAGATAAACATTTGACTCAGGAGAAATGTAATGTAGATATCTTTGAAATAGTTTATGGCAAATTAGGTTTTTCTCTTTCTTCCATAGCAGTAGCAGTTTTCGAAAAGTTTGTTATAACACTTATAACACACACACACACACACACACACACACACACACACACACACACACACACACACACACACACACACACACACACACACACACACACACACACACACACACTTTCTCTACTTATTATAGCTAGAGTAGTTTATAGAACTTCAAAACTATACAGGTTTTCAACATTTGTAATTCCGAGGCCAGTTCTTCATAAAAAAAAAAAAAAAAAAAAAAGGTAGTGTGATGTGCTGCTCACGATGGCTGCGACAATTGCGCGAAGAATTCGAACCTAGGCTCCAAGACATTACCTGAGTTATTTGCAACACCATTTTCAGTAGATATCCTCGATACTCCTGTTGAACTGCAGTTGGAAGTAATAGATTTGAAAAATGATATTGAATTAAAAGATAAATATCAAAATAGGAGTATCGGAAAGGAGGTGCATTGTGGAGACATTTTTCTGCATGGACTGTACTGCCTTAGTAAGAAGAAGTTATCTGAGTAGCATAGCTGACGCACCAATTCGCAGGCTGTCTGCAGTCACCTGGCTTGTTACTCGTTTTCAAGGTGAATCCACCTGTAGAAACGGATCACTACTTCATGTTGTCCATGAGTGCTTGCACGCCTCAAGAAACAAAATTGTAGCAAATGCACTAATGCAAGCTCCATAGTTTTCAACATCTTATTTTATAGATAAAATGTCAGGGAATACTTTTTTTTTATTTTTAACACATCGATTTAAATTCTATTTTTGGTTTTACAAAATATACCATCAAAATTTGTAATAACGATTGATCGAAAGTTGTAAGTGTTGTATTTAACCTTTCCAGTGCGCCAAACTCCAACTCTCAACTCTATATGGCCTTAGAGTAACAAAAGATTTTATATTACGGTGCGCGCAGAAATTGCCTAATTTCTAATAGCCATAACTAAGCAAGTATTTTAAAAATAGGGAAATATAAAAATACGGGTCTCCTTATTTGATGCCTATTATTCATAAAAAAAATTTGAGTCTCCTACGAAAAAGTCGTGTTTTACGGGTGTTCGATTTGACGGGAATTGACCCTTATATGTACTTGCATGTATGAGTGAAATCAACATACTAATAGACAGTTTTATTTAACAAGTTATATTCTACGTGTGCTGAAAATTTAACTTTATCCGTCAATATTTACTGCATGAAAAATTACCCCACAGTACAGATATTGTTATATGGAGACAGAGCTATTTTAAGTTTTGGAACACAGTTATTGAAAGTATTGCTCTTCATGTGTCCACAGGCTTGGCAATTCACTACAATCTTCAGATAAAAGTCACGAAATTTTCTCAAATTCACAATAACACATTTTTCTTTACACTCACTACATAAAACTCTTGAAAACACGTTATTCGAAACATTGCTGTTAACAAGAAGGTCATCTGAGGCAGGAGGAAATGTAGGTTTAAGGGCGCTCAACTTCAGGGTCATCAGCGCCCTTAAAAGGCATTTCATGGCAAAAGCCAGAGAATATAATCTGGCTCTGTAATTTCATTTGTACACAGGAAGCATATGTGACACTTTCAGCTGCAGATTTATTAGCATAATATTCTTCATTTGTATTAGCTATCAGCTAAAAGTTTAGCCTTCTTTTTCATTATTATCTTTCCACTCCACATTTTCCTCATTATGTTTACCAAAAAGACAAGTGAAAAACCAATTAGCTGTTTTGTAAAAAACATAATTCGTTTGTTACACTTTTGTTGTTTTGTCAGCCGATAGCAGAACTTGTGCAATATGAGCAGCTAATATGTATATTTTAAAGGCAAATGTCTCATTAAAATCTAAAAGGCACAAACAGGCTACTCCTTCCTTAGCTACAAACAGAAATCTGACAGACTTGCCACATTGCAAGCATCTAAATAAATTTGAAATATACCAATTTCCAGGTGATTCGACGCATAATATTTAATGGCCAATTTCTGGACATGTTTTAAGATAATATTTATTAAAAAATATTTCTTGAAAATAGCATTTTTGGCCCGTTTGGTACCGAAGTGTCCCCGAAATGAAGCCCTAATATATGTACGAAACCTATCACGTGAAGTAAAATAAAAGCGTTTTAAATAGTAAAATATAATTCGTTGCATTCACATGACTTTCTATACTCTCTGCTACACACTGTTTTTTACTAAAGCTTAAGATTGACAAGGTTTAGAAGGGGGACTTGGCACCTTTAGAATGAAACCTTTTGTGCTGAAATAACCAAGCAATGGAGGACAGGAAATTGAGAGGATATAATTACCTTTCCCAGGGTTCACGTAGCGACCCGAGGAAACCCCCGAAAAAACCGCAAGTTCTGGAGCCTCACAGGTTACCACAGAGCCATCTTCCTCGGTTAATACACATAAACGTTCATTATGTTTTACACATTTTGTTGTAGATATAAGTATACAATAAGACAAAGCGGTAGTCTAACCTTTGTAAAGCCGGTTACTATATTTTTAAAATTCTGTTCTCATCGCAAGGGCACGTAAAAGAAACGAAGAAGCGATTTACAAGTTAGAAACATATAAACATTTGAAAATTCAAAAAAATAACAAGGAATGCCTCAAAAAACGTTTCAATGACATGAGCAATTTTATTTGTCATAAATGATGTACTCTGATGGGATTTACATTTTTCTGCAGTAATATTTTGTGTATCTCTTATGGTGTAACATTTATAGAAAATTCATTCAGCGTACAGAGGACTAGATTATATTTCCAGAAGTTTTTACATTTTATTTGCATTGAAAATAACTTAACGTGCGGAATATTAACAAAATCGTTAAAACCCTTTTGAAAAATAAAAAACAATGAAAACGTTTCATATACACACACGCACACGCGCACGCGCACACGCACACGCGTATTAACCTTTTCCGAAAATGTTATTGTTTTGGCTCAGGAGTTCTCAAAGTATATATTTCAAATTAAATCTCCACATGGAATTTTTGGGGGAAATAGGGACTTCTTATTAAGTAATTATTAGTGTAAGCAAAAGGACGCAAAGGGCGCTGTATGTCCTGCGATATTTCTATTTTATCTACCGTACCTAGGTACACTGTATCTTTCCACGTTTGTTTACGGCGTCTGATACGGTGGATGAAATTGAACCGGAAGGGTTAAGAAAAGGATACTCTCTCTTTGTTAAATGTATACATTAATAGAGCACTTCTACAGTGGCAGAAGCTTTGGAATATTATTTTATTGGAAATGCACCTTTGTTCCCTGATGATCAGATTACATTTTCAGATTCTAAGAAAAACCAACAGAGATATTTTGAAATTAAATTACGTGCAAAGAAATACAGGATAATAAGATAAAAATAAAGAACAAAAACAACGTTTTGCTGTTACCAAAATACACTTAAGATGAAACAAATTATTGATAAACATCTAGAACATTACTCATTTAGGTTGTTTTCTTCTTACATCCAAAGCAATGATGGCTGTACAATTAGTTGATCACATCAGAATATATTTATAGTTACAACATAAGAAAAGAAACCATATTTAAGGTGTTACGAAACAATAGTGCTCTGTGCTTCTCAATGAACCAATAACCTGTACACTGACAATATGAGTGAAGGAGAAACAGAAATATGATTTATTGTTGGTCATCTAGAGGAAACAGTTCCATGCCCTTTGATCGTTCAAGAAAATAATGACAGAACCAATTTAAAACAACAATAATCAGAGTGGAAAGGGAACAGTTCAATGAGGTAAACTCGTACCAGCCAACTGAAAGTTCTTTGACGTCAGAAACCCCTGGTTCACAGCCAGGAACTATGTGTAAAGAGGTCACGTAAGGGGAAAGAAGAAGTTATTGTTAAGACTAGTGAGATTACTAGTGACTTTAGGTCACAAAGCTTGCTCTACTCTTCCCTTCATATCCTCACTATCCCAGAAATGCTATTATGTCACACTGCTGTGATACGTCATGCAATTACGTACATCGGTTGATAGACATAAAACATACACGTGTGTGTTATTGCTTCTCCTCCTAAATAGTTCAATCTGAACTCCTCTCTTTGCATTCCACCTAATCCATTATATATCACTTATTAATTAAAATAAAAATAAGAACTGGCTTATTAATTTATATTTTGTTTGCATATTTTATATATCGTACGCTAAATTTATGCCTAATTTGGATGTTATGCTAAAATTTAGGATAGATATACGGCGTTAACATTAGTAATCTCTCCATCTCACCTGGTATTGGCCTGTTTTCCTAAGCTGACGTATATTGAGTCACTGAGAGCTAATTAGTTTTCTTCCAGGAGTGTGTATATAAATATTTAAAGCTCCTACATACATGAACTATCACGCTCTATCTTCTTATTGTGTTTGCTGAATTGATGAAATATAAATTACCAGTTTGGTATGCACACATAATTTCGAAGTACTAAAGCGGAGCATTAACAACATATAATGGGGTCATTCAATGACAAGTTAGGTTACAAAACAATCACATTAAAAATACCAGTAGAGCAAACCTTTCATTAGAAACTTAAAAATGATTAAAAACAATTAGAGAGAAAACAAAATACATTACAGGGATCAAGATAGAAGCAACCATTCAGGCTTTAAGGATAGGTAAATCAAGTATTCTGTTTTGCGGCTCAGCCTCGTTAGGTCCCTGTTGGGCCAATTGAATAGCTACTTGATTGAAAAGTAGCGGGCCCTGACCATATCCCAACCCCAGTACTGCACCCCCTCCCAACACCTATGGTGGGCAGACGTGGGGGACACAGCGGTCAGGCGGTAGGCCTTGGCCCGTATAGGCTGTTGTGCCACGGGGGGTTCTATTTTGCGAATCTTTGGAGGCCCGCATAACACACGCGGAAAAAGCAATTTTAGAAATAGTTCTGGAAGCGCTCAAATATATACATGCGTGTGTGTACATGAACAGAAAAGAAAAAGCTGAGTAAATACCTAACCTGGTAATGTCTATTACTATCGAAAATTTAAGATTTTCTCCAAGGTAACTAATGATTGTAAGATACTCATAATACAAAGAACCAATAATGCATTTTTTTTTTTTTTTTTTTTTTTTGAGAATAGTCTGTGAGCCTCTGCTCACACTAGCTCAGTTTTGTACAGTTCCAAATAACAGGGAAACTATAAGGCATAAAAATATGGCTACTACCGGAACAATGCTAATCTCGTTAAAACGTAAAATATGTATACGAAATACGTCCAATGTGTATAAAAGCAAGGCTAGAAAAGAGAAAACTTTTTAAAAACGAGCAAACTGTTTTTAAAAAGATATTTGAATAGTATCCTAATTATCTATGTCCATGTGCAAGGAGTACCATTATTACGTTTAATAAAGTAAAGAACAAAGTAAATCATTTTATGAATAATTCCATAGAACAGGTATGGAGGTAAGTTATTTATAATAGGCACATATGTAAAAGCATGCAATTTTTCCTTTGTGAAATATTTCCAAAAATAAATTTCGTGTAACATAGGTATATATAATATTTGGTAATTGCTAACAATAGCATAAAACGTTTACACTTTCTTGAAATATGAGGATATTTGACGCCTTACAAAAGCGTCCGTTACAAAGATCCTTGAGAAAAATTGCGAGACTGTTTTGTTTCCCAACTTTAACTGCAACGTCAGATTGGTGATCATTTATCTTTGAAATGTATTGCCTTATCGGTAATAGTGTTAACTCGCATACAGTTGTCATTTGATTTTATACATAGGGTACATACAGACACATATCACACTCTGATTTATACTTCCAGACCCTGGGGAGAGGGAATAATGTTGGGCAGAGAAGCATCTCCCTACCCCCTCCGGCCAGTCAGGAATCTAGCACAGGAAGCAGGGTGCGACGTAGTTCAAAAACAAATATTTTACATTCTTAAATTATTGACACCGACTAAAACGCGTCAAAAAGACGCTCAAGTTTAAGCTGACCGCATCTTGTTCCTAGCCAATACGCGGCCCGACGACAATGCAGCGGTCAGAACAAAGATAACTGAGTGCGGCAGAAGAAAGTGATTGAAGACTTTGAGAAGGTTTCGATTGCCGGCTTGTTTACAAGTCCGAGAAAATATATATTTTCCAGAGATTTCTTATAAACTTGGCTTGGACTATAAAAACGAGCAAGTGAGCCAGTATCAGGACAGTTTTTTCAGAGTTCAGTATTGTGTTGAGTTTTAACAGTTAGCTTTTAAGTGTGTGTTATGTACAGTAAGTAATGAGAGAATTTGGGTACCTGTTGTCAGAAACAGTTTTGGACATTTAATCGTCATGTCAGTTTTTTTTTTGTTTTGTGAAGCAGTTTTTAGTGAGAGCATCGCCGAAGGGAGCTTTTTTGTTAGAGTAGAACTATAAGGCAATGTGTCAAGTTTACGACCTGACAGAACAGCAGTGAGTTGGCGAGGTCATGACAAATTGTAAATCGTGGTTATGGTAAAATAGAGAACTGTGCTTTGTGGTTCAATTTAGAGAAATAAGGTGACAGGGAAGGTAACTGAAAGTGCCATTTCTCACACTATTTACTGTCACATTTGTTTTTAAAGGGAGCAGGCTTTTGACGCTAGCAATTACTCACCAATGTTTGTTCCAATTTTAGCTTCTTAGGTTACGCACGACCTATATCATTTTATACTTCGTTTCATCTCTGCACATTATACTACTCTGTTGTGACTCCTGGAAAAATGAATGTTGCTGCTCTGAAAGATAACCTTAATTCAGTTCAGCATGACAGTTGACGTGCCATTCTTCATTTCTTAGTAGAGGACGCAAAGCCCAAAGGATCTCTTGTGCACAGTGGAGTTGCACAAGAAATGAAGTTGAAGCTAAAACATTTGTCATGAATTGTTAAAAGACTTGGCATCCCTAGAGCAGTCGCACAGCTTCCTACTAAAATTAAGAGCGTGTGCTGGTGTTTGAATTATTCAGTGGTAAAGCCATTCTCTGCTATGTGATGAATCTATCCCCAACATTCTGTAGATAGCGAAGAACAAGTGAAGTCTGTATTAATGCCAACGTAAATCTTGAATGCCTGCACGGTAATAACTGGAAATGTCAAAACAAGGTATATCATACAGATATATCTGCATAAAACAAACCTAGGAGATATATGCTTTGCTAGAAGACCTTAGATGATACACCATTTAATTGCACTTCGTTCCTCATAGTATGCTGCAATTCAAACGCAGTAATTAGAACTTTGCATAATGAGGTTCTGAAATTATACACCGGTTTTTCTTTGCCTCATTACCCCCACCGTATAGAGGACCTACACCTGCTATGAGTTACAAGCCTGTGCCTAGGGTCAGATGCCTATCGTGAAGCAGATGAATCTATGGGCCGGACAGAAGACCAGGAAGCGGGTGGTCAACCTAGCACCAGATATGAGAGTGAGGAAGAGGATGATATGAAATGGAGACAAAATGGATGAATGGAAGTGATGATGGAGCAGATGGTGGAATGAATGGCTCAGGTCGGAGAAAAACCACCCAGATACCACATCTTCAACCATGAATACTACATATGCTCCCTGGGATCAAACCCGGCCTACCTTAGTGTAGGTGAATGGTATAACTGCTTTGCCAGGGCGCCACCATTGAAATTAAATACCAAGTTTCATTTTTACTCAACTTCTCGTTTTTAAAGTTACCGTATTCACAAATACTCACACATGAATCTATAACCTCGGTATCAAGTTTTGTGTGAAACAACATACTTCTTTTATACACTGTACATTACTGATGTATCATTCTGTCGTATAATTCGTCTGTGTCATTTTATCTCTGAGAGAAAATTTAATTTCTTATTGACACAGTATGACAATGTACCGCAAAGATGAATGTACTAGATTAAGCATTTTAGCACGTCAAGTATGCTACAAAAAGACTCTTAGAGAGAGAAACAGAGTTTCAGCAGCTGAATTCGTAGACACCCTGTACTTGGTGGCCTTAATCACTTCGGATATATTTTATGCCGGACGTTAAGACGACTTAAGTGGGGTATTTAAGTTCTCCAAGAAAGAAATCTCAAGGGATTAACTCCGTAATCGGGAGAACTATGCATTATTGCTAATAGCTGTGCCTTGAGCACTTTATGAATAATTACTTTGCCATTTTTTAATGTTACCAGTAAACGATGGCGGAAATTTGCCGTCTGTTAGTTCAACAACAAAGGCAAACAAAAATGAGTGCCAAATGTACACAGCCATTCGTTTCTTCCTGAGAAAAAAGCTGGACCAATTATTCTCTCGCCACTAATGGAACTAACGTTCTCTTTTTATATGAAATGAGTTTTTGAGCATAGTCAATGGAGAAAAAAAGTGAGGTTAATTATACCGCACGATAAAGCTTGATGAAAGGCTTTTGTGACTTCAAATTCATATATGTTTTAATTCTTTTGGAAGGAGGTATTCAAAATAGTGGTCACTTGAGGAAAAAAAGGAAAGAAAAAAAAAAAAAAAAAAAAGAAGCGATCATTTCATTAGTTTCCTTATGAATAGTGTGGATATTGGTTGACGCGCTAAACACTATACATAACACAACTATAGTGACGTGTTTCGTGAGCTCCGACTGAAGATCAGGCGTTGAAAATTCGTAAACAGGCTGATGCCGCACTGTGCATTTACATAAACGATAGAATTGTGCACTTCAATAATCATTATGTGGGACTACGCCTAGAATATCAGCGTGTCTGTAACGTGCTAACAAAGTTTATTAATTTCTTATAATATAGGTACAACAAAAGTAACTAC
Source organism: Tenodera sinensis (assembly GCA_030765045.1). Classification (NCBI taxonomy): domain Eukaryota; kingdom Metazoa; phylum Arthropoda; class Insecta; order Mantodea; family Mantidae; genus Tenodera; species Tenodera sinensis. The sequence goes on from CM060969.1 coordinate 77,655,981, forward strand.
ATTATTAATCAGTTTCCCTCATACACCAACTAATGCATATTTCAGACGTGGCGAATAATCGTGCTAGCAGTTGCGCGATTGACGTCATGCATGTTTCCTATTTCAAATAAACAATACACTGCTGATAATACGGGCGGGCACTGTGCTTAATCAGGCACTGTCCCGCGATGTTTGCAACAGGGAAGTCGGAAATATACTTACTTGATACACTATGATGTAAATACAAAAGTGAACTCGGCCATAAACCACTGAGCTACTTCCAGCCCTTTTCACCTCCAAATATACCCCTATACCTACCAAAAACGTCGGAGCTTAACCCAATACTGCTACAATGTGTCGAACTTACTCAGAACCCTTTCATAACACATAGGTAACTAATTTTTACAAAAAGTTAATTCAGATTATTCTATCAGTACTTCTCAATAAGTTGTTTAAACTGTGGACTGTTTACTTTGGGTTCCTTTTTCCTTCTACCCTAATAATTTAATATCAGCTCTTGTATTTGTGTCATATACGTATAATTGAACACGTATTTCCGTGTTGCATATGTAACACTTTCTTCGTGTTTCATAGATTACTTGGGGTCGTATTGTTTTTTCAACTGATTAATTCTAGACGTCTTCGTCACGACGATCTTTTTTCGTTAGTTTCCATTGATATATATTTAAATTCAAGAAAACGGCAACTAAAACGTAACGTAAATCTGTTTTGCTTCGCTGTGACCAGTTCGAGATAGTAAGAGATATTGGCCCATTAACGAGCAAATATAGCGGGAATAACATCGGAGGTAAGTTGGCAACATAACCAGCAGCAACGTTATCTACGAGCTTTACAAAACTCGGTTACACTGCTGTGGAGTGTTCCTCCTCTCTCCTTCTGTGCCATAAAACCAGGCAGTATTTATTGTTTGATTGCATTACAAGGTGACTTATCCCGCATTATAAGGGTGACTTACTTTAGAGTATTACTACTTTCGCTAGCACGATTGGAAACTCACTAAATAACACTGCACGACGAATATATTCATGATTATCGTGTGATAACACTGTTCTGCATTCAAAATTATATTTTTGAATGAACACATATTCTCAGACAGATTTTTTGCACTGAGTTCAATGGTGTAATTCGTTTTGTTTTCATATCACATCAGGTTTTCGAGAAAATAAAATCTGTGTTGATGAGTCAGTTTGTGTGTGGCTGTGGGCCTTAGACAAGGACAGTGAGTTTTTCAGGTAAATACGAGGTAGTACGAGAATGATTCTAAAGATGCTGAAAGTTGGTGCTTTTACTGGACCTCAGGTCTGGAGCTTAATATGCGGCACCATTTTGGAAGATACAATGATCCAAACAGAAAAGTAAGCCTTGTATAGGTAGAAAGACGTAAAACACCCAGATTAGAGAAGCATTGTGAACACCATGTTGTAAAATTAGGTTCTAACCTGAGTTTGAAGATGTACATCCTTCAGGTTCATATCGACATCTTTTACTTTCTCTACTGCTTTTAGTAAGTAAAGTATTGTATTCCACTCAAAAATTTGATGTCGAGATTTCACCGGCAATATACGTTTTGAGGCCCCCTGAATCCCCCCCCCCAAAAAAAATGTGTATATATATTGTAACTTTGGTTGCGGGTGTGAAGTAGAGTAGACAGATGTAGTCGAGATAAAGAAACACTTTTATTTCCGTAAACAGTAACTTTGTACACTCGTTGCAACAACAAGAAAGTCTTTTCCGATTCTCCAACAGCACGGCTCCGAACTCGTAACACAAAGGACTAACTCTTCTCCGTCGGCACAACTCTCCACATCGTCTGTCCGTCTCCGTCGGCACGACTACTCAGCCTTCACATACGTCTGACTCCTGTCGCACTTTACCGCTATTTATATCTCCCAGGCACTATTCTGGAAAGTTCAGTTATTCGGTGGAATACAAAGAGGAAGATTCCAGAATCTTCTATCCTTTTCTCTCTTTCAGCAAGCGCCCCAACAATGCGGCCATTCTCTGTCTCTTTCCTTCGGCTCCTTTGCGGTAGTGCCGACAATAATGCGATGGGTGACACTGCTGCTGTCGGCAATTAGATGCGGCGGGCGCGGTGACAATATTTTTAGAAGAAGATCCATGTATGTGTCTGTGTCTCTGTCAATCTGTGGACACCATAACTCAAAAACTAATATAGCCCATGTAGTGCTGTTTACTCTGAATGACTTTTGCAAAACTGGTAAATCGTAAGAGATAGGCCAGATTTTACTGTGCAAAATATATAGGTTTTGCTAAACCATACAATTTATGTTCAGATAAATTTGTTTCCGAGATGAACCATTTCGGAGATATTCCTGGTTATTTGTATAAGTTTGGAATACTTAAACTTGCGCCAAATGGAAGATCGTTATTCATTTTTATAAAATCTTTTAAGATTTGCCTATCGCCCAAGGTCTACTGAATTCCCATACCCCCCTTGCACCTACAAGGAAAAGCAATAAGATAATTTCTGCAATTTTTTTTCTCAACTACCACGAAGAACATATGCCTAGGAATAAGTGTTTTAAAAATAGTTGGTACAATAGTAGAGAAAGTCACGAGAGTACAATACATCAGATTTGGTTTTCAAAATGCTCAGGAGTGTAGTTTACTTAACTATGGCCGACACAAAATTTAATGGTGGGTGGCTTAATACAACTTAATACAACATGGCCGCGCCGTAACCGAGTGGTTAGACCATTCGCTTCTCAGCAAAGCGTCCCGGGTTCGATCCCAGGCAGTTGCATGTGGGAATCGTGGCACGCTGCGGCGGGTTTCCTCGGGGTTCTCCGGTTTCCCCCGCCATCGCATTCCATCGGTGCTCCATCTGCATTCCATGCATCATCAGTGTCACCGCCTGCGGTGTTGTAGTAGTGACAGCGGGCGTTAAATACTACCAAAAAAATTATACATCCTATCAGACGCTTGCCACGCCTTGCGGTGTTGTATATTTAAACATACTTTGATATCACACTGTAAAGATGGTAATATAAGTATTATTTGTGACTACAAAATTTATTTTCCCAGCAGAAAAGCGAATAGTAATGGTCAGTTATCAACCACCATTAACTTTTGTGTCTGACATACTTCCTGTTCCCCAAACCACGCAAACCTTTCTCTCAGGTCTCTAACCTCACTAAAGACTAGAGAAGTAAGGGAGTAACAAGACTACGGGAAGTTGGAAGCAAGTCCACAGTAAGGCCTCAGCTCAAGAAGGCTCACCGCCCATATCAAGCAACGTAAACTTGGCACTCACAGAAGAGATATTCCACTACAATATTAATTACACCTCAACTTCCGCAAAAAGCAAAGTTGTGTCTACACCAACTACATGTTATGTCCATTTCGACTACAGTCTCAGTCACCCCAAGACTAAACATTATTTAGCACCCGTATAAGTTTCTTCTCACGGGAAGTATCACATATATTATTCATTATAACTGTATGCTTGTAAAACTTCTCAGTTACATTAAGTCCCATGCTTACTTTCTCTGCTACGTATAGTAAATAAAGGAAGTAGGTACCTATTGTATTCCACATTCAGTGTCCAGATTGCTTCGGAAATAAATGTTTTGAGGCCCATTTTTGAAACTTGACATACTATTTTCTCCAATTTTTTAATCTTATCAATAGATGAGATTAAATAATCCGTATGTTTTCTTTTCGGTGTGACACGTTTATTTTGAGCTTTATTATTATTATTATTATTATTATTATTATTATTATTATTATTATTATTATTATTATTATTATTATTATTATTATTATTATTATTATTATTATTATTATTATTATTATTATTATTATTATTATTATTATTATTATTATTATTATTATTATTATTATTATTATTATTATTATTATTATTATTACGGTATATTCGCATACTGTATTATATAAAAATCATTATACCGAATACTATTTGAAGTTTAGAATTTTCGTGGCTGCAGCAGTCTAAAGTAAAAAAAATTGCAGTTTTGCATGCCATGTTTTAGGTTCACTCAAAATATAAAATATGCCCCTTTTAGGGGGTACAAACAAAAAAATAGGGATATCATTTTTTCATTCACAGAACACGTACATTTAATATTAATGAAATCGGAGACATGAAGCTCAAATTTTGTGCGATTTGACATGGAATGACTCATATGTGTGTGTGTGTGCTGTGTATGTATGGTGTATGTGTGTGTGCGTGTGTGTGTGTGTTTGTTACAGCGTAACTCAAAAACGGAAAGTAGCTCAAAAACCAAATTTAGTATTTAAGCTTAATATCTTTCAAGAATGCCACCCGACGATTTTGAACAAAATTCTGCACTCTAAACTACCCTTTACATGTAAAAGTTTGATTTTATAAGCAATGACTAACGATTTTGATTACAATTACCATAACTTAAGATATTTCTATGGCGAAATACACGTATGTATTGAATTCTCTGGCTATAACCTATGTAGTTCTGTTTACTCCTAACGACTTTAGCATAACTTGTAAACCATACGAAATAGACCAAATTTTACTGTGCAAAAGATTTGATGTATTTATTTATTATTTATTTATTTTTATTTATTTATTTTTTATTTATTTATTTATTTATTTATTATTATTTTTTTGTTGGGACGAATCATTTCGGAGATTCCTTGTTATTTGTGAGTTTTGTAGTACGTAATAGCTAAAACCTTCCACAAATAGAAGGTAGTTTTTTCACTTTTTTATCTGTTTGACCGTGCAAAGAGAATGGAATCTGAAAGGTTTAAAAGATTTGTCACTCAAAGCCTGCTGCTTTCCCATATTCCCCTTGCATCTATAAGAAAATAGCAGTAAGATACTTCTGCAAATGTTTATCTCGACTAACATGGAGGAGATAAAGGAATAAGAGTTTGTAAGAATAGTTAGTACAAGAGTAGAGAAAGTCACATGAGTGCAACACGTGAGATTTTCACCTTATGCACCGACGTTTGATCCGTTTAGCGTAATGCTCTTGAAAGCACACAGACGCAGACTGAACCTGATTTCAATTCCCATTGGTTTTTCTCTATGTTCAGAACTACACCATGTTTATGATGTACAAGCACATACTTTGAGGAAAGTGAGCTTGTTCAAAGCTTTTGGTACACTTAAAGGAGCATAGCGGGTGCAGGTACAGGTACGGATGTGACCATGTAATCGCTTGAAACACGATGGTGGCTTCAGTGTATTGTAGAACTCGTGGAAACCTGTTATGAATCTGGTTTCGTATATTGGTTTGTATTATTTAATGTCTGCAAAACCTCCTTAACATCTACGTCAACATCATCCCTCTTATTGGTTATAATTTGAGGCTGACACAGACACATTAGTCTACAAACGAAGGTCAGACCTAGTTGAGTGGCGAAAGGGGAGGAGTAAAATTAAATTTAGCTTTATTTATGGACTGCCTTGAATTGCTATGGTTCCCACCGTACCTTCTAAATTGGGATAAAGAAGCAGTTAATTTTGCTCAGGGGCTTCTTTATCAGATTTGAAGTCCTTTTACGTACCATAAACGTACATCACGAGCCACCGATTTTAATTACTTTCCAAGCAAAATGCGCTAAGGAGTTTTATGCCCGAATAAAATCCCGAAATCTTCCAGGAATGCGACTAAACTACCTTTAACATAAACATGTTTATCATTTATTTGCTCAAGAAGTTTGTTCTGTGCTAAAATACCATTTAAGATGTTTCCATAACAAAAGTAATATCTTAAATGTTCTGAGAATACCCAGTGAAGTTCTTTTCATTCAGTGTCTTTTGTGTAATTGGAAACCGTAAGAAATCGACAAAACCCTACTTGACAGAAATTGAAGTTCTCATCAGTCATTTTTTTTTAACTAACCATTTTCAAGAAATATTTTTCTTCTTTCTTCTTTAGCTAGATGATACTTGATCGACGCCATTTCAAATGATGAATTAATAAAATGGACAGAAGAAAATTCTCAAATGATTGATATTTTACAATAAGAACTTATCTAGGTAACTCGCCCGGAACAGTTTTGAACTCAGGTCCCTTGAATTATTTTCAAATGGCAGCTTAATGCTCGTTTTTATCTGGGGGTGGAGGAGGTCATGCAATGTGCATTATATTTCAAAGACATTGCATGGTGACTCACTTTTTTAAAATCGCAGATATTCTTCTTATATCTCTAAAAACAAAGGTGTAAACGTAGAAAGGTTTCTCTCAATAGAATCAGATGGAATAATTTTGCTAAGGACGTTGGTAGAACTGTGAGCATAGAAAGCCATGTGAAGTAACGTATCAGATTATTTTGTGCATATCCACTTGGACACGAAGTAGACACGAACGTTTCTTGTGCTACCCTCCGACATGAGAAACCTTGTATTCCAGTGTATAGCTATATACTTTTGTGCTGAGGTTTCTCGTAAAAAGGGCGAAGCGCTCTCGACCAAGATAAACCCTCGAAATCACTGACTTCTTTGCCTCCACTGCAGGAGGGAAGAAGCAAGGTTTTTAGCGGAATAAGCTGACGTCTTCTACCCAAGATATCTTAAGAGATAATGGCAGTGTCTTGGCTTAAAACCAACTCCCGGCAAGACTCTAGCGCATGTTTTAACCTTTCTTTATTCCTGTTATCAAGGGAATGTCTGTCGTCTTCATTCTGCAGCGAGCCTCTTTTGCTCTGGAGACAACTCATTATCGCTGCCTTGAAATGGTCCCATTATGTCGCGGTCTCTTCTGCTGGGGAGACAAAAACGGCGTAGTCGTTAGATTGTGGGGATTTCGACTACAGCAAAAATCGGACGTATTGTGTTCATATGATTCCCTACTCACCTCTGTACAAACGTTTCTTACAAAAGCTTACTATGCTATTTTTATTAATCTGAATAAACTCTAATTTCAAATTTACCTATTTCTTTGTTGCATACAGCAGCTAAAGCGATAGTCATATGCTTCTGTGAGATGGCTTTGATATCCCATGCTCGCTGCATGAACTGGAGAATAAAACGAGTAGAAACCTTCCAGTTTAGAAAGGTATTCTCGTAATATTTGAATATTCTAAGGCCAAAATATGTCTTGAAAATAATTAACTCAAGAAATGCTTGGTTGTGAGTTCGAACGAGATATTATGCTGTCAGATTCTGTTTGCATCTTACAGTTCACTAATTATACAAATTATTTGAGAATGAAGATTTCACAGGCTGTTACCAGAAAATTTGATATGTCTATTTCGTTTTTCATGTAAATAATGTAATTTATGGTTATTATTATTTATGTCAACAAACATACTGTTGGAAGGTCTGTGGTTCAAATCCCACCTGTGGCATTGAATTTTTCAGTTCCGATTCTACCTCTCAACGTATAGCATATTAATCGTAATCGGTTTTTGAGTTATGCTATTTATACGTATGCTCAGCCGCGCGCTCGCGCGCGCACACACTCACTCACACACATAGAGAGCCGGATATTTTTCTACCAGTACCAATTTTTGGATCTAGAAAATTTCAAAACTGTACTTCCGAAAAATATCAGAATTGAATTTTTGGGTGAAATACAATATTTCCTCCACTTACAATATGTAAGAGCAGCGAAGGAAACACACAGTTTGGTTGCTACTTTCACTGTCTCTCTTTATTACTGTCTGTTCACCAGCACATGGTCTAAGGGGACTGAAGAGCACGAGAGACATTCTACACAGTTTTGTAAACTTCTGCACAAACGTTGCTCTGCTGGTCATGTTGCCAACTTACCTGCAATATTACTCGCCCTTTGTTCACTCGCTGCTGGTTTCTCTAATTTCAGCTGTAAGATCGTAAGAATGACTAGTTTTATGTCGGAAGTAATGAAAAAATCTGATGTGTTGCACTCACATGACTTTCTCTACTCTTGTACTAACCATTCTTACAAGTTCTTATTACTATACATTCTTTGTGTTAGTTCAGATACACATTTGTACAAATTATGTTATTGTTTCTTTCCTTGTACGTGCAAGGGGAATGTTAGAATACTGAAGGCTTTGAGCGACACTCAAATATTTGAAAGCTTTGAGATCCCGTTCTCTTTGCAGGCTTAACAAATAAAAAATGAACAACGATGTTCCATTTCACGAAATTAAGTTTTCCGAAACTCGCACAATTAACAAGGAATATCTTCGAAATGGTTCACTCTACAAACATTTTATTCAAATTGTGTGTTTTAGCAATACCTGCATTTTTGTATAGTAAGATCTTGTCTATCTCTTACGGTTTACGAGTTAGTCTAAAGTCATCCAGAGTAAACAGGACTATATGGGCTATAGCCAGAAAATTCAAAATACACATTTCATCTGTCATACAAATATCTTAAACATATGACATTTAAATCAATATATTTAGAGCCATTTTCAAGAAAATCAAAATTTTCTTCAAAATCTTCGTATCGCATCCTTGAAAGTCATTAAACTTTAGCAACTTTGGTTTTCAACCGACTTTTCGCTTTTGAGTAATGCTATCCACAGACTGACACACACACACACACACACACACACACACACACACACACACACACACACACACACACATACACACATACACACACACGCGCGCGCGCACCTTGTTCTAAAAGTGCTATTTTTTGGGATTCAGGGGGGCCCAAAACATATATTTTCGGTGAAATCTCAACACCGAATTTTTGGGTGGAATACACTACTTCCCCTACTTAGCAGTAGAGAAAGTAGAAAGTGGTGTAGAAGTAGCCTAGAGGTGCTGTGAAATCTGCTATGATTCTGTGGTTGCAGATCAAAGGGGTTCAGAGTGACAGTTTTGTACATAAAATGGATTTTTATAGCATGATTGAATCAAACAAACCTAAATAAGATCTTAAAGCGGACACATTTTTGGTTTTTTGGGCCACACTGTCGTTTGCTTGCCCCCATACATGTGTGACCTCAGTACCACAGAACTAGTTTGGGCCAAGGTAAAACGAGTACCTAAAGAAATATAACGGGTGACTTATTCTTACAGGAATTGCACGATATAACACTTGAGGATGCATCACTTAAGGCCGAAACATACTGGCAGTGGTTTTGAAAAGGCAGAAAATCATTATTGGGAAAAACACAGAATAGTTGGAAACATCGTTTACGTTTTACGAGCTAAATGTGTTCATGAACTAAAAAACATATTCAAATTACACTATTTTGGCCAGATTGTTTACTTTAATCTAGAGTGCATGCACATTCCAAGGTGGGTAAATTACCGTAAACGCGATTAGAAGCACAGCACCTGCTTCAGATATCTCTGCTTATCTGGAATCGTTTACTAACGTACTCGCTGGCTCATTCCTGCCAGGGACCATGAGCTGGCGAACAATGTGTATGTGCGGTTCAATAACTGATTGGTAGTATTATAAACTCCACTCTCTGCTTGATTAATCCATCTCTCACATGGGGTCGATTAAAATCAGGTTTAAACTTGATTACAGCTCATTTTAAAGAAATGTTCACAATCAGTTGATATGGCACATGCATCAGTAATGAATAAATAAATATTATGCACAGGAGGAAACCCCAGACCTTTTTCCACGTCGAGTTAAAGGCAGAGAATCTCCCCTCTCAACTTATCACTGCATCTTTCTTCCATTTACCTCCATCTTTTTCTCCCTTTTTACTCCCCCTTCACCATCTTTCTTCCAGTTTCACTGAACCCCTCCTTTGCTATCTCCTACTTCGTGCAATGTACATGGTATCGATGGTTGGAAAACCGGAACAGATTTGGATTCAAGACAGATTGAAATGCAGTTTAAGACCTTAATACTGATGTCGCGGTTGCACTGTAACGTTTACTTTAATGTAGGGAATACAGAGGTAATAGAGGCAGGCGGCTATTGACTACACATTAATGGTTATAAGTAAGTTTATATTATGTTTAAGAACAAACAAAACAAGAAATCATCTACAGCCGATCTCTTCAAGGCCTGAGAAGTGTTTCGGAGTGCAGATGTGAATTATTAACAGTATTAAAACTCAAGTAGAAACTTCGTCTTAAAACGGCATAACAAAGTTGTGATGTGCTGTAAAATTCATGTAATCACATTTTACTTGTTAACAATGCCATCGGTCTGAATTAAATGATTTAGCAGAGCTGTAACTTTCTAAGTCCAAGGCAGTGCTGTTAGCCACCAGATTGCAACAATGGAACTCATCCTCGTATCTTGCCCAAAATGTGAAAGCGACATTTCTTCGTGACCGTCAGAAACATCTTGAGAAATATTTTTCTGAGGAAGGCGATTTAGTGTTTTATAGTGAAGTTTGTGGCTTACTGAGTGCAGTGAGCATTAATCTCATCTCTGATCACTGGCAGTTGTTTATAGATACTTCAAAATTAGGTCTCACAGCTGTATTACTCCACAATGGCAATACGTTACCGTCGATTCCTAACACTTATATTCCTAATATTCGTATCACGGGCTTTACAATGGGATTTCACATATTTAACTATACAACACTGCAAAGCCTGGCAAGCTTCTGATTGGGTATTGTGTTGACCAGCTCCTCCTGTCGTCTGGTATAACGTTATACCAATTCCTATTGGTCATTCCATGCATATGAAAACAATCATATGGAAGCCTGAAAATCCTACCTGATTCAGTTCATTATAACACGTGTAAATAACGTCTAAGAACATGCATGATTTTATCCCTTTTTGCTTTCTCTGCTACATATAGTAAGTAGAACTATTTTATTGAACCCAACTTTTGATAGAGAGATTTCACCGGAAATATTGTTTTGAGATCCCCTGGATCCCAGAAAAAGCAGTTTTAGGAAAAGCTCTCTCTCTCTCTCTCTCTGTGTGTGTGTGTGTGTGTGTGTGTGTGTGTGTGTGTGTGTGTGTGTGAACAGCGTAACTCAAAAAGAAAAAGTCTGCCAAAAAATCAAGGTTGCTATTTAAGTTTCAAGAATACGACTCGAAGATTTTGAAGTAAATTCCTTTACCCTCAACTACCCTTTACATGAAAAATGTTTTCGAAAAGTTTGATTCTCTCAAAAATGGCTCTAACGATTTTGAAATACCATATATTTCAGACATCTTGGCAAATTAAATGTATAATTTTGAATGTTCTGGTTATTGCCTATGTAGTCCTGTTTACTCTTGATGACTTTTGCTTAAGTGGTAAACCGTAAGAGACAGAGAGAGAGAGAGAGAGAGAGAGAGAGAGAGCGCGAGAGATCAAATGTTACTATCCAAAAAGTAGATCTCGTTGAAACCCACAAGTTATGTCTATATGCATTTCGGAGATTGGTGAGTTTTTCTGTAGTTATGCTCTTCTCAAATGGAAGGTTGTTATTCACCTTTTTATCTGCTTGACCATGCAGAAAGAACGGAATTTCAAAACTTTAAAGGTTTTGACTATCGCTAAAAGCCTGATGCAGGTATTCCCATATTCCTCTTGCATCTATAAGAAAATCAGAAATAAGATTATTTCTGTAAATGTTTAACTCGACTAAAATGAAGAAGATGAAGGAATAAGAGCTTGTAAGAATATAGTACAAGAGTAGAGAAAGTTATGTGAGTGCAACATATCAGACTTCTTTCTCCCAACGGTACCTCTTAGCTTTCTTCATAAATGTAGTGAGTTTTATAACTTCCAGTATTATGGAATTAAACCATTATGTTCTAGCCAAACATTTTACATCTTCCTGAAACGTAACTCAATTTTCATAAAAACATACCAGTGCGGATTATAGGTTGTTGTTTTCAAGCTTTAAGGTTAGGAAAACCTGCAGGAAAGGTTATTATGAAGTTCATAATGCATGGTTTCTCATAGTTGAATGTTTGGTGTAAGGTCAGACACGCGCGGACCTAATTATCGGACTCCACTCAGTTATGCGTCATGTTTTATTCAGAATTTCATTTCAGAGCCTTTTTAATGTTTTAACAGCTGTACTTTGTTTTGTTTTACATGAAAGAAGGGGAGCAATGCTGATAATTTCGGGAACGTATAAGCATGGAAGTTAAGTGATTGAAAGCTTATTTCTGTAATGCGTCTGTTACATAAAAATATAGTTTACAGTTAAGATTAAAATGTGACTCAGTATTGTACACCTATGGCAAAACTGATTGAGCGTATTAGGAGAGAGGTGCGGGATGCAGCGGCTCGGCGGTAGGCCTCGGCCCGGATAGGGTTTTCGCGCCGTGGATTATTATTTTTAGAATCTTAAGAAAAGGAAGCATTTTTAGAAGAAAGTCCATGTGTGTGCGTGTATGTGTATAGTGTGTGTGTGTCTCTGTGAACAACTGAAAAACGAAAAGTGGGTTAAATTCAGTATATTCCAAGGATGCCTTAGAATGGTGTTTAGTTGTATGTATTGCAGGACACTATAGTAGGCCTGGGCAACTCATGGAACAGCTTGAGTGACCTTCAGTTTTTTGGTTGCTAAATATACAGTTAGCACTGCATAGCTATGAGCGGGCTGCACTCAGAGAGTACCAGTTGCATAGTTGTGCACTAGTTGCCTGGCACACTCGCTTCTATTTATCCCGTGCCTACAGTTTCGGGAGGCATATTACTGGCCTTCACAGATATGTATATGTAGCAAGGAGGAGGGTGTATGTTGCCTGTTTACTTCTCCGCCCATGCAGTAGCGTCTTGTTTCATGTGCACAGTGTTATATTATTCACGTATGAATGTATAATTTTGAGTAATGCCTTCAAATGACAAATTGGCTTCCCACATACCCAAAATTCTTCCACGATACACCTCCGCAATATCTGTACACATGTCGTCGAACTTCAAAAAATGATGGGTCGGGAAAAGTTTTTGATCAAAGTGAATCACAGGTGTCTATAGAACAGTTATATGATATATTATTCAAAAACCTAAAATGTAATTTTCACCTACAAATTCTGTCCTAGCGTTCTGGATATACGCTACTTCTAGGTCAAACAACAACGGCAGAACGCTCCATGCTGTGTACGCGCTGGCTGAGCAGGTTGGTAAAATACCCCGTGAACAGTATGGACGACACACTGGAGTAGAACTGGTCGGGTCTTCGAACCAGTAATTGTTAGGGACATTCACATGCCTATCTCCTGTGGATCCTTTAGTTTTCTTTTCTCCTGGACGATGGTACCTGCAATAGATTTTAAAGAGGTCGCAGTTAGTTGCCTACACTATATACCCCTACCCTAATAAGTACACGCCTGTTTCAGTGTTATGCACAAAATATGATTCTGGAGAAGTAGGACACTATGTCCACTTTCTAATCAGGTTACTCTTTCCTGTTCTGGAAATAAGTTTTGGGGACGCAACTGTTACATCACAGTTTTACAGCGTGATTTCACAATGTGTTTAAATATACAAGAGCGCACATGCGGCGAGCCTCTGATTGGGTGTTGTGTTGACCAGTTACGCCTGCCACACGCCATTAAATTTTGTGTTTGCTATAATTGGCGGATGACATTTATTTAACATAAGTTCTTTATACTAAAAGAAGGAACGTGTTCATTATTTTACCACTAGTTTTCAATAATATGAACCCTAGATTTAACCTCCCTAAAACTAGTGCTGCACTCACTTGTTGAGGTATGCCCTCTCAGGCGAGCAAACTTTTCAGTTAAAAACAATCTCATTACCCTGACCAACGCAACATATTTCAGTCCCCACTATATCCTGTTCTCAGAGAGGTACTGGCGGTTAGATCGCTTGTTTAATGGAAATCGATTTACTCATTAACGAACGGAAGGGTATAAAGAAGCAGTTATTGATTTTACCAGTGCCACTAATTACATTTGGTCCGCCATCGTTACCTCTCTCTCTCTCTCTCTCTCTCTCTCTCTCTCTCTCGCCACTCACCACTTTCCGCTATTAGTCTCTCTTCTTCTAATTTATCTCCTCTCATTCCTGCCATCATTTCTATTCAATTTTACTGCAGCAGCTTTCCGAAGAGCCTTTTTCCTCTTTTACAAATTATTTTCGAATTATCCACGATCTTTTCATTTTCTGTGGTGTTCGCATTATGAGTAATTTTATCTTATTTCGTACCCACCTTTAAATATTTCGTCATCACTTCTAATTATTTTCCACTTTTTGTAGTTTTCAATTACTTCGAGATTTTATAAGGTAGGACTTTGTTTACATAAAGATTATTTTCACCAACGGGGTATACACAGAAGGAAAGTTAATGACGGTAATGGATCAAATTGTTTTTGTAGTAAGAATTTGAAGACCTTGTGTATTGAAATGATTTCCATGAACTGCACCAAAATCCATGACGTGAAACATTCTGAATCAGTAAAATGCGTCGAGTATAAGAATTTTCAAAAATATGTATCTTACAAGGATGAAGGAAGTTTCACATTAGGGTAAGAGTCCGCAATATCAAACGTAAGAATTAATTATAAAATTACATTTCTCGGAATAGCAGAATAATAGCATAAGTGTAGATATTTTGATAACTGGTACCTTACTCTGATCCTGTTCGGTGTGGTGGTTGTTTTTGTTCTCTTTATCTAACAGTTCCTTGTCAAACCAATTATACATTTTACTACCTGGTATTCGTTGCATGGTAGTAACTGCGCCGAGAAATGCATAACGCCTGCCGTATATACTATCCGTTTTGCATGACCTACAGGCCTAGGAAGTGTGAGCTCATTGGCCTTGCAGAAAGCGCTGGAATTAGTTCCGGTGTAGCATTCGTTATCACGAGATTGGCCGACTCTACTCATGCCTTCTGTACAAGATACTAGTTAGAGGTACTAACCAACCTGAAAATGTACTACCCTTAACAAGTAAAATTATAAGTCTTCACATGAAATAAATATTGATATGATATTGTTCATTACACTGTCCTCATATACTAGTAAAAAGATCTGTACGTATACCCCTATCACCCTGTATTTCAGAGGGGAATTCCAAACATTCAATTTCCCAAGATTGTCACCAAATTTCAGGCGTGCTTTCCCTTAGCAAATGAGCTCAAGCTGGGAAGAAAGGGAGAGGAGACGCTAAAGAATTGTGCCAACCTATACAATGAATTCCTTTCTTTTTTTAATTGGTTTTTCTTTAGCTGATTACCCTCCCCTCATGTACGACTTACACCACCTAGCCAGTGCCTAGGGTCAGAGGCCTGTCGGGGAGCAAGGAACCTATGGACACACTGAAGACCTGGAAGCGGGTGGTCAGCCAAAGATCAGGTATGATAGTGAGGAATATGATAGCAAATGCAGACGAAATCGGTAATTGGGAAGGTGATGGACCAATTTGTGGAGTGAGACGTGGGGGAGACTGGTGAACCCGAGAAAACCCACCCCTATACAATGAATGTGTCTGAAAATTTCAAACCAAACGAAAATATACTTCTACAATATACAGGTTCTTATTTACAGTGCACAAATGAATTTAAAGCATTAAGCGTCCAACAATTGAATTGAAGCAGTTTCTTGCTAAGTTCTCTTAACCAAATGTGAACTAAAGAGGCTTTAGAAGTCGATCGTTTTGTTTTGGTGAAATAATTCGTTGCGCTTGGTAAAAGTGAAGAAAGAAGTCCAAGGTATCGGAAATCAAGTAATGACAAATTGTAATTTATCTTGTCCATCTACATTTCAAGATTATTATGAACTAGAATAAGAAAAATAAAAAGGTCGATTGGATAACAAGGATTGTCTTATTACTATATATATAGCTAAGGTTATAGTAGCTTTTCCGTCACAGGCGCTTGCAGAATAGTTTTACGTAAGCACGACTGAGCTAGAACCGGGCACAATAAGCAGTAAAAAATTAAGGCATTGAGATTTTGCCTTAAAAATATAAGAAACATCTTTTTACCGTACTACCTACTTCACTTAAAAATTCTAAATAGATTGAACTTAATTCAGCCAAAAGTATTCAATTCCAATATTTAATCATTACGCTGCGTAATATAAATAGTTACAAAATTGCAACATCCATCATTGGTATTATGTTTCAGAGTAAAACGTACCAATGCAGTACTAATAAAAACAGCATCAGAATTTCCGGGAAGTACACATATTAACTTGGTATGAAAGCCTAAATAGATATAAAATCTTGTTTGTTTTATTTTCTTCATATTCCCAAACAAACATCAGGACAAATGCTGCGACACTTCCTTTAAGTATTCTTATCAAAGGCGTGCAAACAAGCACACAAAAGAACCAACTAAGGAATTCCTATTATAATGAATTTTAAGCGTCATTGTTGTTGTTACGTTTCTTTATACGCCCAAGAAAAAAGAATGGAAGGTAAGTTGCAAAATCTTGAGAGAACAGACAAAAGGAGATTAATAACGTTGTTGAATTAATTAAAAGGAAAGTCTTGCAAGTTTGCCTTGTTTGAAGGAAGCAGGAGCAGCAGGCTTATGACGTAAAGAACAGTTCCAAGTAGCAGCTTGTGCTCCAGGCGGTTTTCTCGACTGCAGTAATGTAAGTTTGCACCATCTTTCACTCCTCACGTTTTGTTTTTATGTTCCCCAGCTGCCACACAATCTCTAGCCATTTGTTTCCTGCTGTTCTTTCTATCGAAAATCTTCATCGAAAGCGAAAAGATCTATAGAAGAAGAAAAATAATAATTGTTCCAGGGTAGGTCTAAGTAACGGAGGTGTCAGAAGCACTAAATTTTGTTAATTACATTTATTTACACATATGCATTCTGCATTTAATGCTTCAATCCGCTGGTATTAAACTTTGTATAATTTATTACTTTCTCTACTATATATTGAAGCAAATCAAGAACTTCGCACATTTGGGGTGGCGAA
Source organism: Tenodera sinensis (assembly GCA_030765045.1). Lineage (NCBI taxonomy): Eukaryota > Metazoa > Arthropoda > Insecta > Mantodea > Mantidae > Tenodera > Tenodera sinensis. The sequence goes on from CM060969.1 coordinate 77,672,722, forward strand.
ATTTCACAAAGTAGAATTAGAACACATTAATAGCGTCACTAGCCATTAGACAAAACTTTAAGGTTCGGTTAACAATGTAAACACAGAATATGGGAATAGAATTAATACTTCAATGTAATGTATAATGGTTTTATCGATTAAATATCGAGCATAAAACAAAACTAAGGTCCAAATAAATGAGATCTAAAAATCTTTTCCGTATGTTAGTAGTTGGAAACTTAAATGATTCCCAAAAGTTTACTAAAAGGGCTCTAATTGTGCCTCGGGCACCTACCATGAGACCAATAATTTTGATGTCATCCAGTTGATAGTTATTCTTATAAAGGGATGGAAAAATTGATTGAGCACATTAGGAGAACAGAGAATTTCTAAGTTCCACGTGTTGCAGCGCGGTGTACACTAGTCGGTATTCCAATATGCAGCTACGTTTATTTATATCCTCTGTTTCGTATGTTATCGTTTGTCGGACACACAAATAGGCTGTCGTGAATCACCACTCACATTTGTATTTAAACGCTTAAATAATTAGTAAAACAAGGAGTTAGAAGCTCTCCTGGATATTTTGGATCTAAACCAATCTGCGGAATAAGTAAAACATACGATAGAATTGATAGACCAGAGGAGAACATTGGAAAAGATGGAACAAGTTCTCTGGCCAAATTCTGCATGAACACGTAATGAAAGAACTCATAGACCTTTACACTAAAACACTCATACAGTTAAGTAGAAGTGAAACTGGAAAGGTAGTTGAAATATTAACTGGACATGGGTAATTTAAGAAATACCTGCAGACTGTATCATCCTGGTGGTACCATATGCAGACTTAGCAGGCAACAAGTAAAAGCAGCCAGTCATCTGCTACTGAGTTGTGAGTCCCTAGAGAGTAGAAGACATCAACTCCTAGTGGAGTCACCATTGGATAGATGCAAAGATCTTATCCCAGGAAAAGCAGTTCTGAAGTTTATTAAATCCAAATAACTCGAATTCCTGTAATAGGAGATACGAATTTCACCAAATATCTTAGGGTCGAAGTGCGAGGGCCTAATGAACACTCAAACAAGTCCCAATGTACACTACTACCACTACTACTGCTACTGTGGTGCTGTCTGTCTTCACAAGTCCCATAACTGTAGCAGCCGGCAGCGCATAGGGAGAGGCTATCAAAAACAAGTAATTAACTTAACAATGAGGGAAACATGAAAATTATTGTTATTACCGTGAACAGCCAAAGCGCGCCTCAGGTGGATACCAGTTTTTTAATTGGAGTGAGCTTACTCGCATTGGTAATTATAAATATAAAATAAATGCCGCAGCCATATAACTCCAATTAATTTATTTCAATAACGATAAACTATACAACACTCGTTTTAATCAATCGTAGCTGCTTTTATAAAAATACGATGAATTTTAAAGCTGAGCGGTGAGAGAGTAAATCAATATTTAAAATGCAACACTTGTACAAGCCATTATCAATTTTGTATACAACTTCAATGAAATTGAGAGATTGTTAAATCTTAGAATGACCAGATATGTTAAATGAACGTTTTTAACCTACTGAAGCTCGTGCCAAACACTGAAATATAACATTAAATGTTTCAATAATTTCTATAGAACCCAACATCAGAGTCACCTTTAATTTATTCCAGTTCAACAGCTGTCTTACCTTGCATTTTCCTCTAACGGCTGAATACGCGCCTTTGAGGGATACTGGGAGAGAAATGTTGGTCAAATTTGGCGAAAAGTCGAAAATTGCTTTTTTACATTAAAATATTCCTGGAACTCCTGTGCATCTGGGTCAGCTAACATTTTTCATATCCCCCACTCCATGTTGTCATTACGGCCCCTTCAAATACTGCTCTTCCCTTAACGTACACAGCATGTTCCTATATAAAAGCCTGTTTTTCTCAAAACTACATTTCTGCGTATTCCAAATGTAAGTCGCGCCTCAGGTTTGCTTCAAATTCAATTTAAATTTCCAAAAGTATTCATAAATAGCAGCTAAACAATTCTATGATTTAATATTGATGTTGTCATCAACATGAATTCCATAAACATTTTTTGTATATAAAAAAATCAATAATTTTTAAGATTAAATTTTCTTTGTTACTAAAAAAAATATGTACAGCATAATCAGCAAACGTATTTGAAATATCTATTCATACAATTATTACCCATGTTTTAGAGTACCAGTTCTGCCAATATAAAGCAATTTTTAAAAGTGTGTGTATCACATTTTGAAAATGTGCCTCAATAGCATAATTAAATTCATAAAATAATTTATATATCTTAAACGAATTATCCAATCTTAATGAACTTTAGTGTATATCCTATTCTCATATAACTACAATTGCAGTAAAAATTTCAAAGCAATCTATCAAGAAATGTGGAACTTTCAGATTTCACTCCGTGTCCCTTGAATACTGCTGTTGCTGCTAATGGCGATGATGGCAAACAAGCCCTGTGCAACACAAAGTCACAGTATAAAAGCTATAGAAACTCTCTTTAGGATAGATGCACGTGATTTCATCTTCAGAGGCAGTTTTAAACTAAAAGATCCCCCGTCATTTATTTTTGAGAATTTACCATTATTCCAGCTTAATTAACTTTGTTAAGTACATTTGATAATGATCAGTTATGAAAATACAAATATGTTAATATTCTTCCAATATATTAAGATAAATAATATGAATAAGGTGCTATCGCACAATTGGTTCTGTTAAAGCAGGCAAAGAGAGGTGATTAGTGCATGTTACAGTTAAGAAATACGCGACAGTTACACGAAACAGCGTTCAGAAAAAGGTCCTGTGCGTATGTGTATATTTGCGTGTCTGTGAACAACATCCTACTCAAAAGCGGAAAGTCCTTAAAAACAAAGATGGTATTAAAGTTCAGCGCATTCCAAGGATAAGACACGAAAATGTTTCCACAGGATATGCCACAAATTACTCTTTATGTGGAAAAACGTTATTTCTTTGAAAATGGTCCTAATAATTTACTAAAATACTACAGTTTGAAGATGTTCCTGTGACGCAAGAGTTGTCTGGGATAGAAGTCCTCTTCATTTTGAATGTATTTTCTGTAACTAAAGCGCGTCTCACCCTTAAAAGACGTTAAATGGAGCGCAGTGTTGCAACATGTACTAGTTGCGAATCTTTCTCCGCGAGCGACTCGAGGTGTCCTGAGTCCTGTACTTAGTCCTTCAATTGCTGCTTGACGAGACGGACACTTTTAACTTTGGTATCCCTCCACGCCTTTGTTACTGTATGACCTAAATTTACAAATGACTCGTCTGTATAAACAATTGATTTCCCCTGGTCCCTAAACCTTTTACGTCTTTTAGATATTTATGTCGCCATCTGATGATATCGATATCGTCTCTTTCTATTAATATGCACTTGTTACCCTTTCTTTCATATTCGAACCCCAAATCAGAGTGGCCCTTGAGAAATTTGGTAGGGTCTCATCACTGTTGAACTGTGACAAAATTATATTCAGCGTGGGTGGAATATTTGCAAACAGTAAAGAATGAACAATTCGCCGCACTCCAACTTGCACTATTCAATCATATTGCGTTAACCTAGCGTTTTGTGTAGTCCCGCCCTTTTTGCTTTCTTTTTCGATGGCGTTCTTAGAGGTCCTTTCATTAGTTCCTTTTTAATCATACACACTACTGCTTCTGAACACCCGATAGCCTTAGCTGTTTCTTTTACCGCCTTACTTACACGCATTTTACTTAAAAAATAATCTAACACATTCATAATTATTTGGCGTTCCTTACTTCTTTATTTACCAACATATCGTCCCTTCCTAGATTCACCCTCCATAACTACAAATATTTACAAAAATATTAAACAAATAACGCAATAACAGCTCACAGTTACACACACGGCTTCTTTCGAACTAATGTTAGTGCTGCTCCTTATACTATCTTCTGTGTCAGGCCTGACGCTGAATAGATTAATACCTTTTGTTTGCCTTACTGGATAAAAGAAAGAGGTTACTGCCTTTTGGTTTATTTTAAAAACTTTCTCCAACCATCCTCAACATTTGTTCTCGCTGGTTCCCTGATGTAAACTCAATAACAAAAAAGTTTCACACTGCGTAACTTTTGCAGTGCACATATATAAAATTTTCCGAAAACATTTAATTTAAAAAATTATAACACTTAACTGGGTAAACATAGAGAATTCAAAGTAGGCAGGTAGTAGCACTATAGTTTACTCTACCTAAGAAAAAAATATAGATGCATTCTAGCAGTTAGTTTGTTAGTTAGTGCGTGATGAGTGTAGAAACAGCAAATATCGGACTTCTATTGAAAAAAACGTTTTCTGAAGAAATTTGGACCTATAGAAATGTATAATGGCTCTGAAAAGGATATAACCTGATAGAGAAAAACATTCTGCATAGGATAATGTGTTCAAACCTGAAATTTATAACAAATGAATATTTATACCATGCTATTAGGAATCTGGCAACAGAGCGAGGGTAGAAAAGGACGCGGCTAATGGCAACTTGTATGCGCTAGATAGAGACAGAGATGTCCCATTTAACTCCATACTGTCTTCTAAGAGTGAAACGCTATATAGTATGTGATACGGAATATAAACAAATATAGGTCTCGTTAAGGCATGCAACCTATGTAATATAAAAATGTGGCTTTAGTCATTTCCAGACGTTCTTTGTTATGGACTTTCATTGTTTGCATTTTCTTCCAATCAGTTGAGTGCAAATTAAGCCCCCTTTCTCAGGATCAGAGATATCTTCGTATTTTTGGAACAGTGCAACATTACAGTTTCCAAGGGTTTCTATCGTAGGCTGCTTGGACATTCACATGAAATCACATTTGAACTTTAAAATATTTAAATGTTAGTAACCAAATATCACTGTCATTTGTTTTGCTGCTGCTTCCGCAGACTCAGCCGCCAAAAATGCCGTTGTTACCGCTCTACCTGATGTTAAACCCGTAGTTGTTTTCAAGGCCATCACTTTCCCTTGTTAGAGCAATATCAACATTTAAAGTTGGGTAAGTTATCTACTAACTATAGCCTAAGATACTGATTACCAACCAAAAAACCTAATTGTTTTTAACAAAAGACATAAATTCACGCACATGCCCATAGCTGTCCAGCTTGTTGATGAGTAACTTAATTTCGTAAGATTTTTCTTCCAGAAGGAGTTAATAAAAATGGCATTTCAAGAGGCTTAAACATATGCAAAAACAGCTAAGTATAACTTTTATTTCGAGCTCACAATAAGCATCCAAAACTTAGATACCGATATTTACCAGAAATACATGTTTTGAGACTCTCTGATTCCAAGTTAAGCATTTTTACAAAATATATGTGTGTTTGTATGTCTGTGAACAGTATAATTCAGAACGATAAGTCGATTAAACATAAAGTTTTTTTATATATGTATAACATCTTTCAAGAGTGCGTCAGGGAGCTTTTTTTTTTTAAATTCCTCATTCCAAATTATCCTTTACATGGAAAGTTAGTCGAAAGTTTTGATTTTCTCAAAAATGGTTACTAACAAACATGTTTAAGATATTTTTACAACAAATAAACTGTGCACCTTAAATGGGAATTAGGTACGTTTGAAGGTCTCTTCATTATGAGTGACCTTTACATAACTAATAAGCCGTAAGAGATGGAAAAAATCTCAAAAAATAGGTATGTGTCGTTAAAGACAGAGTTTATGTTGAATACTTATGTCATTTATTTAACATTTCTGGGATATTTTTTGTTATTCATTTGAATTTGAAATATGCTGATCTCAAATGGCAATTTATCTTCTTTATCAGTTTTTCATGGAAACAGAGCCGAACTTTAAAATGATCGCATAGTGACCAGCTGTTAGGACTTGACTCTCGCTCAAACATACGCATTCCCTTCTTCCCCTTGTATCTACAAGGAAATACCACAACTTATACAAATATTTATCTCAATTGACATGAAGCATACGAGATATGGAAATACGCTTTTGTATGAAGAGTTCATTCAGAGTGGAGAAAGTCATGTGAGTGCTGCTTATAACATTTTATTTACTGTTTGACAGAAAAAAATGGGAGATTGAGAACCTTAAACTTAAGCTTGTATTTGGAAATGGTCATGATTATTACCTTTTCCTCTGCATCTCATGCGTCGCTTTCACTACGTAGTCATATAGTGACGGAACTGCAAGTTCACATAGGAGCAGTGCAGGGCAACTGCACGTCCGTCTCTGTGACGGGCAGATGGCATTAGGGTGCAATTCTATCTACTTACATTAGCAATAGAAAGATGGCACATCATTCACTATTGCCACCTATTTTTAATTTATACTACTGTTTTAGATTTAGGTGAAACTTTGGCTCTTGGTATTAAATATCCAGTCCGGTATTTACTTTGGTAACTGAGGGAAGCCACGAGAAAACCTAGTTGCGTTGGTCGGCCCACGGGATTTGAACTGGGGACTTCCCTAATGCCTCAGACGTTACCGCGGAGCTCGTTAATTATTATTGTTGCTTTTACTATTATTATCATTATTATAATTATCATCATCATCATTATTATTAACGTTACCATTGCCACTGCGTCTTTAGAGAGGATTTCATGACCTGTAAAATATAATCATATAAATGCCACCTGGTGAAAATACATGACCCTATATTTGCATATGACCACTCTCTTATGTTTTTTATTCTGTATAAGGTACCCAGGACCAGTTGGCGAAGTTTGTATTGACTGGTTAACACAAACTTGACATCGACCTCCATGTGGGCCACAGCAAACGTGTCCATTAGCTTTGACCTAGACAATTGACCCACCGGCCGCACACAAATTTGCACATTTCTCTCCCTCCAATCCCGAGTAAGATCCCTATGACGTCAAGGACAAGGGGAGAGAGCTTCAAGAGATCGATACCCGGCACCGCTTCCATCATCCCCTCCACAGGTAAAACCTCTGCTTGCCTTGCATCCCATAACGGAATTCCGGATGCAATAGCCCTCTCTGCTAATTGGCTTCCGAGATCTTCTTCTTATAAGTTAGCTTGAGAGAGTAAACTTTACATTCCTCTAGATGCTCAACTTTTGGAAAGAGCTACTGTTTTATCTATACCACAATAATTTGATAAAGAATAATTTAATTACCAGCGTAGAGCCAAATTTTATATTACATTGACTTTTCAATATGATAGACATTCTTAGAGAATGGAAGAACTGTACAAACGACGGGATCTTACTAATTTGATAAAACATTTTAAATACTCTTTTATTCGCAGATGACTACATAATTATTCAGGATAGTGAAAATAGTTCACAAAAGACAATACACAAATTAAATACAATATGTGGAGGATATCATTTAAAAATATAATTCAAAGGACAAAAGAAACGGGTTTCAGAGGAAAACATCCTGTTAGAAGTAAGATAATAATTAGGGAGCAGATTTTAATGTGCTAAAAAAACTGTAAAATATTTTATTCTTTATATAGGAAAAATATGTAAATATGCATAAAAATGCAAAAATATTTTGTTTCAACACTACACAACTACATATACTTATGCTAAAAAATCACTCACCAATCATGCTGAGGCAGTGCTGGATTGAAACAGCTCGCTGTTGCAGTGAACCACGAACACTTTCTCCAAGTTTTCCATCACAAACCGATGTCGGTTGTCTCGAAACAATGCACGCTACCACGATAGTCTTGCATATTTCATCAAAGGAATGTCACTTGCACACACATTTTCAATTTCACTGTCTACTTCCCCTTCCAAAACCTTGGCAATTTTACACACAGTATGAAATGCACCAGTTTTTTCGATCACACTTTTAAATTTCTGTTTAATAACTTCCACTTTTGGACCTTCGAGTGAATTAATTTTTTTGTCAATGTCATACACTTAACTGTTTCAGTTAACAAGCTCGTTGACGTTTCTAATTATTTATAGAAAGAAACAAGAAACTCAAATTTGCAGATATGTAAGACAATTCATTTTTCAATGTAATGTCGTTGAGTAAGTTCTGAAGAATTTCGATTGAAGAAGCGTCACCCTTATTTAGTTCATCAATCACTGATTTAACATTTTCAAAATTGTTTACATAATAAACAGCTGCTTTCAACCATGTCCCCCAACGAGCAACATCTGAATTTTTGGTTCTGAATAAATCAAATCTTGTTGGCGCTTTCACAAACATCTTTTTGCCATTGAGATCAATTTGTCCACTTTAGGATGCAATGTACGTATCGGCTCACATACTCTGTGTAAACCATGTACTATACAAGTTACGTGTATCATGTGTGGGAGGCTAACAGAAAGACATTCTTCATATATGGAGTAGCATCTGTGAGTAAGAGTAAAAGACTATCAAATTTCACCCCATTTGGCCATAACAACTGCAGAGATTCATTGAATAAGCGAGCCATTGTTACATGATTCGATGCTGATGTTTCTTTGCATGCTAACAGAAAACACCACTTGGAAGCTATTTCATTATTTTCTAGCACACCCACCACAACATTTCCCACTTTCCTCCCGCTAGAGTCGGGTGATTCATCAATGCTTACCCATATCTCTTTATTTTCACATTCTTCTCTGATTTTTCTTAGAATGTCTTCGTAACAGGCAGGCACATACAGCTTTTTTAGTGTTGATTTTTCTGGTGTTTGAAACTTTGTGTATTTCGTAAGAAAATTTCTGAGCTCTGGACTTTTCAATTTGTATAAAGGAATATCACACGAAAGAAAAGTTTTGCATAAATCTGCATAATATTCGGAACATTTTGAAACTAGAGTATGTGAAGTCCCTGAAGAGGAAGTTGCTTCGCCTAAAAGAACCTGTCTAGAACTTGTATGTGAAGCGGCAATTCTATGTTTATTACCTGCTAAATGCTAGTCTGCATTTACTGCTTTCCCACATTTTTGGCAGAATAGAATTCTTCCGTCACTCGTAAAGATGCCACTGAATTCGGCAACATATTGTTGCAAACGAGAGTGAACACTCGACTTTACTTTCGGCATTATATCACAAATCACTTCACTTCAGAACCCGTACTGTATAAGCGCTCTGCTTTACAAGACTCAGGCAGTGATTGAAGACTGTTGCGTACCTTGCGAAAGCGTCCGCATCATAAAATAAGGGATTCCCCTTCCAGATAGCGAGGCAGCACGTGTAGTGGATGTCATTCACTACGCAGCACGTTGACGAATGAAGTTCATTCAAATTGTGTTATCATAATACGCACATTTTTTGTTAAATTTAAAAATTATAACAAAGAAAAGTGACAAATTATGTTTTTAGCAAAATTACTTAAAATATTTATTTACATAAAAATATATTTATTTACATAAAAATCCGCTCCCTAATAATAATAATAATAATAATGATAATGATAATGATAATGATAATGATGATGATGATGATGATGATGATGATGATAATGATGATGATAATGATAATGATAATGATAATGATAATGATAATGATAATGATAATGATAATGATAATGATAATGATAATGATAATGATAATGATAATGATAATGATAATGATAATGATAATGATAATGATAATGATAATGATAATGATAATGATAATGATAATGATAATGATAATGATAATGATAATGATAATGATAATGATAATGATAATAATAATAATAATAATAATAATAATAATAATAATAATAATAATAATAATAATAATAATAATAATAATAATAATAATAATAATAATAATAATAATAATAATAAACACCGTTTTGGAACCAGTGAGCCATTTTAAGCACACAACGCTTACAGGCTACGTGACACAGTTGCCAAGAACTTAAAGAACAAAATGAAATAAACACAAATAAAATTCTAAATGATGGCTGTAACAATACTTCTACAGGAATGTGAAGCATAGACCTTGAAAAAAATATTTTACTAGAATAGAATAATGGTTAGATATAGGAATGATATCAGGAATGAACTAAGCCTATTCGCAATTATAGATAAAATAAAGGAATACAGAATTCATTGGTCGAACCATCTAGGAAGAATGTAAAAGGAACGACTGTCGAAACAGGTGTTAGATTACAAGTCACAAGGTAGAAGAGATATCGGTCGACCAAGAGCAAGTTGAACACGGAACAAAAGTCTCTCCTGCTCCATGAAGAGAAGAAGAAGAGAAAAGTGCTTTCAAATTGTGGCTGATGTTTTAATATGAATGTCGGGGTTTACCTGATTGGGATGATCCTCTTTTACAAATCTTGATAAAATATTTGTAGACCCAATGCAGTGCACGTTGTAATTTTATAGCATGCTATCCTTAGAACAGTCCATCTGTGGTCCATCCGTGCCCTAATAGCTAAATTTGCACATCCTCCTAACAATTGAAAATCAGCGCCCCTAATAGAGCCATTATTTCAGAAGCAGAAGTAATCTATATGCCTTGTGTGATTCAACGATGATTTCTTGTTGTTCATGTATCTGTTTGTGTTTACAACAGGAGAATCAACTATCTCAGGATCAAGAAACATTGAGAAACTTTCTTTAATGCTACATTTCGCACTAGGCAGAACCTTGAATACCTTCTTGCGTTTTATTTTCCCTGGTACTGCTTGCAGATGATATAAAGTTTCCTGTTCCTTACCAATATAAAAATGGCAGATCACTTGTTATTTCTTTCACTTCATTCCGTCACCACAAGATTGCTCAGATTAGGTTGAATGATCTGCGATCATCACTGTCAAAGAAATTGGCATAATCCTTTTTGTCAGATAATTCCAGAAAACGCTCAATTTCTTCTGGTGTCAATCTCTTTCTTTGTGTGAATCTGGAAGACAATTTGAAAGTATGTAATATCAAAGGAATCTTCACAACTAAATAATCATTCACTCAAGGTGTTTTTGCTAAATAAAGCTTCGGATATTCAAAACATCCAATATTGATTAAGCTACATTTACTTAAATGACCGGGTGGTAGGACAGCGGTTGAGTTGTTCACTTCATAGATCCATCACAGCTATTGTGATGGGTATGATAATGCAACAATAGTGACATCCGGTGCCTACATAAACTATCCGGCACAATTGCTGTGTGCTTGACGCGCTAACCTAATTACTGAAAGAAAACTAAATTGGCGGTACCGTATACCACCACGCGCCCGTCGCAGTGCTAACAATGGCAGAAGGGTGAGGATACGGTTGGGATGTGGTTGTTAAGGGATGGGCACTGCTATACCTTCTGTCGTCTTCTTGTAGCGTTGGCTTAGCTTCAGTGGGATCAGGAAGGTTCCTTTGTGTTCTCAAGGTGATGGTTTTGGAACAGTAACAAACATTTACCTTGAAGTAACTCTTTGAAATGAACATGGAACTAAAACTTTTTATTTTACCTAACATTTAGCTATAGCAATTAACAATTATATCATATTACTTTCACTTTAGAAAAGATCTTTGGCCACTCATGTTTTTCGATAAACATTTTCTTCAGCCTCTTTAATGATCCCTGCCTTTTGCAAACATAAACACATGTATCTTGTTAAATTTCTTTTCTGACTTAAATTTAAATTGGTTTTAATACGATTCATTAACTGTCTTATTTGTCATGTCTATTACTTAATTAGCTAACATAATACATTATTTTCCTTTCTTTTTTATAAATCAACAACATTGAGAAGCACTGTTTGTCTGAGGACCTACACACAAACATCTGTCCCAAAATGCATAGTTTAATTGAAGGCACTATTAGAATAAATCAAATATAACTCTCATATCAAATATAATAATATTATGAAGCTTTACAAAATCATACCAACTTCTCCGCTCGCTTTCCTACAAACGACTGCTTCAAAAGGTTATTTTCCTACACACTTATCGTTAGTACAGTTACGAGGATATGTTCATTACGCGAGCACACGGTTGTAAGTGCAAGAAGGGTACAGTAAGCTGAAGTAATAAGTGGGTCGCTCTTTTATGGGTTTAAAATCGTGTTCTTTTTGTATGAATAGAAACAAGGAATAAAAAAGAAAGAATAGCTATTTGCAATTTAACCCTGTACCTGGTATATACATATAGACCTGTTCAGGAATTAGAAGAAAAGTGGCATATGTGTATAATAATTGATGCAATAGAGGTTTAAGAATATATAAGATAAATCAAACCAAAAATAAAGAAGGTTTAAAGCCACAAATAATTATGAGATAAACATTGTGTACATATTTATGAGTGTGAAAGTTTGTCTCTTACAAATTTACCATTATATCCAGAAGATTCCTAACTACATTTAGTTGTCATAAAACATCTTAATCATATGATACGTAAATCAAAATCGTTGCATAATTTCTGAGAACATTTAAATAATGGAGCATATTCAATGCAAAGCGCACTGTGCGACTAGGAATCTTCGTATCGCATCCTTGAAAGGTGCTGAATTAAATATCAAATTTACTTTTCAACCCACTTTTGGTTTTTGAGTTATTGTTTACACACATACACACATTTTTATAACTGCTTCTTCTTGTTTTCTTTCTTGCTTTTGTATTCAGGATAAGTCTCGTACAAATAATATGTATTTCTGTTAAAATCTCACTACAAAATGTTTCGTTGAAATGTTGTACTTGCTTTGCACGGTAATGTTGAGGCTCGCATTTGGGAGGTCGTGGATTCGATTCCCTGACATTTCTGACCCACATAGTTTTCGAGGGTTTCCTCGGTCGCTATGTGAATACTGGGAAGGATAATTAGATCTGTATAATTTTCTGTCCCTCAGTTTCACCGTTCTCATTTCACTTCAACGTACATCTACTTGGTTGTTTCAGCTAGCATGGCAGATGTTTGCACTCTCCAAATCCTGGTTCTTCGGATCGGGGAAAGTCTCTGAGTTTCGGACCCTCCAAGGACCTGTTGAGCCCACAAGGGGTTCTGTGAGACGTTACCGTGGAATTCAAATTTGTAGTCGCTAGAGACCCTGCCCTATACTGTCGTCTCTCCTCAGACCACCCTAAGTCACCCCCCCCCCCCACCTTAACTATCCTATCTATATACTATAAGTAAGCAGTAGAGAAAACACAACTACACTGTGAATTAAAGGCGTCGAATTTTTCTGATATTCGCTCGAAAATTATTGCTGTAGGTTTGCTCCAAACCGTTTTGTTCGTTTTATTCTTTGTCAGTTTCAACCTCTGGAACCGAGAGCATCCATTATTGTTTTTCTTGATCTAACTGGTTTCTTTTTGCATAGCGTTGAATACTGTGGAATTGTTCTGGTTTTATTCGCGAAACATCATTTCTATATTCATCCAGTACTTTTCTCTGTATGATTCGCCTGGTTGGTAGTATATAACGACCATTCTCACTGAGTACGACACAGTCGGTGCACGTTGACAATGCAGGTTATGAAATGATTATTGGGAAAGTAATTAGGGAACTAATTGTTCCAGGACTGAGCTTAACGTAACGCTCTTGCATCGGTTATGAGGACTGAGGGGACAGAAAAGCTCAAAAAAAGAAAATATCCCCTTAATGGACTTGCAATTTATCATTTAAACTCAGCCGTTTTATCACTTTAATTGCAACAATGATTATCTAAACAAATCGAAAGAAATTAGCACAATTTCGGTACTTGAGCAGTACTAGTCACGGAAAAGGGTCCTGTCTGCAGCTGAACCGGAGACCTTCCGCTCACGAGTCTGTAGTACATGCTCAGCCACTCAGTGTGTCTGTCACTTACTATCTCCACTAATGACAGCAAATGTCATCTCCACACTTTTAATCAAAGTAATAAATTCTGTCCAATATTCCAATGGAAATAAAATTATAAGGGTATAACAAGGTTTTAAAAAATCTGAAGATTCCATGACTTTGAAAATCAGATGTGTTTATTTTTGACTTCCTCTACTCACTTATTCTTCTTTTTACTACAGGGTGATAGATAAGCCTTTGTAGAAATGGTTTTGTTGCACATTTTGTTATAGATAGAATGAAAATAGAAGTATTAACGAGGCTTAACTAATAGTTGAATATTTGAACAGCTGGTCGCTATATGGTAATTTTGACCTCCCGTTCTCTTCTCATGGCCAAAACAAAAAAGAAAGAAAAAATTATTTCGTATTTGAGGAGCTACTTTTCAAATTGAATACGTCCATTAGAGCAAATTTTTCAGGCGAGAACAAAATCTAATAACTCCTAAACCCTTAGAGATAAATTGAAGTTTTAAAGGTACCAAACAGTGTGTGGATTCCAAGGTTAAGGATGCACTTTTACTTAATTATCCAAAAACAGGGTAGCAGGTAATTATAAAAACAATGTGGACATTATATGATTTGATGTTGAAATGAACTCAGCTATGAGAATACTTAAAATTTGACATTTCCTTACAAAAAAACTAAGTTGATGTTTTCTGAGAAGTTTCAATGTCTTAATTATTCTGAAAAGGCTATTAAGGAATGTGTTAATGAAATATTTGTTTACTGAACTCATTATAAAAATGTGAAATTACTGAACTCGTTTTCTTCAAAGTGTTAGCTGTCCTCGCCTTTATCAGATCGGCAATTTCTGTGTATAAATTTGTCTTCACTGAATGTTTTGACTGATTCTTAGGACCTATTCCGGTGCATTGGTGCTCATTCTTGAGAGTCTATTCACTATGAGTTTTCATGGAAGAGGAAGGACATCATATGGTTTGTAGTGGACCAAATGATGGAAAAAATACGATTTTAACTGAACCCTGTAATTCAAGTCTACTTGGAAACTAATACGGTTAGATGCGAAATGGATAGAGCGTGTTCAAAATATCACGAATGCATGTAAAACTCGATTTCGCAGAAATGTTGACTTATACGATTTGAAAAGTACCTCCTCATTTGAGGAAAGTATAAATATTTGGAAAACTAAACTGATAACAAGAAATATATCGAGTAGGGTTATTTTCACAAAGGTTTCATTCGACATAATCGCGCAGAAGAAGCCTTTAAAAAGCATTTACTGTTAACCATGTGCAAGTGTAACCAATTATTGTTATATTTAGTTGCACTTACTCACTTACAATTTCAATGACAAGGTATGTGTATTAATTTGCTTGTACTTGTGTCTTGCGTTTCTGTGCCATCAGCAGGAGTTGAAGCTAAATGTTAGAGCAGTTGCTGACATTTGATTCATTTCAATAATTTTGTCTTGGAAATCTTGGACGTGCTCCTTCTGCAAGATCTGTTTTTGAAATGATGATGTAGATGGTTCCTATAGTGTCGCCAGATTAGGTTTATTTTTTAAAGCCTAGATGAAGCTTCCATCCCAGAAGAATGCCTGTTTGGGTCCCTTCCCATAGTTTAAGGCAATTATGTGCTTTAATGAGATCTACAAATTTTTTTTTTTTTTTTTTTTTTTTTTTTTTTTTTTTTTTTTTTTTTTTTTTGCTCTATCTCTTAAGCTTTACCAGTTATGCAAATGTCATCGAGAACGAAGAGGATTTCAAAGGGTATTCCCAGAAAATTCAAGACCAATACTTCATTTATCATGAAAATGCCTGAAACTTGCTTTTAATTATATTACAAAACATTTTTGCATGTAATGGGCAGCTTAAGGGGAATTTTTTCAAAAATCTCGTATCGTATCCTAGGAAGATACTGAACATAAATAACAAGCTTGTTTGAGAGAAGTTTGAAAAATCCAATGCCACGGCTGGGTTTTGAACCACAGGAGGGAGCACCAGCCTGGTAAACGGAGGATCTGTGGTTCAAATCTCAGCTGTGACATTGAATATTCCAGTTCCGATTCTGTGTCTTAAACATTTCCTACACACGGCTTGTTTAAAACACCAGCAGTAAGTTTTTTGACATAAATAAATAAGTATATTTTTCAAGGTTGGTATTTAACCAACTTCTCATTTTTGAGTTATGCGCGCTCGGGCACACAGACACATACACGCACATCACAGGTATTTTTCGAACTATATTTTTTAATTCAGGGGACCTCTAAACGTGTATTTCCTGTGAAATCTGGTTACAGACATTTTAAATGGAGTGCAGAACATTAACTACCACGTAGATAATAAAAATGAGGATATTAGAGAGGAATCATTCAACTTGAATAAAGGTCTGAACAATAAAACTACGAGGTTGTAAGTGCCTGGTTGTGGTATCTAAGAGAAGTGCAAAGAGAATTCCAAATAAAGCGGGGAATTATCGACCTTAGGGTGTGAGAGACAGAGGAAGACTTCGCAACAGATGGTCTGATGAATTGGCTTCTTGCCAAAAGAATACTGCGCAACACTCATATGGTAACATGGTCGATGGGAGTGATTGATTCCTGATACATTATCAGTAATTCTTCATTGTTCATTGTATTGTCTGCCGCGTACTTGGTACTAGACAAGTATTGCGTTACACCCAAAAATTTGGTGCAGAGTTTGTACAGGGAACATATTGACACCCATTAAATCATAATGATGGTGATGATGATGATGATGATGATATTAATAACAATGATAATGCTGCAAATTTAGAGAAAGTTATGTGGATGTCTTGGACAGCATAACTAAAAAATCTGATGTTGCAATCACATGACTTTCTCTACTTTTGTACTAACAGATCTTACAAATTCCTGTATCATAAATTATTTTATTGCCTATTTCCTTGTAGGTGCAAAAAGAATATGTGAATACAGTAGGTATTTAGCGATACTCAAATTCTCTAAAGCTTGGAGATTCTGATTTCTTTGCACGGTTAGCCTATAAAAAAATTAACAACGGTGTTACATTTGACGCAAGTATAAGTTCTCCAACACTCACACAAATAACAAGGCATATCTCCGAAATGGTTCACTCTACAGAAAATTGGATTTAAACCTAAATTATGTAATTTACACATAATTGTATAATTGTGTAATTGTATAATATGCTGTATTTTCTATGGCAAGATTTGGTCTACCTCTTACGGTTTCCCAGTTATACAAAAGTTATCCAGAGTAGATACGACTACAGCGGCTATAGCCAGAAAATTACAGATGTGCATTTTACCGTCATAAAAGTATCTCAAATATATGGCATTTAATCAAAATCGTTAAGAGCCATTTTCAAGAAAATAAACATTTTCTATGTAAGGGGTAGTTTAGGTGGAGCAATTTTCTTCAGAATTATCGTTTCACATCCTTGAAAGACATTAATCTTAAATACCAACTTTGGTTTTTAACCGACTTTTCGTTTTTGAGTTATGCTGTCCACAGACTGACACACAAACACGCACACTGACCTTTTTCTAAAAATGCTTTTTTGGGGGGGGGATTCAGGGAGCCTCAAAACATATATTTCCGGTGAATCTGGTCATCGAATTTTTGGATGGACTACAATACTTCCTCTACTTACCAGTAGAGAAAGTAAAAACAAGATAGGTCAAGTACCAAACTTAGTATTTTCTGCATTTTCCTCAGTACCTCTACTTACAATAGTAATGTGTTGCATTCACATCTACTCCTGTACAAAATCTTCTTACATACACTTATTCTTCTGTGAACTTCAAATTAATCGAGATAAATATTTGGGTAAAGGAAACGAAGTATTGCACTGGCATTACTTTATCTTCTTAAAAGCTGCTTTTATTTTATGTATTTCATATTATCCGAGATAAATATTTGCAGAAATTTTGTTGCACATTTCCTTGTAGGCATAGTTGGGATAGGGGAATAAGCCTGTGGTGTCGAGGTTCACGTAGTTCAGGGTACAATAGAGTCCCAAGTGGCCCGCGCACACGTGTACCTTATGAACTGTTTTGCTTTAGAATTGCCTTGAACTATGAAGATACGTTGTACAGATACAAGTTTGATGTACGAAGAGAACATAGTGGTCAAATGTATGCAGTAAACTGCGTACTTACTCAAGTTGACCAAAATAATGACTGTTACATCTTTCTGGTGATTTGGCTCAGTTTATTATTAAATCACTCCTAGAACTTCGGTTAGCGATTCTCAAACTGTGAAGAACAATCTTTTACCAATTTACATACCCCCTAAACATAGACGTACTACTTAACGCTAGACGTAAAATGGTTGATAAATTGAGATTAAGTGTTAATAACGGTCCTTTAATTTGAAATTGCAGCATATATATTGATGGAAAGCAAATAATTCTTGAAGCGGCTATTAGCTTTCTGGAATTAAAAAATAAATAATTTACTAGGAGTATTTGCAAATAAACGAAATAACATAAAGCACAATTAGTAATAAGGTTTGGCGATTTCCCCCAAAAGTAAGCTCATCGTATGCTTGTTGGTATTTCAATGTATAACGTCTTTGTTATATTTTTAACATAACTTACTGTTCGTATACTAAGCACTGAATACTACTGTCGTCAACTTTGCATATGATTTTTTCCCCCTATCCTGATTTAAAATATATATGTGGAATGGGTGAAGCCGGGACAGTCTCCGACGCAGCCATTGCTCTATGTGAATCAGAGAAGGCTAAAAGCTGCACTATATTAACCAGGCATCTAACCATAGGGTGCCCGCAAGGATTGGTGTGTGAGGCTATGCTCTGGGACATTGGACTCGAACCCATCATCAGAAATCTGAAAGTCCAGGAGGAAGTAAACGGCCACTCTGCATATGCTGACGATATGTTACTTATTTGCAGAAATTCGCGGTGGGAAGTGGAAGAAAACAGCCCTGAGACCCTCACTCTTCTCAACCAGGAATGTCGAAGCATAAAATTAACTATCTCTGACTCCAAAACGAAATAGTCTTAAAAGGACGCACCAAATGAGATTCTTACCTTCGAAAGTCAATGTCCAGGATTTAAAAAAAAAAGTGCTTCCCGTTTCAGAAAAGTGTAAGCAATGGAAAGTTTGAACAGATAACAAAGAATATCTCGGAAATGGTTCACTCCCCCAAAAATGCATAAATTGTTTGTTTTAACGAGATCTAAGTTTTTGTGTAGCAGGGATTTGCCTGTTTCTTATGGTTTAGCAGTGAAGCATATCGTCCAGAACGAAAAGCACTTCTGAGGGAATTCCCAGATAATTAGAATATTCATTCTACTTGTCATGAAATTAGTGATTATACATATGTATTTTAATCAAAATCGTTAAACCAATTTTGAACAAATGGAAATGTTTGCAAAAAACTTCAAGTAAAGCGTAGCATCGGGTGGGGAATTTGCTTGAAATTCTTCATGTCACGTTCTTGGAAGATGCCATATTTAAGTACCAATTTTGCTATTCAATTGACTTTTGTATTTCAGTTACGATGTTCACACACAGACATATACGATACATATAGACCAGGCATCGGCAAACATGTACTCAATGAGGGGTGAGTATGACGTCTCAACATGCAACCCGCAATACACATGACGTAATGTAGAACAGGGGATGGCATTGACCTTCGTTCAGTGTCAGTGCTGGACTCGCTCGCTACAGAGTACAATAAGGAATAGTACACATACTTGAATCCAGCTACGAGTGGTCTACGATACTTTAGGTAGACCTAGATATTTGAGCAATATATTTCAATTCACTTCTATTTGCAATGTACCATGAAAATCTAGTGATATATCACAAGTAGCCACTCTCAGGATGGCACGCAAATTAACATCTGTTAATCGCGATACAAGATTTTTTTTGGATTCAGTTTCTTTCCTTCTACATATTTCTTAAATGCTTGAAATAATTCTGTCCCTGTTGTATGTTCCCTAAGTGGAATGACTTCAAGCATATATTATTGTATCGAGAGGTTGTTAGTGACTCCACGAGTGAAAATTACCAATTGTGCTGTGTCAACGTTGTCAGTGCTTTCATCCAACGCGAGAGAAACGGCTATAAATTCATGGACCTCGGTTTGTAGTCTTTTTTCGGCTATTTCTGCTATTTTATATATCCTTCTCTGTATGGTTCGTGGTCATAATGCAATATTACTAAAAATATCATATTGTTCAGGGAAAATTATGTTGGCAACTTTACTCTCACATTTTTTATGAAATCCCCATCACTAAAACACCTGTGACTGAGCAATCTCCAAAGCAACAGTATAGCTGGCGTGAAGTTGTTTATCAGTTGTAATATTTGAATTAATATTAGGTGTATTATCTGAATATTGCTCTTTGAGCTGTTGCAGTTGGTTCGTCCGATCTAGATCTGAAAAAAAAAAAAAAATGAATAAAGGACATTACGTCAGTGTTATGCTACTTTATCGTGGTATAAATTTATGAATACATGCTTGTCTGTAATTGTATGGTGATCTTATGACATGTATCATAATGCCGCTTGATGTTCCATTGATGAGTGTCTTTTTGAACTTCAGAGCACAACAAACACCTTACGTTCCTTACGTGATGAGAGAAGAAATAATCAAAGTGCTATTCTAGATATCAAATTTAATAGACATCTAAGTCTTAGTATTAAATTACACTTTGACAGACATGTTTAGAAGTGCAGGTAAATACGAGAGGACAGTTCGCCCGTGATCGGTGTGTATGTAGTGCCAGTTAAGGCTGCGTGGGAGGGAGGGGGAGGCAGAGTAAGCGCTGCCCCTGACACGTCATAGTTGCGAGGCCTCATTGAGTACATGTTTGCCGATGCCTGATATAGACCTTTAAAATTCGGTTTTTTTTATTCAGGGCGTCATAGACATATCACATGAGGGTGAAATGGAAAAGTGATAAAACAATTAGTATAATGAATGGCGGGGGAACCCAGAGAACCGGAGAAAACCCGCTCGGACGCCGGTTTATCCACGATAAGTTCTACATACGGTCCTCGGGAGGCGAGTGGTATAACCATTCTGCCACGGCGCCACCATGATGTAAAATCCCCCTATAAGTTAATAACACTGTAAGTGAACATTATTACCAATGAACAGATTGTGCTAAAGCCGTGGACACGATCTGAGATGTTAGAGGCGGAATACAAAGGTTGAAGGATATTAGATACAGCTTGGGACGATGTCAATGCATTAAGGAGGAAAATCACACACGCATCTTCAAACAATATTACGTCAGTTCATATCGTCTCAAGGAGCCTGGAACGACACGAGATTACTTCAGGTCATATCACTTTCACTCGTGCTCTTCCCTGTTTCTTTTTCCCTTCCAGTTTTTTTCCCTCCTTTTTTCACCTACCCATGTCACATAGCTTTTACCTGCTGTTATATCTTCTGCATTGTTTTTATAATCTACGACTTTTTCTTTCTCTCTGGTAGTCTTGAGAGCTGATTACCTCCGTAGCGCGCTTGCCTTTGGTGCGGAGGACCCCGGTTCAATTGCCGGTACCAGCATGGGGATTTTTCTCCCACTTCGAGGTCTAGCACGGGGTACCTCAGCCTTGTTAGGTCCTACTTGATGGAGAAGTAGCGGGCACGGGTTGTGAAGGCCGTATAACTGGCCGGGAGGGCTCGGGGCGCTGACCACGCCCCACCCTGCAGTACTGCACCCCACCAATGACGTTTGTAACTAAAGAATCGGTGATTTGGACCCTGTTAACTGAAATCCCTGTTAACTAATATAAACCCCATTAGGGAACAAGTATGTAATTCGCAAGAATAGAATCAGAATGAAATGTTCAATGCTGTAGTAGTGATTTCAAACACGGATCTTCGGGTTACCGAGTAACTACTCTAACAGATGTGAGCTACCATGACAACATGTCGAAATGACAGTAAGTTCATTCTGTAACTGACGCTTTTTTCTCTGCTTTAAACTACATCATTACTTTCTGTGAAGGTTATCTATGGTAAACTGCACGGGATGGATCAGAGTTAACGTATGAGTCTCTCAATTGGGAGGTCATAGTTTCGATTATCTCGGCCGACCTTCCTGTTCCATAGGAATTTTTCGATGGTTTTTACAGGTCAGCAGGCAAATGCTGAGAAGGATAATTACATCCCTCGATGGCGATGGGGGAGCTGGGCTCTACTGTGTGGGACTTTGAGAACAGTAACTGCTGTTCTCGACGGTGGCGTTGTAGTTGCCTGACCAGTGGCTGCTTGGCGAACTATGGTGTCGAGACGAATCTCCAGCGCACGTTAGGAACCCTCAAGTTGACTCGTTCTACTCGCCCGGGCGGAGCGCTTTCGTTTCATTCTTCCTCCCTTTCTGAGATGCAATAGGCTCAACAGTTGGCTCAATGTGTAATCTCTGTTCATACACTATCTTCCTTCCTATCAAATATTGAACATACGAAATTTTGTATTCCAGTTCAATTGTCATACAAACCTTCTTGAGAACAAAAGAAAAACATAGATTCTAAGACTCCCTGGACCCAAAAATTAAGAAAACGTGTATAATATGCGTCTGTGAACAACATTTGTTGTTCACAAAAACATTTGTTTAAATACCATATTTGGTGTTTAAGTTAAGCACCTTCTAAGGATGCAATGCAATTATTTCCAAGAAAACCGCACTCCAAGCTACCTCTTGCTTCGAAAATGTTTCGCTATTTTGCATTTTCGCAAAAATGCGGCTGATCATTTTGATTAACGAATTATATCCATAAATTATTGGCAAGCTATAGATCGGGATAAAGCAAATATCCAAATAAAATATTTGTCGCTTTAATTATATTTTTAAAATAATTGTCTATTATTTCAAGCAGGGAATTGCCTTTCAAGTGTCCATGCAAAGGGCATTGAATTTCAAAGGCATTACATAGCAAATAGCAGGTAATGTATTTATTTGTTTATTTATTTACGTATTTATATGTTATTTATTAATTTATCAATTGATGCATTTATGTATTCATTTATTCGTTCATTCATTCGTTCATTTATTCGTTCGTTTGTTAGTTTGTTCATTCGTTTGTTCATTCGTTTGTTCGTTCGTTTGTTCGTTCGTTTGTTCGTTCGTTTGTTCGTTCGTTTGTTTGTTCGTTTGTTCGTTCGTTTGTTTGTTCGTTTGTTCGTTCGTTCGTTTGTTCGCTGGTTCGTTCGTTTGTTCGCCCGTTTATTTATTTATTTATTTATTGAGATGGCAT
This sequence comes from Tenodera sinensis, assembly GCA_030765045.1. NCBI lineage: Eukaryota > Metazoa > Arthropoda > Insecta > Mantodea > Mantidae > Tenodera > Tenodera sinensis. Next base: position 77,695,641 of record CM060969.1, read on the forward strand.
GCCTTATTCCTGTTTCAAAAGTGCTCAAACTTGCATTCTTGAAACACATTTAACTCCGACCTTCATGTTGAACCACTACTAGGTCAATTAATTCTAAAACACACACTAAATTGTAGAAAGCATTATCATCTGAGTTGTGCTACATTGATTAACAACGTTGTCTTTGTCGACAGTAAGACAATAAAGTGTTGTGAAATGGTAAACTATACTAACTCACAGTGAAAGTGACCGTAATATGTGCGATGCTACTCAGCCTATGTCTGATGACAAAGGTATGATAGATGCTAGAATCATTACCTATCTGTTCGAGCAAAAAAATCAGATAATAGATGAAGTGCGCCAATAAGTAAGTATTTTAATGGAACAAAACTTATTCCTAAAGAACTATATACAAATTGGAAATTCAGTTAAGCCAAAAAACAATGTCAGTGTTGTTTGGTCTTCTAAAATCGGCAAAATTGAGAGTGAAAGCAAAGAGGTTCAAGTCCTCAATCATGTTTTAGCTGAAGTGGATGAACAATTTTAGTCAGCAAATAATGAAATCCCAGTGCAAAGTATTACTGAAATGGATACTCCGGATTCACATGGTGGTTGGTCTACCGTGGTGGAACAGTCAAATAGGGCGATGGATTAACAGTCCCCAATATCAAAGCAGAAGGTTAGTATTGTAGGTGGAACTGGTAATAAGACGGGTGCTAATTGTTCCAAAAAAGTGTCTTTTTTATGTCAAGGTTGGATCCTTCTACCACAGATAAAATGGTCAAACAGCACTTCCACCAATTTTTCCGGAAGTAGTGTCTGGAAAACTAAATGCTAAATATCCAAAATCATACAGAACCTTTAAAGACACAATTAATGCAGTAAATTTGGATAAAGCAATGAACGCCTGCGGACACTTAAGTTTCCAGGTATTCTTTAAACATTCCGACAAAAACTCAAGATGTAACTTAATGGATCGAAGCAGTAATTGTCTCCTCAATTTTGTGTGTTTAAACATTGAGGGTTTAAAGGGGAAACTTCATGTTTTAGATACATTTCTGAATAAACTTGCTTGTAATTATGTTTGTTTATGTAAACACCGGATGAATTATGTTGAAATTCAGTATGCAAAAGTAAAGGGTTTTAACATAATCAACAGTTTTATGAAATCGACATATAAAGAGGTGGAACAGTAATATATGTAGGTAAGGGGTGGCATTCAGTGCAAAACTCTGAATGTGAGTGATTTTAGCTGTGACAACCATTTTGAAATCTGTGCATTAATTATGAATAATACCAAAATAATTTTAGCTGCTGTGTATCATATACCTGATGGTGACACTAATGTATTTTTATCGAAACTTAATGAATTTATTCTTTTTGTTTTCGTTGGACGCAGTTTAAGGTTTTAATTGGAGGAGATATAAATTGGGCCTTTGACGTAATAGACAATAATAAAAAGGCAGTTTCCAACTTAAGGGACTTATTACGTCAGTTTAACTTTTATTGTGTTAATTTTAACCCCACAAGGAAACATGAATGCTTAGACAATATCTTTGTTAACACGCAACCTGACTTGTATGAGCTGCATGTGAACGAATTTCCTTTTTCCGAACATGATGCCTTGAATCTTAGTTTAAAAATGGAATCTAACGACATAACCAATTCAAGTTATAAATAAAGTGTGAAAAACATAAGAAATATAACCCCTGTGGCAGTGGCTTTATTTTATGAACAAATATCACTCATCCAATGGAAATAACTCTTATATGAATCAGCATTGGGTACGGATGAGGCAATTAATTTGTTTTTTGATACTTTCTTTAGTACCTTTAATCTGTGTTTTCCCAATAAGGTTGTTAGTTTCGTTTCATAAAAAGGAAAATAAATCTTGGTATACCTTTGAACTTAATCATTTAAAAAACGAAGTGTTGATATCACACTCATTGCATAAAAGATGTAATAAATCAAAAACAAGATTGCAAGCAATAAGAAAGAAGTACAAAGCTTGCATACTCCAAGCTAAACTTAATAATGCCATTCAGATAGAAAGTGCACAAAATAAATGCAAAGCCGTTTGGTCTCTGATCCGTAATTTCTCAAAAAGCCCTAACTTAAATGAAAAAGTGGATATATCTTCACAAGTGTTTAGTGAATATTTGATTGGTTCTGTTAAGTCCATCAAAGATAAGGTCGTTAAACCTCACCTGTGCCCAATGACTGTTAAAAAGGAATTCTGTTGTAAATAGCTCGTTTTATTGGAAGGAGGTTACTTGTGAAGAGGTATGACTGTCGAATATGAAGAACTCCTTTAGCAGAGACATGTATGATATGTCTAATACTTTCTTGAAGTCCATCATACATGGCATTTTATCGCCGTGTCATACATCTATGCCTACTGTACGGCATATTTCCCGAAACTTTTATGTTGTCTAAGGTATGCCCAATCTATAAAATCTGATGTGCTGCACTCACACGACTTTCTCTACTCATGTACTAGCCAATCTTACAAACTCTTATTCCTATATATTCTTCGTGTTAGTTGAGATAAAACTTTGTACAAATTATCTTACTGCTTATTTTCTTATAGGTGCAAGAGAGATAGTAGCGCTTTTTGCGATAGTCAAATCTTTTAAAGCTTTGAGATTCCGTTCTCTTTGCACATTTAACATATAAAAAATAATGAACAACGACATTCCATTTCACGAAAGTTTTAAGTTTTCCGAAACTCACAGATATAACAAGGAATATCTCCGAAATGGTTCACCCTACAAGAAAATTTATGGGTACATAAATTGTGTATTTCAGCAAGATCTACATTGTTTGTGTAGTATGATTTCGTCTGTCTCTAACGGTTTACCAGTTATGCAAAAGTCGTCCAGAGTAAATACGGCTACAGCGGCTATAGCCAGAAAATTCAAGATATACATTTCATTTGTCATAAAAATATTTCAAACATATGACATTTTAATCAAAATCGTTAGAGCCATTTTCAAGAACATCAACATTTTCTAAAAATTTTCCATGTAAAGAGTAGTTTAGGGTTGGGCTATTTTGTTCAATATCTTCGTGTCACATCCTTGAGAGACACTAAACTTAAATACCAACTTTGGTTTTTAACTTACTTTTTGTTTTTGAGTTATGCTGTCCACAGTCTCAGACACACACACACACACACGCACACACACACACACACACACACGGGCGCGCGCGCGCGCGCGCGGACCTTTTTCTAAAAATACTGTTTTTAGATTCAGGGGCTCTCAGAACATATATTTCCGGTGAAATCTAGACAATGTTATACTTTGATATTTTGGGATAACTCAAGTCATATAACAGATGTGCTAATCTTGCAAAAAAGCTATAAGAATTTTGTCTAATAAATCTAAGAGCGAACATTGTAAGGCTCTTTTTGTAACTGTTATAAACTTATATATTTATGATTTAACAATATACAGTTGGCAGAGGAAAGATATATTTAAAAACAATTTGTGACAAGCATACCCATAATACAAGGAACAATATGAATTTGGATATTCCTAGTTATACATTAAATAAGATGGGTTCAAGTTATCTAATAATGGGCCTAAAGTTATGCAACAAAATACCATCTGAATATCACTCATTACCATTTCTATTTTTAAATCCTTTTTATGTTATTGACGATTATTTAAATGTGACAAATGTTTCTTATTAAATAGGTATTTTATTGTGACGATGCTATTGTCTGTATGATTTGAGGCTCAATAAAATTACAATTACTATTGATTCGTGAATTTGTTCTAGCTCGCATATGAGCGTTGCAATATAAGCTGAAACAGTTAACAACGAATATCTTGGAAACGTTTCTGTCCAAAAGTATTGTATCTGAAATATATAAATTGTGTAATTTAACGAGATCTACATTTTTGTGTTGTAAGATAAATATAATCTTACAGCCTACAGTTATGCAAAATCCATTCAAAATGAATAGGACCACTGAATACATTGCCAGAAATTCCAAGATATATGTTTCATTTGGCATAAAAATATCTATATATGTTGTTTCAATCAATTTTTTTTTATAAAATCAAAATTCTTGAAACGTGATCCAGGTAGCCTGTGCTGGAGGGATTTTATTGAAAATCGTGTTGGATCTTTGGAAGTTGCTGAACTTAAATACCACGTTTAAAGAAACTTTTAGTTCATTTGACTGAAATTTGGGCTGAAAATTATTTTACAATTAAAACGAATTAAGTGTATTTGTAATAAAACTTCTATGACTCAATAACATATTCCCCGTCAGATATGAAGGTAAATACCAAGGAAAAATATTGAGGCCCCATTGGCATACGATATTTTGATTTAGAGTTATGCTGTTCACACGCACATGCATACATAGACCTGCCTTTTTATAAAGATGCTTTATTTTAGTCAGAAACTCTCAAAGCACTACTTTTTGTAAACTCTTGTTATCAAAAGTTTGGTTGAAAAACTTCCCCTATTAACTGCAAGTGCAGATTGCATAAAGCAAACATGGGAAAACATCAAGTACAGAATTTGTAGAATTTAATGGAAGATAAAGTTGTTAGGAGAACTTATGGGAAGAACAGGACAAAAATGACTTAGAAACGTAAATAATATAAGAAATGAGTGGAACTGAGGCTCCTTATTCACTGTTAAAGTATACGATGTATTGTGAGTAAGAATATGATCGACCAATTCATAACGAAAGAAAGTCATAAAAACTTATTACATATAACTGAGCTTGGACAATAAATACAAAAATTGTGTTATTTAAATGTGTCCTTGACTAGAGCACTGAGCACCCTTAGTCGTTTACCGACCAGAACCAGCAGTGTCTGCATCTATGATTTACTTGTTACATAATTGGACACAAGTGACACTGTAGAGGTTAGTTCTAAAATCTTGCTTGTGGTAAAGCGAAAGCTGCTATAGGAAAGTTCGGATTTCAGTGAAGAGCTTCAGTCGTCAGAACTTTCCATTTCACGGAATGCGCGCTGTTTTACTACCGTAGGATTTTATGACTCATATCTGTCTGACGACGATGAAAGACGAATTTTCTGGGCAAAGGCGGTACAAGGATGAATACAAAAAAGGTTCTATCCAGCGATACCAAACGTGCTTTACAATACGACAAGAAATTTGCATTCATTGTATCGATTCTACAGGAGAAGTATATTTGGGTTAAACTAGTGCATTTGTGAAATTTGACCAACCAGCTTATAAGGAGTAAAATTCTACTTCTACTATTACATATAGCGTATATTTGGACAATATCCTTCCAGAATGGAAACCTTTAGTAGATAAAAAAACTAGAATTAGACATTCATTTGGTGTTTGTAAATCACGTGGTTTTAATGTATAACAATGAGGATATACTACAAATGGGTATATACCAACTCGATAACATTTGTAAAGCTATAATATGGTAATTTTAAAAACAAAACAAAGACAACCCCTTTTAAAGGTACATACCAAAAAGAACTAAAATTGTGACACACCAAGTGGACAAGCGAAGCATTTTCAATGCCTAAGCTTTGATATGATACATAAAGATAACGATACAGAAAAAAGCTACAAAAACTTCAAGGAATTTATGGAACAGTACATAGGACATTAGAAAATACAGCTAGAAGGGAAACAAAGTTAAGATTGTTCTGTCGGTAATGTTACGAGTATGGAAGCGAAGAATGAACATTCAAAGCAAAACATAAAGTAAAGTTCAAGCAACATAAATGAGATTTTTATGAACACTGAAGGGATGCACGAGACAGGGAATTATCCGCAGTGAACAAACAAGAGAAGAATTGGGAGTTGCAGCGTTATGTGGGCTAATACAAGATTACAGGGAAGAATGGCTAGACTACCTCTCACGAATGCACAATAAACGAATACCTAAAGAAGCTTTAAATTATAAGCCTAGGGGATACAGATATATTGTAAGACCAAAGAAACGATGGAGTGAACAAGTGTGAGACAGGAGTGAGTGAAACCCAAACCATGACAAAAGAAGAACACGCTATTACACGGGATCTTGTATTCGTTGCACCCTATAGTTGGTAAGGAAATAGCAAAAAGTGCAGACTTGTTGGTTTCCTAGAGAAGATAAGAGAACGGAAATAAGAGAGGAAGACGTTTTCACAGTGATTGGATAGCTAGATTAAACCCGGGACTCAGAGCTGCAGTATTTTATCGACATGTGCCGGCCATGCGGGTACAAAGATTAAGGAACGTTACGCTTTTCCAAGTTTCTCCAGCAGTAAGATGGATTAGCGTTAATGGGTCAGTGGATGAATAATGTGCGAGAGTTAGCTGTTCAAACACTTGCTGCGATAGAACCTCTGTTGCAAACGTGCAGTCCCTTAATGAAGGATGTGCACCTGCCATTTCTGGATTATACCATACGCATGGACATTGATTCAACATCACTAAACAAAACATAATTAAAAGTTACGAAAAACCTTTGTTTTTTACCTTCTCTACTATGCGTAGTAAGTAGGGGTAGCATTGCATTTAGCCCATGTGTGTCTATGCGTTCTCTGCCTGTCTATACGTCTCTCTCTCTCTCTCCCTCTGTGTGTATGTGTGTGTGTGTGTGTGTGTGTGTGTGTGTGTGTGTGTGTGTGTGTGTGTGTGTGTGTGTGTGCGCGCGTGCGCGCCCGTACCTGAACAGTATAACTAAAACGAAAAGTAGGTTAAAAACCAAAGTTGGTATTTCACTTTAATATCTTGCGAGGATTCGACAGAAGACTTTGAAGAAAATTTCTCCACTGCAAACTAACCTTTACATGGAAAATATTTCTACAATTTTTATTTTCTCAAAAATGTCTCCAAGGAATTTGAATAAAGTGCCACATTTTTAAGATATTATATTTTGAATTTTCTGGCTGTAGCCCATGTAGCTCTGTTTACTCCTGATGAGTTTTGTATAACTGCTAAACGTAAGAGATAGACCAATCCTTAGTACATCAAAATGTAGATTTCGTTAAAACACTCATTTTATGTACAAATCAATTTTGTGTGAGTTTTGCAATACCTATACTTTTATCAAATGGAAGATCGTTATTCACTTTTTATGTCTTGACCGTACAAAGAGAATGGAATTTCACAACCTTCATGGAGTGACCAGCTTTAAAAGATTTCACTGTCGCTCAATGTCTGCTGTATTCCCCTTGCACCTACAAGGAAATAAGCAATAACATAATTTATGCAAATATTTATCTCAACCAACACGAAGAAGACGTAGGAACAAGAGTTTGTAGGAATGGTTAGTACAAGAGTGGAGAAAGTCATGTGAGTGGAACACATCAGACTTGTTTCAGGAACAGTTCCAAATAATATATATAATAAAATATTATTAACAATTCATATAGCTTTCTCTACTCATTCTTAAAAAAATTAGCCCTACCAGAGTTTACTTTTCTGTCTGCTAAGCATTAATCAATAAAAACATGTCAAAACATCTTTTCAGAGCAGATTGCTATTTAATAGCTTTGAATTTCATTTTTGTTATGACCACGAAAACGAAAAACAAGGGAAAATATTCAAACCAGTATTTAAGAGCATCTGTAAGTGTTTCATGCCATAAAGCATAAATGTGTGCATTAACAAGAGCTACATTTTTTTTTTCCTTTTTGTAATAAGATGAGTCTACAGGTTTCTCACATATAATTTGTTTTGTAAATGTCTTAAGCTATGATATCTGTATCAAAATCATTTGACATTTTTTGAAAAAATAAAATGTAACGACAATTTCCATAGTTGGTGTGAGGTATTTTCTTGTAAAGATTTGTGTCCCATCGTTCAATATTCTGAAGTTAAATACCTAGTTAGGTATTTAAATGCATTCGAGTAATGCGGTCACAGACAGACGTATCATATACACACAATACTCACAGAATACTTTTTCTAATATTATTTTCGTGTAGGGAGTCTCGAAACATACAGATAGTGAAGACCACATCCACCGGCGAGCTGAATTTGAAGTTTAGAAACTATATAATGAACATTTCGTAAGAAAACGAGGAAGATGACGGAAGTGAAAAAAGGTATAGAAATATAAGAAGATATTACTTGATATTTATGGCAGAATTGAGGCAGTGTAGACGAGAAAAATAAGAAAACAAATATAGTGATATGAATATAAAGAAGAAAAGAATGGAGGAGCGAAGTGATAAGAGCTTGACGTCAAGAGAAGATGGTATTGGAGGGAAGAGAAGAAAAGAAGAGCAAAACAGAAGAATGGTGCATGCTGAAGAAAAGGGTATTTTGAACTGCCGAAAAAGAGTGAGGTCATGCGCGATATTGTGAATGACAATTAAATGCTTAAATGAATGCAGGGTTATTAAACTACTAGTGCTGGGTACTCGATATTTATCTGTAATTAAGCTCAGGTAATTTTAAATTAGTTAAAAATAACTTTGAAGAATTTAATGTTGAATAATGGAAGTGAGAAAAGCTAATTTCTGGAAATAGAGATGTTTAAATTCACGAATGAGCTGCTAGATGTTAATTACTTTGTAAGTTTAAGATCTTTTTACCGTTAGGTGGCTGAAATTACTAATTATTAATTTTGAAAGTTTAAAATGTATCAATGAAATGCGAGAATATTTTTATGTAGGCAGTAGTTATTGGACACCAGTGACTTTAGTTATGAAATGTAGCTTGGAATTGCTGAAAGCCAGTAGTTCAGTAGGTTAACTGAGCTTTTGATTTTATTTAACTATATCATAAGGTTATAGAGTTTTAGAAAATAAGTTACACTGCCAATTGTGTTCTGATTTAGGAAACTATGTGTTAGGGCAAGGGAGTTAGATTGATATTTATATTTATTTAGTTGTTTGTTTAGTACGTTCATGAGTCTGGACCCTTGGTGTCCAGGTATAGCAATTTTAGCAATTTAATCACTATGCTGTATTTCCTTTTTGCACCCCGTAATGAGTTCTGTTAGAACTAAGAAGCTGGATCAAATAAAAAGGTTTGTGCAAAAGATCTGCATAAGATACTGAATAGTTCATAATCATAATCATCATCAGTCATCATCATCATCGTCATCATCCTCCTATAGCAGTACCGTCCTTGGAGTTTAGCTTCGGCTCCCTTTATGACATGCCCAGATATCTCAGTCCAAAGCCTTTTTTCTCCATCGTTTTAGTCCCAGCTGTCTTAAATCACTTTCTACAACACTACTCCATCTCTTTCTGCTACCGTCTACCTTTCCCTCTAAAATCCTCACTGCTCTATCTTGGCTCATTCATTGCACGTGTCCTAGTCATCTCAATCTTCTTAAGTTTATTGATCTCACAATGTCAGAAACATTACATATATTCATAATTTCCAAATTTGTTCGGCTTCTTCGTATGTCATTTTTAAATACTGCACAAAATCCAGTCTGGTTACTTTTCTATCGCTTTATTGTCTACTAAAATGTTATCTAATAACAGTAAATATCAATTAAATGAGCTACTAGTGAGATATTAGGATAATTACCAAAAGGGGAGAGGAACAAGTGGACGACGACGAATGCAAAAAAGCACTAGAAGGAGCTATTAAGGCACTATGAATATGTTACAGTGTTATACCAGTGAAAATGAAAAATTTTTAAAGAACAAAGAAGAATAGGAAAGAATCTTTGAAAAAAAAAATGAAGAAAAAAATTAAGATAAATTTGGGAAAAATTAATCGAAAAAATTCAATGAAAGGATAAGAGATAAGAAATTTATTCCAAACAAACACCACAATGTGTAAGAACAAAAATGGAGAAATTGTAGCCGAAGAAAAACAAGAACCGATGTGTTGGGCAGAAAAATTCAAGGACCTACTAAATTCAATAATAAATATACGTAGAACCAATAGAGGAGAAAGTGTATGATGCACCTGAATGTGAAATTAAACCACCAACTGTAAGATGGTAAACGCAGAAATAAGAGAAATGACAAATATTAGAACTCCAGGAGAAGGTCAGATTACATCAGAACTAATAAAAACGGAAGGAGAATATTGTGGGCTAAATTACATCAGCAACAGCCTTCCCTATATACAAGAAGGATGACAAGTTATAATTGCAGAGACACATTATTGCTAAATATAACCTATAAAATATTTATCAATATATTATTAAGATACTTGGAACCATATGTTGAGGTTATACTTGGAGATTATTGAAGTGGCTTTCGGAAAGGAAGGTTACTAAATGATCACTTTTAGCCCAAGAATGATACTGGAAAAACCTTATGAACACAATGTAGATATTCATCAATTATATATTGACTACAAAAAAACTTATGGGGAACAACTCTTTGATATATTTAAAGAGTTTGGAATACCAAATAAATTGACAAACCTAGTCAAAATGACTTTAAATGATACAAAAAAGTTAAAATCCAAGGCAAATTACCCCCAAATTTCCAAACAACAATGGGATTAAGATAAGGGAATTCATTAGCTTCACTCCTATTTAATATAGCAATGGAGAAAATAAAAAAATGTAAAGATAAATCCAGGCGGAACAATATGCAATAGATCAAGTCAACGTTTAGCTTTTGCAGATGATATTGCAGTATTGGGCAGAACAACTAAACCGAATAGTTAAAGGTACAAATACACAAACATCATTCGCAAATGCGAAACACATTTTCGAAATAACATTTACCGCGTAGTCTAGTACCTAAAGTATATGTTGGAGGCTAAAAGACAATACGCCATTTTTAAAATTAGGTTTAAAATACTATAAGCATATAAAAGCAAATGAAGCTTTAATTTTGTTTTACTCAACTTGCAATAATTGCCTCATGCTACATGTGTTTCCACTTCTATACAATGCTTTTTCTATTCCTGCCGGAACTTGAAAGTCATTCATCCCACTAGCAGCTAAACGATTGGTAACTGCAGCCTACCGGTTTAGAACCTTCTGGCCTTCCGCAAATAAAGTCAGTGAAAGTAGTCAGTAATCCAATTGGCCTCTTATAAGCACATTTGCCGATCAGGGTTTGCAAGTAAGAGATGAAACGGATGAATAGTATTACGTGAAATTGTGACGCAGTGACTATGACCCAAACTTATTGGGGGCAATAGACAGTTGGAGAAATAAACAGAGATAAGCAGATGCGGCAACCACCTCGCCCAGGATACTACAAGAAGTAGTAGTGACAGACAACTGAATCTTCCGGAAGTTTCTGTTGCACCGTACTCAGAACATTTTATAGTGATCTGCGGAAGTTTCCAGTGGATAGTAAAGCGAGTGTTCTTGCTAGTGAGACAGTTCGTCTGCGAGTGGATTCTGGTATGACATCAAGCGCGATTCTACTTGTACAAGTGAGTTTGTGACGATAGGTCGCACATGCTACTTGACAAGGCATCGAAGCACATTGACCTTGCTTAAGTCTCAGCGCCGCAACCGTTGTTAGAACCTCGTGTGTTTGATTTCTAGCTTACAGTTACCAGTAAAATACAAATGGACATAATGTGCTGGTATAAAACGACGCTTTGAAGTGCATCAGTATACTGAACTGTAACAAATTGCACTATGCACAAATAGCTTTATACACTATAAAGGAAGTCACAATTGATAAATGTATCACGTGTATATTATCCCAAGCGCCTTGCGATGTCTTACACGTTGTGTAAAAGCTCTGTAGTTTAACATACTTTTCGATACATCTCATCGGTTTTCCACTAGTACGATGACTACTGTCACCACGAGAGATTAGAGACGCATTGCGTTCGATGCCCCAGCGAGTGAATTGAACTGAAAAAGAGGTTATGTCATGCGTGTTTCATTATCCATTACATCGCAAAGAAACTGAAGTAAAAGAGTTCTTTCAAAACAGTGAAGTATTAACTGCAAAGTCATTATGTTTTTATGTAAACCCTTGAAACTGTGTTAAAATCACAATCTGTTTAAAACAATGGTTGTTTTAGACATCATGCTGAAGCAATAACTGCTTTAGAAAACTAGGACCAACTCGTGCACTTTTCGCGGTTTTCTAGGCTAGAAACAGTTACTTCTCAATCAACTGGATCCTCAAACGACCTACGAAAATCCGGAGGGAGCTAAAACATCATTTTCAAAACTTCGAGTGCCAGAGATCAAAGCCGGATTTCCTCCCATTTCTGGACATCAAAGTCATTACTCAACTGCTTTTCAAAGTTTCCCTAATCCCCTTTTGTGCATATTACTGAAATGGGCACTATGGCTTCTGTTTTCTATACCCTGTAATCTGAAATTCCCTACCTGTAACCTTTGAAACAGTGGAGTTGAACGCAGCCCTTCATATTACCTGTTGCCATGCAGTGCAACAGGAAAATCGTTGGGAAATTGTTCTGGTATAATAAAGGATTGCTCACGCAACAGTCCTTTTAATGTGGTTACAAATCAAAAGCTTATTATTATGGTCACGGTTTGCACTGACGTTGAATATAAACGGAGATTAGAAACGCAATGCTCTGGAATTAGTATGTTGCAATATGTGACTAATACATTGCTGTCATTGGAACTGATAGATAAAATAGTTTAATTATTTATGGAAATATAGGGCAGCGAGGGTATATTATTCTAATTCTGTCTTAAACTTAAATAAATGAACTGCGTGGAAACTCGACCTGTGGTTGTCAGTTATTCTTTGTGAAGAACTTGAAGAATATTGCCAGAGAAAAATAGAAGAACAATAAGAAACTACAGAAAAACAGCATATCCGAAGGACATATGGAATAAAAGCGCTTATGAGAGATCCAATTTGAGATAAAACAGGTTATGAAGCATAAACAACATAATCGTGCTGTGATTATGTGTAAATATGAAGTAACGAAGTGACTAAAACGCCCATAGGCCAGGATATAATTCAATGGACTTCTAAGGGAGACAAGATAATAAAGAACTAAATGGGTAACGTAAAAGATTTCTGAACTAGCCATTTGTGATTTAAAGAAAGATAGTCATATAATGGCCTTCTCTTTTGGACTGATCTTTTATTATATAGCCTGCCTTTTATAGTCTATAAAATTATTGTTTTTATTTAATTCCAAGCCACCTGATGCTAAGTTGCAAACGGGCAAATACGGTTGAAAATGATAACGATTTTGTTGACTGTTCCATTCATTGTATGCAATGGAAACATTCATTCGCGAAAAATGTATAACTTTTATTATAACCTCCTCCTGAATTTCATTATCACCCACCATGCGTTTCTTATGTTATGATCACGTTAGTGAATCTAGTGGCACTGTGCTATAGATGCGCAACAGCTGACATAATTTGACGCAACAGAGCCGCTATTAAAATGTCAAGTATGACTGACTCGCTTCGGTGCTGTAATAGATGAAATAATTCGAAGAGGGAAATCTAAGAACATCAGAATACAACAGGAAATATGTTTGTGGAATCAGTTTGAAAAACTTCGTATTGAACGGAATTATAAATTAACAGCAGATACTTCAACTCCTGACATTACATAATCTTTAAAAATTGGAACATACACGATGATAATTTAGCAGGTCATTCCAACGGACGTTGATGTATGTAGTCATGCTACATGTTTCTCTTAAGAAGTTAGTAACTGCAATACACCATTTAAATAGCATGTTTCAAAAGGTTCAAAATATTTGGTTTTCTAAAAAAATTCCTAACGATTTTGATGCGTTTATGATATTTTCGTGACAAATGAAATGTATATTTCGAATTTTCTGGGTATAGCCACGTAGTCCTGTTTACTGTTGATGACTTTTGCATAACTGATAAGCCATAAGGCATAGATAAAATCCTACTACACAAAAAATGTTCATCTCATTAAAACACACAGTTTATGTCCAAATGTCTTTTTTTTTTTTTTTTTTTTTTTTTTTTTTTTTTTTTTTTTTTTTTTTTTTTTGTGGAGTGAACCATTTCTGAGATAGTTCTTGTTATTTGTTTGTGTGAGTATTTCAAAACTTATACTTCTATCAAATAGAAGGTCATCATTCATCTTTTTATCTCTTAGTAGTGCAAAGAGAATGGAATTTCAATAGTTTCACATAGGGACCAGCTTTAAAACATTTTAGTATCGCTCAAAGCTTTCGTTTTTCCCTTGTATCTACAAGAAAATTAGCAATAAGGCAAGGTGAGGTTGGCAATGGTGCACTGAAGACGTGTAGTGAGGAGCTCTTGGATATCCATCAATTACTTCTATCACGTATGTACTAATGACTTAAGTAACAATACTCTAAGGCAGGAACGTATCTATGAACACTCTAATATAATAATTATCAAGCAGCAGCAAAAAAGTGTGATAGAAATTCGCATTAATAATCAGACCCTGCTCACCCACCGAGTAACAAAGCACCATCGACATTTTTCAAAACTGCCAACCCAACAAAATCATAGTACTGCACTGTAACCTTGAACAAGACATCCTCAACTCCGCATAATCAGCTGTTCTACGAGCGCAATATTCAATCACCAGCTTTTAATAATGGACTCTTGTTACGTGTGTAATATAAAATTCTCTGGAAGAGGTGAGAAGACAGACAAACTACAATGTGTCGAATGTGGCCGAACAGCCCATTTAAAATGTCTGAATATTCGAAAAGAAGATTTAGATTTTCTCAAGCAAGGTTCCGCATCAATGAAGTGTGCAAACTGTACTAGAAGGAAAGGTGATGCAGCGCCGTTGGCTTCCGCGATAGTTACAGAAGAATCAAGTTCAGGGATTATGGAAATACTACAACAGATCAAAAATGACATAATTACGATAAAAACGTCTCAAAGAACACTAGAAACGGATCTGGGAAAATCAATTGATTGCTGCCATGAAAAACTTGATACTAGTTTAAAAAATCAAGAAATATACTCCAAAAAGCTAGAAGAAACACTAAAAATCTTGGAAGAGGTCAGAAATGAAAATTTAGCATTGCATAAGGAAAACAAGGAATTAAAGGAACGTCTGGAAGACCTTGAGCAGTACTCAAGAATTAATATGCTGGAAATTCACGGCGTGCCTTCTCAACCCCTGGAGAACACCACTGAAGTGATTAAAACCATTTGCAAAACTCTTGATGTAAAAATAGAAGATCATGATATTGATGTTTGTCATCGCTTAAACTTAAATCCTTTGTCTCAGCTACCTAGTCCAATCGTCGTTAAGTTCTGTAGAAGATCAACTAAAGAAGAAATACTAGGAAGACGACGTGTCAAAAGGAATCTGTCCACTTTGGACTTAGGGTTTACGTTCAGCAATCCTGTCTACATCAACGAGAGTCTCTGCCCAACTCGAAGACGTTTGTTTGCTAAATGCAGGCAAATCCGGAGATCTGCCAACATAAAGTATCTGTGGACGAGAAATGGAAAAATATTTATGAGGAAAGAAGACTCTTCGCCAGTTGTTAACGTAACTACGGAAGAAGACATCAAGAAATGTAGTGAACCTAATTAGATTGTGACTTTTACGCTTCGTAATAAGTAAAACAAAGTTCTTAGATATTTACTATCAAAATGTCAGAGGACTGAGAACAAAAACTGTTGAATTTTACACTAGTATAATTTCTTCAAATTATGATGTGATTAGCATAACTGAGTCCTGGTTGTTAGATGGTATTCATAACTCTGAACTGTTCGATAACAGATATACTGTATTTCGGAAAGACAGAAATTCACAAAACCCTGGCGGCGGAGTGTTAATAGCAATTAAATCAGCATTTAATCCTGAAAAAATCTCTTTTCTTGATACTAACAATGAATCAATCTGGATAAAATTTTATTACTATGGTACTAAATTTATTGTAAATACAGTTTATTTTCCTCCAAATACTAATATAAATTCATTTAAAGAATATTTTGATCAGATAGAACAAAATCTTCATAAATTTAGCTCACATATAATTATTACAGGTGACTTTAATATATCTGAAATAATTGATTCCACTTACGATCTAAGTAAAGGTAGTAATAAAGCAAAATTGCTTAACAATGCGTTATCTTTTACTAATATGCAGTCCGTGAACAACGTAAAAAATGTAAGTGGTAAAACGCTAGACTTAGTTTTAACTAACATAACACTTAATATAAAAGAAGATGATAATTCTTTGGTACCTATAGACTTGTACCATCCTCCACTAAATTTAACGGCTAAAATTGAGAATACTGTAAAAAATAATATGGCGACAACATGTACCTATAATTTTTGCAAAGCTAATTTTAACAAGATGTACGAGCTTATAAGAGACTGTAAATGGGATCATATATCAATAGATCAGGATGTTAATTATTCAGTGGCTATTTTCTACGACAAAATTTACTCAATACTTGATAAATGCGTGCCAAAAAGAAAACAATATAAACACAAATATCCTGTTTGGTTCACTAAAGAAATTATAAAAAACATACAATTAAAAGAAAAGTACCGTAAAAATAAAAATGTATCGGAATATTATTTGTGGTGCTATAAAAATACTCGTAAATTGTTAAAAAGTCAAATTAAGATAGCCTTTAGAAATTATGTTAAGCTTGTTGAAGTTAAAATGATACATAATACCAACGATTTTTGGCAATTCATTAAAAATAAACGGAAACAATATCAGACACACGCTGAGATGGAATATAATGGCAGAGTATTAAAAACTCCTACTGAAATTGCCAATGGATATGCCGATTACTTTAAATCAGTTTACTCAAGTAGTACTTCAAAATACACTTATAAAGCTGATAATAGTGTCAACATTTTAGACTCTCTTAATATAAGCGCAATAAGTGAAAATGAAGTCAAAATTGCAATAAAACAACTTAAGAGTAAAAGATCTGCAGGGCCTGATGGAATACCAACTTATGTATTTAAAGGCTGTGGAGAATTGTTATTATACCCTCTAACATCAATTTATAACCAAATCCTACAACAAGGAATTTTTCCCAATGTATGGAAACTAACTAAAGTAATTCCGATACCTAAATCTGAAAATTCTAAGCTGATAAGCAACTATAGGCCTATTGCTGTTTTGTCTACACCAGCAAAAATTATAGAAAGCATTATTTATACACATATATTTAACCATATAAAGTTAGTAATCTCACCGCTACAACATGGTTTCATGCCAAAAAGATCAATTGTTACAAATCTTTTTAACTTCACTGAATATGTATCATTAGAACTAGACCATTTCAAACAAGTAGATGTAGTATATACTGATTTTCAAAAGGCTTTTGATAAAGTTAATCATGACTGTTTACTTGCTAAGTTAGCTAAATTAAGTTTTGCTTTTCCATTAATGAAAATATTTCAGTCATATTTAAAAGATAGATCGCAGGTAGTCTATTATAAGCATTGCATGTCATACCAATTTAATGTTAATTCAGGGATTCCTCAAGGTTCTAATTTAGGACCTCTGTTATTTTTATGTTATATAAATGATTTACCTAGCGTTGTAAAACATTCAAAAATCCTAATGTTTGCTGATGATGTTAAACTATATAAAAGTATCAATAATGTTAAAGACTGTATGGAACTTCAACAGGACCTTGATTCTTTATATGCATGGAGCGAAACAAACAAACTCCCATTTAATATTAGTAAATGTGTAAAAATGTCCTTCAATAGAAACAAAAACCCATATAAATATGTTTATAATATCAATATGACACCACTCGTTGAAGTGATTGAAAAAAAGGATCTAGGGGTACATTTTACAATAGATCTTAGATTCAATAGACACATTGACTTAATTGTATCCAAATCGCTAAAATGCCTTGGCTTTATTATTCGAAATTCCTATTCATTTAAAGAAAAAACTTTAATTCAACTTTATAATTCATTTGTAAGACAAAAACTCGAATATGCATCTATTATTTGGAATCCTAAGATGATAATGCATGTCACCGCAATAGAAAAAGTACAATCAAAATTTCTAAAATACATACTATTTAAAAGATCTGGATATTATCCTACTTATACAAACTATGAAACCCTTTTGGAAATATTTAAACTTAAAACTTTGAAATTTAGAAGAGACATTGCAGGGTTAATATTTCTGTATAAGGTATTGCATTCGATTATTGATGATATTAATATTACAACAAATGTATCATTTTATGTACCCAATAAAATAAGCAGATTCAGGAGGCTTTTTTTCACCTCCAGAGTAAATACGGAAATCCATAAAAATTCACCATTACACAGAGTTATGTATTTATATAACAAGCTTCATCATTTCGATGTAGATATTTTCAACATGTCTGAAACTCAATTTAAAAATGCTACAACTAAATTGGTAATAGTAGTATCGTTGCTGTAATTAGGAATAGTAAAAAAATTACTTACCATACCACCTTCACTTTTTTTTTTCTTTCTTTCTTCTTCTTTTTTTATAATTGTTTCTATTCCTTATATTAGTTTATGTTCATTTATGTTTTTCTTGTATTTTATTGTATTGTATTTTATGTAAACATCTATGTATGATGAACATTGTAATTGGGCTTCCAAGCCTGTTATGTTCATAAGAATAAATAAATAAATAAATAAATAAATAAGATTATTTCTGCAAATATTTATCTCGACTAACATGATGAGATAAAGGAGTAAGAGTTTTTAAGAATGATTAATCCAAGAGTAGAGAAAGTCATGCCAGTGCAACACAACAGAATTTTACTTCCCAAAACTTCACATATTTATACCCTTTGTGTGTATTATGATGGGGGGAAAGAAACAAATGGCAGGAATAATTCCATCAAAATCCCTAAAATAATTTAAGGGAGATACATTAATCAATCTGAACTACGGGAATTAGAAACCTTGCTCGTTAAGATAAGACAGAAAACACTCCTAGCTGAGCTATAATCAGGACAGCTGAGCAGCAAAGCCGAAAGACAGAATGAAGGTAATAAAATGTGAATGAAAGGATCGAAAAGGCAACGCAGTCAAAGACACAAAGACGCTCCGTTTAGACCAGAAAGTGAATGGCAGGGATTCCATTTTCTAAAGGAAACTAGCCAATATCTTAAAAGCTGGCAGTAGAACATTCTGAATGGACTGGCAACCAATAGGACCAGTGCCGATTCCACTGGACTGCCATTGACCTAGTGCCTGCCTTCATGTTCCCCACTGACTTTTGAAATACCTTTAGATACGTGGGGTGTTTGTTGGAGGGTAAAATTAAAGTAATGAGTTTGTGAGCTTTCGCAAAAATCATTTAAGTATTTCCTTTATCCACTACTGCCATATGAACTCTAACTTTTCCCTAAACACTGTTAACATATACACTGATTTTAAGGAGAGAGTAAATTGGTAAGATTACCAAAAATAACATGTCTTTGTTTTTTACATAGGTTATATAATTGGGATGTTCGATTTAATGTTCTATATATTTTGTCATAATTTTAAAATCGAGCGGGATAGCTGAGTCGGTTTTGCTCGGGAGGTCGCGGGTTCAATCCCAGTAGTCGGCCTACCTGGGCAGGTGGTTTCCCTGGGTCGCTAATGTTGGGTAGATTCAATACATCTCTCCATTTCGTTTCACTCATTTCCTTCCACCCTTCATCTGGCTATGCTCTTTCAGGGTGGTAAATGCAGCGGGGGCCTCGACTTTGCATGGTAAGGAATATGCACTACCTTCGTCCTTCGATGGGGCGGTTTGCGGTCTCCGAATCCCCCTCCGGAGTGTCTTAGGCGGGACGACAATTGCACTACTGTGCTTTTCAAATGGGAAGGAGTTTGTCCTTGAAACACATGGTGTTTCTATCTATAAATGGCAAGGACCGTGCCGTCTACCCTGTCGTGACTTCTTGGGTGGCCGCCCTCTGTCTTCTCTCATCTCATCCTTCCTCCGGGGCACGGGTACAATGAATCCTCATGGCGAATCCCCTCCGCAACATCCTATCCTATCCTGTGCTATCGTATCCCATATTTTAAATATATTTTTAAAAGTGGTGCTGCACTTGCTATTTTGTACTCTGAATTATATACCGCTTTACAGAAGAAAAAAACCTCCTGCTCAACTTAGAGCAGAGTTAGACTTTAGTCTATTCCCCAGAGGATGTTCCATTCTACAAATAAGTACTACTGTTAAATATGGAGGCGTCTTTGTGCTCAAACTATGTAGTTTCTTTCTTTGAAATAATATGCCAGTCTGTTTTCTCCGCTTATGCTGTTAACAGCCTCTTGTGTGAGTGAAACTTTCTGGTTTGTATCACTTGTTTCCTCGGGAAGTACTGAGGATCGCTAGATCAAATTTTAGGTTAATGAAGTAATGAAGTTTTGGGTCTACTTTAGTGTGAATAAGAAGCTTAGTTCTTTTAGAAACCTCTAAGGTGCTTTACTCAGTGACTTCCTCCAGTCACATTTGTAGAAACTATTCTTGTTAATTGAGATAAACATTTGTGAAAATCTGTTGCCGTGATTTCTTTTCAACTACAGCTACAATAAGGAAATGATAGTCAGCTGTTTAAAAAGCTGGTCACTATTAGCATATCATTCAAGAAAAGTAAAATGGAAAACTCAAACGAATAACAAGGAATATATTGGAAGTGGTGCACACTACAAAAATATTGCAACCTTGTAAACTGCGAGTTTGGTCTATCTCTTACGTTTACCAGCCAAGCATGATTCAGAATGAAGAACACTTCAAAGACTACGTAGAAAATTCAAGACTTATGTAACATTTGTTATGAAAACATGGTGGAGGCATTTCTGAAACGGTCAAATTTTTCGAAAAATTTTGCTTGCAAAGAACAATTCTTTTGTGCCCTATTCTTCGCGCACCGAGAGAGACAGACAGACAGACACACACACAGAGGGACACCCCATAAAGTATACTTCTAACTAATTAATATTAATCGAGATAAACATTAACAAAGTGGGTTTCTAGAAGGGAACAGAGTAGGCTTAAATAAAACTTTTTAAGAGCGGGTCACTATGTGATGATTTACAAATGTGGATAACCGTGATAAAAAGAACCAATAACATGTTCCAATTTGAGAAAAGGTAGAAGTATATTTCAAATTTCAAAATAATAACATGGAATATTTCGGAAACGATTAACTCCACAAACATTTATATTTGCTATAACGTTTGTGTCTTAACGAGATTCACATTATTGTGCAACAAGACTTTGTTACTCTTGCTTAATTACACAAAAAAACATTTGTAATAAAGAAGGCTTCATAGGCAATCCGCAGAACATTCAAATATATATTTTATTAATTATAATTAATTGTCTTAAAACAATCATTAAAACCTTTGGGGTACTCTTGAAAATATAAAAAAATAACGAAAAATCTTCCGTGGAAGGAGTGTAAGGGGATTTTCCTAAAAATGTATTTGTTTCATCTTCGGTAGGTACTGAACTTAATTGTCATTTTGTTTTTTATTTTTGTGGTTCAGACACACGGACTTATACGCACACGCACACACATGCACACATACACGTTTGCATAAAAATTTTTTTTGCCTCATAAAAACCTATTTTGCTTGAAATCTTGCAACCCAGGTTTTGGGTGTAACCTCCTCTTAGTACGTAGAAGGGGAAGTAATTGGCTGACTTGCTAGAAAACTCCCAATCAAAAGATCGGTTAACATAGATAGGCAGCATTAGAGTACTAAACTTTTCATGTTGACTGTGGGTGCAAGCTACTGCTTTGGCTATACCTTAACCAGGGATTCTACATGATCAGTGTAACGAATACGTCCAATACAATTATTCTCTTTAAGAACTGTTTTGCCGAAAAAAATATTTCTGTAAAACATTGGAGCCAGCTACCTTCTTGACGAATGGATATAAATGGTTTGTCGCACCAACATTGTGTGAACAGTGCTGTAATTTGCTTTTTATCTTAATTCGAATACATTTAGTCACAATTGGTACAAGGTTTTTATATATAATCAACTCGTCTTTAGTGTGCCAGAAGTAACGGCGCATTTGTATATGAAAGCCTTAGCGTAACTTTTGCTCCTCGCGGCTTAACATCACTCGGAGAGCTTGAGAGCTCTTAAATTTTAATCTCAGAGGAAGTATGGATGTAACGTAATTACAAATGAATTAAGATCACTTCCGAGAATGTCTAAAACACTTTATTGACATTCATAAATTGCCAGTCTATATATGATTCCTTTTATAAAATTTGTCGCTAAGCATTGGTGGATTTTGTCGTA
The DNA here is from genome assembly GCA_030765045.1 of Tenodera sinensis. NCBI lineage: Eukaryota > Metazoa > Arthropoda > Insecta > Mantodea > Mantidae > Tenodera > Tenodera sinensis. The sequence goes on from CM060969.1 coordinate 77,717,726, forward strand.
GATAAGGAATGGCTAAGCACAGCTAACGATTGTATAGTATCTCTTTCACTTGCTTAAATTCACATAGTTGAATTAAATTTACATCACTTGCAAAACAGTTTCAATTATGAGCATCACACAAAAATCACAATTCCTTCCACTACGCAATAAACAGTTAACATCTTCCGTAATTAAACTGTCGATCAGTGTTCATTCTTTCTTTTGGTCATTGAGTGTTTAAAAAAGAAGTTAGCCTACGCTGCCTCTATTCTCACGGAATCATTTCAGGGGGCTTTTTGCTGCCTCTATTTTGTACAATTGGAATAATTCCAGAGAGCTTTACACAACATATTGCCTCACAATTTAATGTTAAAATGTCATGCAAAGTTTAATTTCTAAGAGACATTTGCTAACATCACGTTAACATTAAATTGTGATCGAATTCATTCGAATTGAAATAAAAAAGTGTTATCTCATTTTTCACACAATGTTTGCGCGACAGTTAGTGAAATAGTGAACCATTTAGATCCATTCGTTAAGAAGCAGATGGCTCCAAATATTCCAAATATTTGACTTTATTTTTTCCAGCGAAATGGTTATTTGTCAATAATTGTGCTGGACATATTTGCTTCACTCATCACGTAGAATCTCTGGTTAACGTATGCCTGAAGCAGAACCTTCCACCAGGTATATTCACTGTGCTGAAAGGGAGAATGGAATGTAAGGGCCCGTTGACAATTAGGTAATTCTGGCCCTTCACTGTGGTGCTGTGACCAGTGCATTTACATCAGGTCTGTAACAACAACAGAGGAAGTAAAATGTCCGCAAGTTTCTGTATTCAGTACTATCATTTATTACATTTGTTTCGAGTACAAAGAAAGGTTGACAAAACGTGAGAAACAGGCAGTTCACACAACACATGTGGGGTGTTATGCACACACTTGCAGGCACCAACATAAGCACACTTCCCACGGAAAAAAATAATAAATAGAATGTTGGAAGGAATGCTGCATCCAGCGGACTTTAAACAGCAACACAATAGAGAATTTTCATGGAAGAGATTAAGTGGGAACATCAAGAGATTATTGAACAAGTACGCTGTTTTGTTTACACCTTATAGTAAATTCGGCCTAAGAAGGCCACTTGATATCAACACCGCTAATGTACAAAAACAGCAGTAGCATTAAAAAATGGATCTATTTTCCTCAGATAGCTTCGGTCAGGAACCAATTAGAGCGTTCTTTGTGGTTACGTGTTTCCAGCCAATGCAAGTGTTTATCTACTTCAAGTAGCATTACTTAGTATTAACTGACTTACCCCTATTGCGCCTTTAGCTCTTTTAAATTCCAGCGACTAATTAATTAACTTTATTTACGTCCCACATTCTTTATATAACTATTGTCTAATGATCCAGCGGGCTTGGATGGTGAATACTCAGCTTTACTTCTTTCTGTTTTCATTGAAAATACATTAAAATTAAACTTTCTTCCACCGTAGCAACTAAATGTACTTCCTAGCACGTTAGAAATACATGCAAGACAACTTTGCCCCCAAAAAGTGTTATTAAAATGGCCGCTGTTTCATTTTGATTGTGGTTTACTAATGATAAGTGGTATCTACAAAATGTATAAGTTGTGAGAAAGCACAAGATTTAACCTATATTCACTCTAACCCTACCTGCAATTAGCCTTTAATTCGTGACGTGACACCCCGCAAACTAAATAACTGTAACCTCTGTTGCCTACTGAATTTTTTATTTATTTTTTAATATTTATTTTGACCGCTTAGATCACTTATAATCAAGGATACAACAAGAAGTAACACTGAAGTGGATCATATGACTCCAGCAACATATATACAACAATATTGTGTAAAAAAGCAGCAAAGAAATTAAAGGACACGCAGGGCTAATATGAATTTAAAATAGTAAATAACATATGGAATTAACTGTGTGAATGTAATGATATAAAATTAACAATTTTAATGTGCAGGTTTATAATAGGAATTAGAAACGTAAAGTTACACAATACTATTAACGAATAACAGTGTCAAAATATGAAAAGCTGTAACAAATACAAGTTTAACCGATATTCTTCTTCTTCACTTTCAGTGTCTGACAATAGGATTACTTGAAGTAGTTTTCTCGTTAGTCTTGACTCAGGTTGTACACTAAAGCTCATTTGAAGTTGAGTAGCTTGGAATAGAAGGGTTTTGAAACAGACTGATGTAGCCTTTAATGGGCAGGAATCCAAACTCTTGATGCAGATTCTTGTTTCGTATGAATCAAGGAGAATTTGTTGCGACTCGCAGAACTTTATTCTGATAAGTTGAAGTTTGTGGATGTGTTTTACTAGCTGACCCCCAAACGCGAGATAGGTATGTGAGGAGAGGTCTACCAGAGACATATACAGAAGTATGGAGCAGTTATATCAAATTTTGGAGCGTCTGTTTATTAGAGGATATAATATAACTTGGTATTTCTGGAATTAGCTAGCCTCAGAATGCATTATACGTGGGATTTCCATGAGAGAATTTCCGTTTGTCTTACGGATGTTCAGAGCAATGCGCCAAGTTGAGAAACATTCTGTCAATGTAAATCCTGAAGAGGGTTGTGACTGTAGTTAGTTGGAATTCGAATTAAACAGAGCAGTATCATCTGCATACACAGCCGGTAATTAGGGTGTAATAAGTTATATCGCATGTGAATATATTAAATAATATCGGTGAGAGTATTGATCATTGTGGGAGTCCAGTAGTGTTTACGCTGGCTGCTGATGTGAATCCATCTATACAAACCACAAATTTGTGCTCTGTTCAGAAGCTCTTGATAATATGGATCAGGTAATCCGATAATCTAATTCTGTATAATTTGCGTACCAGTCCTTCGTGTCAGATTTTGTCGAAGGCTTGAGCGATATCCAAAAGACGGCTGCAGTGTATTGTATGCCTTCAAATCCTTAGATTGTAAGTTCTGTAATCCGTAATAATTGATGTGTTGTAGAATGATTAGAACGGAAGCCAAACTGGTAATCTGGAATGGCGTTATTGTGAAATATGGATCTGGAAAGCCGTTTGTGAATTATTTATTTCATACAGCTTTGATATCGTGAATAATAAACTGAACGGTCGATAGCTAGTTGACAGATGTTTCGGTGTGTTGGATTTACGGAAAACAATCACCAACAAGTTCCTATGTCTTTGAAAAATAAGCGATTCTTAAAGAAGCATTGAAGATTGTAGCTAAGTATGCTAAAGGCTTCCTTGTAAGGTTCTTTAGAGCAACATTTGGAATTAAATTATACCCTAGAGACTTTATTTGGTAGCTGTTTAGGGTGGGTACAGACTGCGCGCAAAAGGGTCAAAATTTTCCTAGCTGCGCGCGAGTTACTGAATTGTAAACAGCCCTACTGCGCACGAGCTTGTCAAGGGTAAACAGGCCAATAGCGGCGCGGGTATGCAACAAATACGTCCTTCTCGTGTAAGTAACAGGAGTGTAGAACCACTAGTAAGTAATGTTAGTCATTTGTTTCGAGAATAGTTGTGGCTATAGGTTATAGGGATGGTAACACTGTTAACGAATGACGAATGTTCCGAGTGTATAAGATGGCGTGCTGTTTATAAAATGATGTACTCATCGTGTGTGTTCCTATAGAGCAATGGATCCCAACGCTTCCCTGCAAGTTATGAAAAGTCAAAGTTTGGTTGTTATAGATGGATATAATTTCCCGGAGAAAGAGAAACAGCGAGGAGTGTCCTGGAGATGCACTGTTCACACTTTAGGGCTATCTTCTGAGTACAAAAAAAACCTTACTTTAGGTAAATGGTTGCACTGGGTGTCGGTTTAGCTTTCCTCTCTCACAAGGAAGCAAGAGATGTCTTTGTGGAAGATTTAACGAGCATAAAATCCAACAATTCTAAACAAAATTTGCAGATTATTTAACATGAGTTCTGATTCTACGTTTCCTCCAGCTTCTGACAATATCACATCAGTTCAACCAATGCTTGTGAAGCATTCCACAGGAGTTTCGGACTTAGCTTTAACAGGGCACACCCACATATCTACCATTTGTTCATGCTGTCATTCAAACGCAGGCAAGCACTTACATAAATATTAAAGATACAGCTACTTACAAATCTAAATCTGACTCTGAAAAGCGTAGAGGAATTAATTTTAAAATACAAACAAGGACTTTCCTCTCGATTGCATTTCCTAAAAAGTGTTTGTTATTATTACAAGAAAGGCATTAAGTGCATGTGTTAACTTACTGACAAATGCCCTGCTCTAATACGGGCATGCATATTATACAACTGCATTTTTAACCATACCAATGAATGGCAAATAGGCCAGCGTTTATAGAGGATCTCTAAAAATTGGTAAGGAAAATGCAGGAATGACCGCCGCGCGCAATTACCTATCCCAAAAATGACCACCGCACGTAGTCGTGCACTTCAAACCAGGTAGAAATTTGCCTTGCGCGTAGTCGGGGTCCTTCGGCTGTTTAATAAAATAAATCAGTTCATGTACAGAGGTGGGAGAAATTTTGTTTGGAACATTTTGTTTATTTACGTGTTGAGTAAGTTCATTTACTAGCTCACTTTTGATATGTTCTTAATACTTTCATTAGTAGTAAATATGTTCATAATGCGAAGCAAGTAGATGACATTTCGTGACGGCATTATTTGTCCATTTGTGTGTAATGCTGGTATTATGTTTGACTCTCTCAATATCTCCTTTGTTGCTTGCCAGAGTGTGTTGATCACTGCTTGAAGGGGATAATAATTATATCTGATGAGTACTGAATCGAAACTGGTCTAATTCATGCTTAACTGTGCGAATGAGACCTTTAAGCCTTCTCTTTAATCACGGCGCCCTTCCCCGTTGCCATTGACGACAAATACGATGTTTCTCTTGAATTAATTGCATAATAAACGATGGTAAGTACATAGAAGCGAAGTCTTGGTCTCCTAAAGCATGTCATTGATTGCTCGATGCAAGTGTGAATGTTTTCAGTGAAATTTCTAACAGCATTGTCAACGTGCAGTACAGGTGTTAGGTGATAAGCAGTTTGCAGGGATGAATCCAAGGTTTGCATTATATGGATAATACGTAGGTTCATCTGGTGCAATAACATTAAGATTGTAGTTGCAAACATAAAAACGGCGGCCGTTTGGATATGTTGTTCTGCAACCCAACGATGTGTAGGTACTTACAGTTTAGATCTCCCGAAAGAAGAATGGAACCTTCTGTTGGTGAAAAATAAGTTGTATTAAGCTGGTAAGACGGATGCTTGTACGCACATAGTAATGTGAAATCATTGCCACAACAGTGAACTTTGTGTCAGTAATTCAAGTTCTATTGAAGTAGGAATCAGTGTCATATGATGACAATATTATGTTCTATTATTATTATTGCTACTCATCCCGAGGCAGTTTGAGCATTTCTGTTATTCCTTATATTTTTAACCAGGGATTTTGAACAATTGGTCACGCAAAAAGTGGGGTTCTGTTGCACAGATTATGTCGATGTTGTCAACTGATCAGATAGCATGGAATGAAGCTTGTTTAGAGGGAACACCCTTAGTATTTCAGTTTAAAATTAACTGATGACCTCCAGCGCTTCATGTGCCACCGTTTTGAGAAGCTAAAGATAACACAGAAAGAAGAAACTGCTGAATTCTTGGCAAGTGTGAATTAATGAAAGACACAAAGTGAGAGATGGTTTTCACCAATAAGCTAGAGTGAAAAGAAAATGAGTCTGAAGACAAATTATTATTTCCTTGGTTTGTTTGTTCTACTTGATGGTGCATACTACCTTCCTTCGTAACAGCTGTGAAGCTTCGTTGGGAAGCGCTCGCTGATAGTGTAGCTGTGTTAAGTGGTTGTTGTTGCTCTCTTATCGCTGTCTATTGTTGAGTTATCGGAGCAGAGATCCATGGATTAGACTGCATTACATTTGGAAGTGTGATTAACTTAAGCCTGAGGTGCTCGTTCTTTTAACTTTTGTTAGAAAGGGCACGACCTCTATAGTTAGCTGCATGTCCATATTGGCAGTTAACACATTTTGGAATCGTAGAGTTTGGCTTTGTGCACTATAAGTAGTGATGGGCTTCAAGGTACCTAACACAGCGTAGTTTCAGTTAGCACTAGTTCTATACCCATAATTTTGGCAATTTGCGCACTGTAGTATTTCTCTAGACTGCGTGGTTCTACTTTAACTACGCAATAGAGCAATTGGGTTAAATATAGAATTGATTTACCCTATCATTTAGTTCAAGCTCTACTGCACACAGCAGAATTGGCTGTTTATTCCTTCCTAGAAGACGCTCTACTTTCAGAACTGCATATTTCATTTTCTGTAATTCTTGCTTTATTTCCTCATCGGAAATAGAACAAGAAACACTTCTGATTATAACAGAGAACCTTTTGTCCGCGAGATTTCTCTATCTATAATATTCCTGTTGGATGGAGTCCAAATATGCTGTGAGTGTTCTGAAATCATCGGGAGTTGAAGTGAAAAGCTTTAATATTTTCCCTTTCGTTTGAATATGAAAGATGCAGTGTATTCTGATACGAGCTGTTCAAACAGTTGATAGTTAACTATGTTAGGGAGGCATATTGGTAGGATTTTCACTTTTGTTTATCCTTCTATGGAACCAACGGTATTATCCGTTGTGTCTGGATTTCTAACCTACTGCGAGTAGGAACTGTAGCAATACCTGGGTCAGTTTGGCAGGATAATTTAGAATTTGGCTGAAATGTATCTCTTGTTTCCTGATTTAATAATAATTTTGAATGTTTGGCTTTCTTCGTTGTCTGTTGATCCGCTCCTTTACGCGACTTTATTTGTTTTATTTTTGCTGTTGTTTCAGTGAGAATTATTATTCATAACCTGGAAATCTCTACTTACGTCTTCCATATTGGTTGATTTAATTCCATGGTACGATTGCTGAATTTTGCTGTTCACTTTTATAACCATTAATCAACTCAACAGTTTCCTCGTTAGTGTGTCCATGCCGGCGGATGAAGTTCACAACTAAAGGCACTAGCATTTTATGCTTTCTCTCACGCAATGGAATAAGTCGCAAATTTGTAATTTACGTGTATTTTTGCAATAAAGCTATTAAAACTTCACCTGAAGCGGAGACGGGATATCCTGAGGCTCTTTAATTAATAATAATTAGTAGTGGAACAAAACTAGCTGTTAAGGGTTTAAACTAAACCTTTACGTCTATACCTAAATCAAGCTCTAAAGCCTTTGTCTCCGAATTTACTAATGTGAGGGATTTTTCTAGTTAGTGCACTGAATTTTAATGAGCAGTGTATTGATCCCTCTCTGAAGTAAATAGAAGAGATTGCATGAACATCAGCCAGGCGAAAACTTCCCTCTTTTGCTAAGTAATAGACCTTTCAATGCTTCCTTTTGTACAAATTCTTAGACTTACATTTGGAATCCATTTCAGTTATTTGCACTTCTGCCGAAGCTCTTAGACGATTGTGAGCACCAAGCTTTTGAAAGGTCTTTTTAGACTAGCACGTGAATGTTATGGCGAACCCCAAGAACTATTAGCTGTAGCTTCATAGAAATTGAGACCAATTTATACGCAAAAAATGTTATTTTATAGTAAAATCCCCGAGGTAACGGGGACTGGTGCGTCCTGGGATTTGCAATAACTCGAACTATACGGAGCACTTTAAGAAAACTCATAAAATACGAATTGAAAGAATTTTATTCCGTATCATTGTACCTGTTATTATTAAACAGCACATAATTACGTACATAGCCAATTAAGAGGGTACTTTTCACAGAACTTGTTAAAGACATTTAACACAATTTCCTTCTTCCACTTCCACTTAAGAGCCTTGGGTATGCGAGACTATTCTGTTTATGGGCACCAAATCATATCAACACATGTTTCAGTTCACTGTCATTGGAACACAGTCTATCTCATACAGCTTTTATCCTGGCAAATTATAACGAATCTTTACTTTCTGCGTTCATGTAAGCAGAAAACTACATTTTCTATCAACATCCTCCTCCTCATCATCATCTTGCTAATGTGCACATACTTTTTGTGAATAAAGTGGTGAGTAGCAGATTTGTGTAAATAAAATGTCCCGTGATGATTGATAAAGTGATGATTGAAACAAAATTGTGAATTCACTACCTTTCGATCACTTTCGCTTAACCGAAACCACCTTAAAGCAAGGTTAATGTCTCGAGAAAATTGCCGTAAAAGGCTGCTATGCATTCCAGATTCATCGCAGTTTAAACGTATTATGTTACCGAGGAAGGTGACTCCGGATGCTAAGAGAAGTTCGCAGTGGGCCGACCAAGCAAACCTTGGGCTTTTTCAATTTGGAAGAGGAATGCTGGTGTGGTTCCTCTTTCACCTCGCATTTCCTGTTCCCATCATTTCCATTCATATAATTTAACGAGTGTAAGACTCAGGCGGTGGCAATCATGGCCCTCATGTGGCAGATCATGGTTTCGATTCCCGTGGCCTGCCTCATTAGCACCTACACCAAGCGCTTCACCGAAGAGATTCCAAAACCGTGTGAGTGAGTGAATGGGGTTTAAGGGCCCATCGACAGTGAGATCATGTGTGCCCGGAGATTCCAATGTTTGAGTGAACTTCGTGAATGGATTTGGGCCAGTAGCATATAAGGTGAGGTATGTATCCAGAATCGTTATTTTATGAGCAATCAAGCTTCCTAAACAATGGGACCATAGAACGTTACAGTATGCAAGATTGAGATGTTGATAATCCAAAACGCAGTATTCCAGAGCTGTGTGAGTGAGTCTCTGGTATGAAATCTTGGATGCTACCTTGTTGAATAGCTTTTCTTCGTGGGACGTCTAACTGGAGCATGCTACTGAACCTCTCCCTAATGAGCCACCCTTATTTCTAGAGAATGTGCCACTGCAGGAGCAAAGGACGGTGTGATTTCAGCACAATGGTACTCCTTCTACCCTGGTCCATGATCATCTAAATGAGGTAAATCTGGTCATTGTCAGGAAAAAAGGACCAGTCTCCTGGCCAGTCAGGACACTTCCTCTGGCAACGCGTAGTAAGCCTTCACCAATGTGTTACGGTGACCTGTAGATCCATAACACCCACCATGCCACTCCGAGTAAGAAATTTTTCTCAGCAACGTACACAATTGTGCATTAAATCAAGCTCATTAGTTGGACCAGTTGCCTCGTCAGAACAGTCGTGTTTGAGGGTTAGACCACAATGGATCCTTTCAGGGCAGTAATAACATACCAACACGAAATTATATTCATCATCAACATTTTACGCTTGTCAAGGCTCGTTTCGATCTCATAGACTTAATTAAAAGCGTTGCATCCATCTTTTTCTTGCTTTATCATTATTTGTTTTCCTTAATTGTTTGTAATCTAAAACTAATTTTGGAAATCGGCTATCATTCACTCTTAGACATGCTTTTTCCAGTTATTTATATGCCGTTTTATTCTGTCTGTTGACTTGCAGATATTCAGTTTATTTCGAATGTTCCACTTCTTTATATATATAAGATTATACTCTACGACATTCCTTAAGAACTTCATTTCGGCTGCTTCAAATGTTAGTTGCTCTTTTTTTAATGTCGTTTTTAAAGTAAGAGATATTGCAACCTGGACAATGAAAGCATATGACTTCTTCAACGGGTTTTCCTTCTAATATGATTTTGGCTCTTATGGTATTTGGTCCATAAAAGACTAAAGCTGGGTTTGTTTATACATATACATATTGTTGAACTCTAAGGATTGACACTATCATTTAATGTATGCTTTCTGTAAAGCATTTTCAGAAATATATATCAGAACCTAATCGTCTGCAAATATTAGTTTTATATCCATTTCCAGTACGACATGATATTAAGAACAAAATGTATTTCTATGCGTAGTATCAAAGAACAAAAATGGTAAAAATATTAAGACATCCATGCTGAACATCTAATTTCCTTATTGATTTAGATCAAATGCTTATTTCATCTACTTTACGTGTACCCATGACGTTCTTAAACAGTTGTCCATCGCGATCAACATAGAAACACTGAACAATGTATTAAATATAAATAAAAGGAATTGCAATTAAAATTATAATACCGCATTAAATAGATTTCCGAGTCCAACTAATCACTATCAAACATGGAAGAATATGTTACTACCAGCAGCTGAGCAGATCTTACAGCTGTCATGAAGGTTTTCACCTATCTATATCTATTGCAACAATTACACACACACAAAGTTTCTTTATATCATTAGTATACATAATGGTAATGGTCTAATCAAAGTAACAGATTTTGATCAGTCATGAAGGTATTGTCAGGGACCTTCAATTCAGTTTTATCCATAAATCAAGGGAAGAGTTAGGTTAAAAGCATCAAAGCTTTGTCCCCGTTTTGTGTTGGGATTAAAGTCATAACTTTGCCACATCTAACACAACCGCAGTGGAAATAATGTGGTAACCTGGCAGTGTTCATTCAAACATTGATTCATCCTCAAAGCAAGCCTTAAATGCAAAGTTCACAACCGCACATATTACGTCCCGTTTATAAATCTCTCTCTCTCTCTCTCTGAACGCGGTGCCTGTCTTCCTGCAGAGGATGCACTAACGCAGTAAGCGAGAATAATCTCGAAATGGTTTTAACGCCATGAAATAATTGCTCGGCGGCTTTCTAAATGAATATTTGCTTTATGGCACGCATGAATTTATGTGCCAAGTTTAGAATAGATGCGCAAAAGCGCCAGTGGAAATGGTTTCCATTTTATTTCTCCAAATTGTTTCCTTTAACATTTCAGATTTTTTATTTCACTGTCTTTTAATCGGAATTGTTATACTTATATGAACCTCTCTCCATCAATTGTTACTTGTATTTATATGATGGCTAAAGAGATAGACAAGCTACGGCGTCAACTGTAATAATGTAAATCTCCTATCGCAATCACCTAATATATACATATTAGTGATAAGAGCTTCACGGGTGATCAGCCGTGTTAAACATAAGAAGGTCGAGCTTTCGGCCATTATACTCTCCATGGCCAAGTTTAGAATAGATGCGCAAAAGCGCCAGTGGAAATGGTTTCCATTTTATTTCTCCAAATTGGTCATGGCCATGGAGAGTATAATGGCCGAAACTCGACCTTCTTAAGTTTAACACGGCTGATCACCCGTGAAGCTCTTATCACTAACGTTCGCCGTGAAAGCTTCAAATCCTACATACATCCATATTGTTTTTCTTTACCTGCTAACACTCCCCTTACTCCTCCTAGGGCTTACAAGCCAGTGCCTAGGGTCAGACGACTGTCAGGGAACAGACGAACCTACGGACCGAACAGTGAACACCTGGAACCGGGTGGCTGGCCAAGTACCAGGTATGATGGTGAGGAAGTGGATGAAATCGATGATTGGAAATTAGCGGAATGGAGCAATTGGCGGAATAAGTGGCGGGGAAAAGCGGAGAACCCGGAGAAAACCCGCCTTGACGTTGCTTCATCCACCACGAATACCACATGCGGCTCTCTGGGATAGAACCCGGGCCACCTAGGTGGTAGGCGAACGTTCTAACCACTCGGTCTCGACGTCACAACATCCACATTCTAATTAACCAAAAATTATTGAATTCATACAAAAGATAGTACAGTTTTATCACTGTGATAGTATACAATTTTAGTCATGCATCAGACTACCATTACTATGTAACTCCGTAGCCGTCTTTCTCGTTAGCCACATATTTATACTATAATTCTGCAAACTGCTTATTTTTAATCTACTTCAAGTTAATTATCTAACTATGAACACTTCAGGTTAAGCGAAATAAACCGTTGCAGAAATAAAGGTTGGACCATTAAGAACGCCCATTTTAATTTTTGAATAAAATACTTTAATTTCATGAATATTTCAACAGCAATAAAAAGGATACACATAGCTATTATGTTAGAAAACATTACATATGAAAAATTACATCTGACATACGTCTCCCATTATGTTCTCTGCATATTGTATGTAACTATATCAATGAAATTTATCACTTTTTCGATTTGAGGGTAACATTTCGAATTTATTCCTTCATTTGTGGTATGGTTCGGGGATTATTCTTATAAACTTGTGATCTCAAATACCCCAAAAGAGAAAGACACAGACCTTGCTGGCCAGTTCTGCATTTCAAATGGTCCGTTGGTTTTAGATGTGAATTGTATAGGCACGAATATGAAGATCCTTTGTGAGAATTCGCTGGAGGAAGCTTTTCGCAAACTCAAATGTCGTAAACGATGAATTTATTTTTGTGGACCCACGGCAACACTATCATGCACAGTTGTGATGTTCTCATCAAACTCTGGAACAAGCACACTAGAATTTTGAGTCTGCAATTAAAACTGTTGTCTCAAATTGTGTCATTAACCTACGCTTTTGACTCATTAGGTGCATAATGACTGTGAGTCACAGAAGCTTCCGCATTTCTGCGTAACATTTACCGAATTTCTAACATGATTTCACAATAATTTGCTGTTCTGTTCTAAAGCGTTCTATAATAACTAACCACAAGCCACACTAATTGGAAAACACGTAAACAAAGTGCTCCCATGAGAACAATGGAATAGTAGAAGGCAATAAAAACCGGGTTCTTAATGCTGCACCCTATTGCTTCATTACACATTTCGTTTTAATTACCAGGGGATAGAGGAAAGCGAATCGAGCCACCTTATACCGACTTTGAAATTGTATAGCCTTTATAAGACCTCGAGGGAAACAACTGAATAGCTGCAGTAAACTATTGAGAAATTTTAAACAATAACGAGGGAATATTTCAGAATTAATTCCCCCCGCCCTGCCCATCCAAGCATCAGAGAGATTCTCCACCATTCCGCCACAAAGAATCAATCGCTTATGTCTACAATCATGAAAGAGATTACATTATAGAGGCAGGAAATGGACAAGAAATTCGTCGTAGAAGAGGAACCAATTCAACATTCACTTATAGTTCTGGCAAAACTACGAAAAAAATAAACTCAGAGTGGTCAGCCTGACGGGAGTCAAACCGACTTTTTGAATGCATGCTCATGTGTGTATACATATAAATATTTTAAACGTTTCATTGAAATTAGCTTTTATTTATGAACGCTCACTAACTGATACGGCTCTAGGCGCCCATTCCGTTTTGGGAGTGAAAGACCGCTCAATTTTGTTCAGCGGCCCCGAGGTTCTTTTACGTGCCGTAAATCTACTATATGGAAACCAGAAGGTTTACTTCCCATCCGAAGCAAGCCATACTATGGATTTTTAGTCCGAAAAATGTCATCGCCGGTTTGAACCCACGACCTCGGGAACTAGAGAATAACATGTTTGCCCTAGGCCAGGGAGAACGACAATAATTGTCAATACGCACGAATGTTATACATCGGAAGGTTTCCCTGCAATCTGCAGGTATTGGTATATGCTGTTCTGCGTCAGTATAAAACGAGTTTCAGTGAACAGCGCTTGCAGTGCATAAAATGTTATTGACAGACATAGGAATTATGTATAAGCAGCTGGCTTCGTACCATATTTGGGTTTATAGTACCGCCTATGCCTTAGCAGCCTTCATCTCATGGCTTTTAGAGTCCCAATTGATCGCGTGGACGGTGTTGGCACGTCTTTTACTTCGGTCACTCTTAGGTGTAATTCAACAAGCAGAATCTTTAACAACACTCTGAACGCACAACTGTAACTGACTTGGCAGCAGTAGACCCTTTAGCTAAGAGTATATTGAGAGGACGCTCTCTATTGTGTTCATGTCAATAGCAGTGGAAGAAGGTTGAGGGAAAGGTCTATAACGCCTTGGAATGTAGTCATTAAGGGACTGGCACTACTATACATGTCTCGTGGCTAAAGAAAGTCGAAGAGAAAGAGGCGTGGAAAAGAGAAGCAGATACTCACCCTTCTGTCTCTTTTGTTGTGGTGAAGGCGGGAGGGCTACGCATTGACGACGACGACGACATACTGGCAGGCTGTGGTTCAGCCCGACGATATTTTTCTGCGTACCTACCCTTAATAGGGTTTAACCGCAGGTAGAATTTTTGGTAAAGGGTGGTTAAGGGTGTTGTTTTTAAATTTAGGTTATGGCTTAAATAATAAGGAGGCTAATTTGCCCCTTAGCTGATGACTCACAGAACTCAGCAATGTTTGCATTCTGTGGAGATAAAGAGTGTTTAAACATTTTGTAAGATCTTTCGATCTTTTTAAATTTTGGATTTTGATGGTGGGTTGAATTTTTGAACCGAATAGCTCTTTATTGGGATTATTTGCAGTTTAGCTTTTGCTGCTGATGGGTAAACTACTTTGTTATGGGATATACCCGCAAGCCATACGGGGAACCCTGTACGACCTGAAGCGGCGTGTTGTGGGGTCATAATCACCTAGAGATCTAACCAGGACGCTTTGGTGGTTGGGTAATTTGGCGTACAATTTTGCTGCCCGGCGCCTAATTTCATCCTCCACGTATGGAAGAGATGAGGCTTCGTGAAGTAGTCTCACGGGGAAGGATAAAGGGACAGAGTAGATGGACCGAAGTCCTCTGTTCTGCGCCCTCTGGAGCCACAGAAGCCACTACCCGCTGCCATGCCCCACACTTCACAGGCGTAAAGCATGAGGGGGATAATCAGGGCTCTGAATAGGTGTAGTTTCAGGCGGACTGGCATCTCGGATTTCAGCATAGGGTACAGTGAGGCAATAGCCCCCTGCGACCGCACTGATAGGTCTCTGATATGACCTCGAAATGTTAGACTTTTGTCTAATTTAACTCCCAAATAGGTGATGGTGTCTCTCCACTGGATCCTTTGACCCCGAAGTTGGAATTTGGGGCAGTCTGCAGGTGTGGGACGTCTCGTGAACAGGATGGCATGGCTCTTGTCTGGATTAACAGACATTCTCCATCGTCGGCACCAGTCTTGGACTAGGCGGAGGTGTCTTTGAATAGGGTTGAAGGCTCTGTGGATGTTTCTGTTGGTGCAGTATAGTAGTACGTCATCTGCATATTGCGCTAGATTGACCTGTGGTTCAGTTGGGAAGTCTGCCATGTAGACACTGAAGAGAGTAGGGGACAAAACAGAGCCCTCGGGGACTCCGCCTCTTATTGGCCTAATTCTGGAGGTTCGTCCAGCAACTGTGACTATGAGGGTCCGGTGTCGGAGGAAACTGTGTAGGATGTGAATGAGTTGTGTGGGTAGCCCCAGGTGAATCAGCTTATGAAGTAGCCCTGTGTGCCAGGTGGTTGAGAAGGCCTTTTCCACATCCAGAGATACCGCAGCGGTGAATGCGCGTTCCTGAAAACCCAGGGCAGCAGCCTCCACCACACGCAGCAGTTGCTGAGGTGTAGAGTGCCCAGGTCGAAAGCCGAACTGAGGTTCTGGGATGGCTTGTATGTTTCTCAGTAGAGGGGATAATCGGGTTAGGATCATCCTCTCTAGAACTTTCGAGAGGATGGACAGAAGGCTTATGGATCTGTAGTTGGAGGGGTGTACCGGGTCTTTCCCAGGTTTCAAGATGCATATCACCCGAGCCTCTCTCCACTCGCGTGGAAAGTGACCCAGGGTAAGGCACATATTGAAAACTCTAGTTAGGAAGAGCACGGCGTTGAAGGGAAGGTGACGAAGCATGAGGGGAGTTAGTCCGTCAGGTCCCGCCGCCTTTTTGATTTTGAGGCGTTTTAGTGCGCCATGGGTTTCGCTGGGACGTATCACCGGTAGTCGTTCCGCATCCTCCGGCGGACGTCGTAAGAATCGACGTACTTCTTGGCGGGTACGTTCTGAGAATCTATAATCCTGGGGGTCGTCTCTGGGACACATGGTCCGCTCTAGATAGTCAGCGAACACGTTGGCTTTGGCTTCAGGCTCGTATGCCAGGCCTCGGGTGCCCTGAATTGGCGAGTTGTATTGGCCACGACGGTTTCGAAGGCATCTGGCGATCTTCCACACGTCCCCACTTTCAGTGTCCAGGCTGGCCATCTTGCTCTCCCACGCTTGCACTCGGTGCTCACGCAGTCGAGCCCCGACCAGTCGGCGCAGTCGCCGTAATAGGGCTCTGTTGTGGGGTGTGCGATGCCTTTGATAGAGTCTTCGTGCCGCCCAGGACCGACGGATAAGGAGGATTATGTCAAGTGGGAGGACGTCTGGGTGTAAGGGAGCTGGAGCTCGGATTGTCAGGTTTTGGGCAGTTCTTGTCACAATGGATGTGAATGAAGAAACTGCCGCTTCAAGAGTTGGGATGTCGTTGATTCTGGGGTTAGGTGGGATGGAGGTACGAAGGCAGTTACGGACACCTTCCCAGTCCGTTTCCCGAGTGTAATTTGAGCTGTCGTGACTGGCAATCCGGGTATTGATTTCTGCCAGTACTGGGTTGTGGTCTGATTGGAGAGCATTTATTGATGTCAGTGTGAGATGAAATGGGAAATGCTTTATGATCGCAAAGTCTATGACAGAGGGTAGTCCTAGACCATGCGGGTGATGTGTGGGTTGCCACGGGCCCTCCACCCTTAGTTCGGGGTCCGCGTCGATGAGGCGGATGATGGAATTGCCTCGGGCATCCGCCCTTCGACCACAGTGCCAGCGTTGGTGTTTGGCGTTGAAGTCCCCAGCTAGGATGACGTTGGGATAAAGGGCTAGGATGGAATGGTAGTCATTAGGGACAAACTGCCTTCGTGGAGGGTGATATACTGAGACTATCAGTATCTCTGTGCCGTCAAGGTTCAGAGTGATAGCCGTGGCCTCTAGTGTTTGAAGGGGTGGGAGCTGGATTGGGCGATGGACTACGTTTTGCCTTACGGACACCGCCGTTCCGCCTCCAGGACGACCTTGACGATCAGTTCTGTGGCAAACGTAGCCCGGTAAACGGAAGCGAGCATTTGGGTGTAGGTGGGTTTCGCTAACTAGAATAGCGTCTAGGGCATAAGTGCGGGCGAAGTGGGATAACTCCCCCGCCTGGCCAGCCAATCCGCACGCGTTCCAAAACGCGAACCAAAATGAAGTGCTTGGCCTAGTTTGTCTGGCCATTTTCGGTGTTTTGAAGTACGGAGGTTAGGAGGGCGAGCCCCTCCATTACAATGAGCGTCTTGGCTGTTGAGTCGCTCGCAGAGCTATATTTCACGATGAGATCGCAAATCCTTTGCCCATGGGTCTGCAAAACTAGCTGCGCCCATTTGAATAGGTCAGTGAGCTGAAAGGTAGGGGATGAGGGGGTGTTGTTTGTGGAAGGAGGGGGTGCTGGTGTCTCCTCGGTTCTAGCCTCCTCGGCTCTAGCCTCCTCCTGATGTTGTCGGATGGTGGAAACATCCCTCGCTTCGACCACTCTGGGTGCTCGTTTGGGCTTCCGGGGTTTTCTCTCCCTCTGCGGCCTTGGGATTGTTTGTGGGGGAGGTTTATTTTGGGGCTGATGTAGTGTATTGTGTGATGGTTGCTGGTGTTGTTCTCGAGTCCATGGATTACCCGAGGTGCGTTGGTTCGTTTGAGCCTGCGAAACTCTAGGGGTGTTGGCTAGTTGGGGTTGAGGGGCCTGGTAATTTGAGGTGGAAGGTCTCACTTGGTCTCCTCTGACGGGAGTTGGACCTTGAGGTATCTGTGGTCTCCTGGAGGCGATTACTCTCTTCCTCGCAGGGCAACCTCCATAGCAGGCCACATGTTTGCCCTTGCAGTTTGCGCAGGTGGGATCATCTGTGATCTGTCTAGGGCAGGATTCTTTGTGGTGCGCATCACCACAGCGAAGACATCTAAGGTTTCTGCGGCAGAAATGGCTCGAATGGTTGAAGCCAAGACACCGGTAGCATTGTGGAGGCCCAAAAGAACTCCTCACAGCTTCCACCTTCACCCTGAGGTAGCAGAGAGACGTGACTCCGTCGATTTTCATCTCCGGATCACACGCCCTCTCCACCACAACCAGGAAAAGAGGAATTGGTCTCTTGGCTTCCCCGTTCTCGCCCGGTTTGGTAAGTTGCCTTACCAGTCGAGGGGTGATGCCTTTGAGTCTGAGCTCTTCTTCGATATCGCCCACGGGCGTATCTAATGGAAGACCTCTGATGACACGGCGGATGTCTCGAGTTTTGTCGAGACCAAACGTAAAGTGAGGGAGATTTTTCTTGTCAAGGACAGATAGGAGGGTGTTATAGTCCCTCACATGGTTCGTCTGAAAGACATAGCGGCTTTTCCTCCTCGTCACCGAGCACGACCCCGAAAGTGTTGGCATCACTTCTTTTAAGAAGCCCACCATACCCCTGAAATCGTCTAGAATGATAGGCGGAATATGCTGCTTGTCTGATTTTTCAGTTGGTTCACCAGTTGGTTCACCAGTTTGTTCGTCAGTCGAGATAGTTGATGTGTTCTGTTGGCGCTTCTTCCGACGGTTGACCACCTCCCGAAATTGTGCCTCGTCCACCTCGGTAGAGATGTCAGAGGAGCTTGCCTCGTCTTCGTCCATCCTGGACGTTTCAGACTGGACGACGGTCTCGTCTGTATTGGATTCCGCATCTGAATCCTCGCGGGAGCTGTCAGAGTTTACCTCTGAGGTTCGGCCTAAACCTGAATTTGGTTCGCGTTTAGCGCCTTGGTTGGACGTATATCCGGTTAGTGCCAAACGTTTGGCGTTGCCATTTCCGCCTTGTATGGGCTTTCGGCGTCGCCGGTTGACTGTCTCCTGAGGTGAGCTTGCGGAGACGTTATTGTTTGCGCCAGATGTGCTGGGCATTGCTGAGTTCTCGTTATCGAGTCTGGTTTTGCTGTTTTTAACAGTGGGATTAGGTTTTGTAGACATAATATTGTCGGGCTGACCACTTACCTTCAGCAGCGGTTGCTAAGAAGCGCTGCCAACAGAGGACCGAACACCCAAAAAGGATGCGCCTATATCCACCCGAAGGTGTTGGCTCTAGCCTTGTTGACAAACCGCTACTGCTTGTTAGTCGGGACCTTGCTCGCAGTATATTGGAGACCAATACCGATGCTTGATACAAGCACCAATCAGGCACTCCAATGCAAAGTCCAATCTCGAGACCGATGTTGCCGCTCCAGGAAAGCAGTCTTCGGTAAGCTCTAAAGTTTGCTTTTCAAACTTCTTATAGAGCTACCCTACGTAGACTTTGGCTAATGTATTAGCCCGAAGTACGAAGCCTGTGCACCACCGGCATGCGCACTCCACCTTCTTGCGGGATCTCCTGCTCCGTGGGGGATGGCTGAAAATTCCGTCTTTCCACCAGTGACAAGCAAAACACGTCCGCTCTGGTCGAACGACGACGTGAGAATCCTACGCATTGAAAGCGCCCAGTGGTCTATTTAATGCAATGTTGAAAGCGCAACACCATGTAATCGACCACTCGGATCTTGCTACACGATGTTCACAGTTGGCCAAAATGACTTCGTTAGTGAAGACAGCAACTAATAAAGGCGACGAGTGCACAGTTCATTCAAATTACAAGTACAAAAAGTTCCATGCGTCATCTAATGTGACATTTCATGGAGATGTACGAGTACTTTACGGAAATGTAATTCAGCCGTCCAATACAGTTGCAAACGTAAGTACTGTGCTAAATGAAATCAATACGCATAACCATAGACAAATTATGGACAGTGATATTGAGAAAGCAATTGCCCATAACGATTGTAAAACAAAAGTTGGGACTTAAACCACTGAAAATAATCAGAGCCGTTGTCAGTCTCACATAAGCGTAAAGAGGAAGTAAGTGCCTGGCTCCAGTTGTTTTTTTGTATTGCCTTATTTAACTCCAACAGATATCAAAGAAGTATTTGTAGACCTGTTCAGCTTTTAACTCCAAATGGACAGAGTTATCATCAGTTTTTCAGACTACATTCATGAAACCTACGCAGCTGAAGATAGTTCCTTTCCTCCTATAATGTGGGCTTATACCAGTTTACATACTCCTCGCACTACTAATGGACCCGAAAGTTTTCACAAGCATCTCAAGGAGAATTTTTGTACATCTCACCTATCAATCCATATTGTTGTTGAGGTGCTAATCAAATTTCAAACGTAAATGTGAAACGTTTCAAACGTGAAACGTAATTGAAATTTACTGGTGCTATTAGAAGGCAGGATATAAAATACAAATTAATTCGTAAATGTCAGGAGGATTACGACACAAACAACATTAGCCGTTTGGAGTTCCTAAGGAAGGCTAGTAGGGTACACTTGCCTTGTGACTAACTTGTGTATTTCATTGTACCAATGTGTTAAACAAAATGTTTAACCACACCTTCTGCTTACAATATGGTTATCAGTTGACAGTCTTGAGTCTGTAAAAGTGGGAAGGTAAATTTTGCTTCCTGCTGTGCGCTTTAGAATTATATTTCAGTGTGCACTTTTGATAGAAAACAAGCTATTGTCAGGGCGCTTTAGATTTGCACCGAGGTGGGAGATGTTGGAATATTTTCTATTTAAACAATGTTAGACTGAAAGACAAGCATGAATTGACTTCTGACGTATGTGACCGCAAAGCATTTTTTTCTATCCAGTGTACCTACCTTGGGCGGCATAAACGACCTTCCGCTTTGATGGCCCCCGAGACAAGCAAATCCTTAGAGGTTATGGATATTGAGATTTATTTAGGCTTTACCGCTAATCAGTTCAAATGAATGACATCGTTACTACTTCATTGAGTCTCTTGTCTCAAAGGAGAAGTGTGGAAGTGAAGCTCGGATTGCATGCATTGTCATGCTGCACGTATTTAAGATTACTAATCTAACGCTGTTACATTTTCATGTATTCCTATAATACTCCAACTGTTTTTTAGAATACCACTATTTTGTTTTTGAATGTTTTCTTAATTAATTCTGTGTAGGTCAGTTTTCATTTAATGCTGCAAAGAATATCCACAAGACTTTTTGTGATGAAAAGATTGTGCCATTAAAGCCGAGAACCTTCCCATTATTTCACTTATGTGTCATGACATGTTCAGATTGCGAGTTTACAAAAGAAGTTGCAAATTTAAATGCTGGAAAGGTACGTACTAGTCCTATTTCACTAAGGTGACTCGAAATCTGTTGACATATCCCCTTCCAATAATTTTTTCGCTAGTTTCTTGCTAGAAGCACTGATGATAAACTCACTTTAAAGTACTGGCGTCAAGATTGACAAGCGCGAAAGGCCGAATAAATTTGAAGACGTGGCATAAACAAGGAATGTTGCAATCATTTTCATTAGGAAGTATACGGAAAACCTGCAAATGATTATTGGTAGGCAGATGAAATGTCCTGCTATATCCTTACCTATGAAGGGAATTCGTAAAGTAAGGCCAGATGTATTGCACACACCAAACGATCATAGATACTTGCCAAACGTTGGTTTTATTTAATTCCTTACATGTTTCTCTACTTTTCTTACATAATTACCATATTTGTTTAAACGTTTTACACAACGTTCTACAAGCTTTTGTATGGCAATGTCATAGAAGTCTGCCACCTGTGAAAATATTCATTCATTGGATATCACTGAATAATCGATCGAAATCGTCAATCGCCGATCTTCATTGATCTTTTCATCACGCTATTGACCAAGTCTTCTGTGATCATTGATGGGCATCCTGATCACGGCTCATTATCGACACCGTCCTGCACTTTGGCATCACTCATCCCATTGGGGCCTCGCGCCTTACTGATCTGTTGATGAATGTCCACTGCAGAAACGTTCCTTACTATCAAAAACCGAATCACAGACCGTATTTTACGGCCAGGGTGTCCATCGGTTAATAAACATCTTGAACTGACACTGTTAACAGCATACTCCAACACCACCAATGCATTTTACACGCAAGGCGCCGGGGTCGTTGCGTATACGCCTTTTAACGTTCGCACAAAATTCGTTGAGCTATTGCGCTTCGGACCTTACTTTACGAATTACCCATTTATATTATTTCCTTCTGTTTTGCTTTTAATGTTTGGAACTTACAACGCCACGTTATTATTTTAACTACTCTAGTACTACTACAGAAATGAATAAGTTCACAGTAAAATCCGGTTACTAGACTGCCAAACAAATGAGCGGGACAACAGCAAACACTGATCGCGCAAAAATGCCAGTTTTGTTAGGAACATTTGAAATGAGCAAATTGCTTTTCAGAAATGTCAAAGCAAGCAGTTCTCTCTAAATACCAAACCTGCGGTTTTTTGTTCTTGTAAGCACATTCACTCGCTAATATTAAATAACAGCTACCACCACAAACTCTATAACCCGAGCGGACATTCTGATAATGAGCTAAATATTTTTGTCCCAATTAACGGACTGTGAATACACGACGCAGGAGCAATGTTTAGCGCTCAGAAAATGCTTCCTTGTCCTAGTCGCTGTAATCCCTGGCTTCCTGTAAGCGGTCCCCATGTTAATTAGAGAAGCAGCAATAATGAGCCGTCCCGGGAATAATGGCTGCGGGAGCGTCCGGCCGCCATGCTTGTTTTCATCTACAAATTCCTCTAATGGACTTCCATATTCACTATTTTAATCTGTCGTAACCAAGGTATTGACTACAAAGAGAGCGTATTTGCCACCCACACACAAAGCACTCGTCTACAGGAATTTGAGTATCTGAAATCTACAGTTAGACCAAAGGGACAAAAGCTCATCTATAAAACACAGTGGGAGAGCATTCCCATTGCTTTTCCTTTATTGCATCTATAAGGTTGTCCACAATAAGTATGTGCCATAAACAAAAACAGCATCCACAGATTTTTAGGTCAACTTTCCTTTATCAATCATTTCAAAGCATAAAAGGCTGGGAAACGTACAGAGCACACAATGGCATAAAACCGCTTTACATTTAACTGTCATAAATGGAATGCAGCTGTTTATGTTGCTACTGAAAAATCTAACCCCAGTCTCTGCTAGTGTGGCCTCATTTGTTTTTGGAACATAATCCTGGCCACGCAGTACTCACCACACCGGAATATGCCCAAAATGACAAAAAGTATCATTACATTCTCCGTCTTCTCAGTAGCGGAGTACCGTCAAGTCAGTCCAATTATAGCGCAGAATGGAATAATACACTCGAATAAATAAAGACAAAAGTTAAGAGCCTTGTTTTGTTACCTTCTGTACCACGTATATAGTGGGTAAATATCACATTGCATTTCACCCAAACATTTTGTACCGAGATTTCAATCTGGAAATAGACTGAGATATGCAAATAATGCAAATAAAAACAGTATTTTTGTGTGTGTGTGCCCGTATATGTGTGAGTAAAGGCTAAAAATCAAAAGCGAAAAGTTCGTTAAATGCCAATTTTGTATTTAAGTTCATCTTCCAAGGATATAATATGAAGATTTTCAAAAATATTCCCCTATTCAACGTTCCCCTTACATTGAAAATGTTTCCAAAATTTTGATCTCCTTAAAACGAGCTCAAACGATTCTGATTCAAATTCCACATGCTTAAGATATTTTAATGACAACAGAAATGTCTGTATTTCTGATAATAGCCTCTAAAATCCAGATTCGGAATGACTTTTGCATAACTCGTAAATTATAAGAGATAGACAAAATCTTACCTCATAAAAATGCATATTTCGTTAAAGCACACATTTTGGTCAGATAGCTTCTTTTATGCAGCTAAGCATCTCCAAATTATTCATTGTTGCTGGTTTGAATTTTGGGGTACGTATGCTTTTACTCAAATAGGAGGTCCTTACTGACCCTTTTTCCTTAATGCGTTTTATATGTTCTGGCCATGCAAAGAGAATGAAATTTGTAAGACACCACAGAGCGACCTGCTCTTAAAAGATTTGACTATCACTGAACTGTACTGAATCGTTCTATTCTCATTGTACCCTCAAGGCCATACGTAATAAAATCATTTCCCCACATTTGTATCTCGTTATGTACTTTACAGCCGCGCAGTTAAAGTAATTAAGAGCCTTCCTTGGCTACCTATTATGTCCAATGGACAAACTGTAGCTCTTAAAGTCGATCTGGGTGGTTCAGTTGTTTAGACGCTGGCCTACTGTTCCCAAGGTCGCGGGTTCAAATCCGGCCAAGGTCGATGGTTTTTAAGTGTGCTTAAAAACGACAGCTCCATGTCAGTAGATTTACTGGCATGTAAAAGAACTCCTGCGGGACAAAATTCCGGTACACCGGCGACGCCATTGTGATCCTGGCAATTGACGGCGTCGTTAAATAACAAAATAAGTTTTGGTAGCTCTTTAAATTGATAGTATAGCACTATTATTCAGATAACCAATGCAATGGAGCAGTTGACTTTTATCGTACGTATACGCTGGGAAGGTGAAATTAGGCAAAAGGGCTATTTCTGGCAAAAGGGCTGCCGAGAGTGCATAGCGTATGAACAATAAGCGATAGCATGCTTGTTGCTAATGATTTCATGTTACGATAAACAAGGTCATAATTTTAACCGGACAATACTCATAAAGTTAGATTTGAAAAACAATTCTTTACTACTATACAAAAAGAGTTTGTGTAATTTATTCGCCCGTTGCAAATTTATACATGCGACTTGAATCTTTACATAAACTAAAAAGGCTGATCTCCAAGGGGCAAGTCCTACCGCCAACCTTCGTCCAGAAAAGGCTTCAAGAACACGTTGCAGTACTGGAGAGTGGGACGTGGTTAGCGCCCCGAGTTCTACCCAACCAGTGAATGCGCTCTTCGCAATCTGGAGCCACTACTTTTCTCTCAAGTAGCTCCTAAATTGGCCCCCAGGGACCTCCCTAGGCTGAGTGCACCCAGGACCAGCTCACCCAAACGAATAAATTCTCCACGCCGGTAGCGGCAATTGAGTCGGGGTCTTTCGCTTGTTAAACAGATAGGCTACCACCGCGCCGAGGCGACCTGCATCCTAACTCCTATACTCGTATATCCCAACTTCTACTATGAAAGCTTCCTTCTCATTCTGTTCTACTTTAAGACTGAAGGGCTTTTGAAAGTAATGGAGTTTACTGCATAATACTCATACCTGTAAACCTTGAAAATGTAATCTAATTTTGTTTATCAGCCGAAAGTTAGCCTGAAAAAGCTGAGAGCGGAAAATCTTAGTATGTTGGCGATTTAGATAAATCTCAAGAATACAAACTGTAACCGTCAGTCGCTGTTTCAGCTCTCAGGGTTAATGATTTTCTAACGTGAAACGTGCATACTAATAGAGCTCAAACCGTTATAAAAAGACCATTAAAAACGAAGTGCTCCCGCGGAAAAGGGCACCCGGAGATTTTGAAGATTTGTTT
Source organism: Tenodera sinensis (assembly GCA_030765045.1). Classification (NCBI taxonomy): domain Eukaryota; kingdom Metazoa; phylum Arthropoda; class Insecta; order Mantodea; family Mantidae; genus Tenodera; species Tenodera sinensis. Next base: position 77,742,911 of record CM060969.1, read on the forward strand.
ATGGAGACAGTAACTGCCTCAGCTCATTAATATAACCGGCAAGAGACTAACCTATTTTTACTGCAAGACAGGACGTAATTATTGTGATAGTGAAAGTGCAACAAGGACACGAATTCTATTCTTAAATCAGTTTATATAAATAAGATTCATGCTTAATCTCACACACGCATCTGTTAGTACTTTCTTGTTCCCTTGTTACTTTCAAAGAACCGTTAAACTTTATTACTTTTGGGCTTTTTTATGTGGCAAGTAAATTGAACTTCTTTGTTATATTGGTCTATGCTGAGCGAGTTGGATCCGTGGTGACGTGCCAGACTCGCATTCGCGAGATACTGGATTTGACTTTCTCAAACCGTCCAGATGGTGTAGCCGAATGTTGGGGTGGTTCTACCACGTTTTCCTTTCTCACATTTCCCTTTCTCTGCTTCCTTCTCCCGCTTCTAGGTCTCGCGGCATGGGGTAGTGCCGAGTAGGTGGCACGAATGCTTGTTCCAAAGAAATAGTACGTATATCCCGTGAACTTTAGAAAACTGTCTAATAGGAACGGCGGTTTATTCTCAGTGGGAAAGATCGTAGAGCCAAAAACTCTTAGGGACTACGGAGCGTCTCTTTCGCCTGTTTGCATGCGGCTATAGCATCCCGTGGTCCCTTGACTTCCTGTTATCTCCCAGGGGATGCAGCGGAGGTGTCCCCATTTTTAGTACTCCGTATCAAAGTTTAAACTAGAAAATAGAACAGTGGTGCAAAAATGCACAAATCAAAGTTTACATTTTTGCAAAATATGGTAAATTCCTGCAAAATTCCGCCAGTAAATAATTTTTTGACTAATAAGGATTTTAAAATCACTAAAGGGCAATTTAGTATTTTTTTCAAATTAACCTTTAGAGAATGATATAATTTTTGTTGCTGAATTTGTTAGAACACAATTTCAAATTGTTAAGCTCTCGAGTTGTTATGAATCTTAATATTGCAGCTTATATGAATTTGCAGATGTTTTACAGCCATTTAGTGATGCTAGTAAATTATTCTGTAAGGAATATATAACTCCTCTGGTTTCTCTATATTTAGGCAACTTTTGAACAGCTCTACTCTTTAATCGTTGTTCCTAAAGCTTCTTTTCGTACTTAAGTTATGAAAATTCTAAGAGGACGTTAAACCGCTCCTCCTTTTTCGTGTTCTCATACAAACTACACACAAATACTGGAATTTCTTCGAAATACTGAATTTTGCACCACTTTTGGACTTCATTTTATTTGGTGTGCATGTTTTAGTACCAGTTTTTGTCTGCTTTATACGCCTATTTTTAATTTCCCTGGGACTAAGGTTTCATTATCTTATCTTCCTTAAAACAAATTTATCTATCACATCTTAAAATACACACATATACGGTATACTTTGGACAACAATGAGTGAACCGTGCAGACCAGATCTGAAATGAGCTGCACTAGCTGAAAGGAAAGCGGCATATCGTTTGTTTCTGTGACATATTGTTAGTGTTTCCTGAAAGGTTATGTTTATAGCCTCTATCTTTTGTTTCTGTGGTAGGTTTTTACGAGTTCTGTTTTAAACTTCGTCGCATTCTTCGGCCTCGAGTAGTACAAAGCGAAAAAAGCAACTGTAGTTAAACCCTGCCCTGTTCAACATCGTCTACATATGTATTATAATAGAAACTGTACTATTTTACTATTTCCTTAAACCAAGTTTAAAATGTCACTATGAATGTACGAGTTATCACTGTGACCTAAAAACGAGTGATACAACCTATCAGAGAGGGAATTATTTAACCAATAATTCAAAGATTTTGCCAATAATTCATCAAGTTAGTTTTGTGCGAGGGATAGATTGTGCTGTTGGTTCTAGACCACAGCATTGAGTACTGTAAGCAGACAGGGAATACGCTGTAGCTGCGAGTGAAAACAAATCCTGCATAAATAAGGATGTCCAAAAATAGATGCACTATTAGCGGATTACGGCAAAGAGTGTGTTTCATCTAATGGTCGGAGTATTAAATGTAAGTTGTGTGCAAGAAAATATAAGCAGTGGCTACACCTATACTTTGCATCTACAAGGCACGCAAAAACCTATTACATTATATCAGGGGTCTCCAAACATTCCAGCCTTAGGGCCGTATTTATTACTCCAGAAAGTTCCGGGGGCCAGAACCGTTTCAATTTTTCCTGCCATTATCTGTAATTTCTAGACTAGTTAAATTGTGTATTATTGTTACGACCGTGACATTTGACGATATCTAGTTGTCAAAAGCGGAAATAGGTATTGGTAGAACCCTCTTTCGCTAACAGATGGTGCTAGTAGTATTTTCGAGAACGTTCTGGTGTATTCCACTCGCTTCGAGATGGCTAGCAGCCGGCAGCGAGATCCCCAACTCAGTCTGCCTTGGGAAGGCAGAAACTATCGTGAAATAAAATACACGTAGTGTGTAACCCCATAAAAGACATTTTCGAACCGGCCAACGCCCATACTTAATAGTATTTTGATTTGACTTGTTTCTGTGTGTGATTTACTAGAATGGAAAGGAAGAGAAAAGTACATAGTGAGTGCAGAACATTCAAAGATCGATGGAACTATCAGTATTTTGTGATTGAGTACTGTAATAAGGCGCTATGTTTGATTTGCAATGAAACCATAGCAGTTTTCAAAGAATATAACATTAAACTTCATTATGAAACAAAACATTTGCAAAATTACTGAAACTATTCAGGAAGTTTGCGGACAGAAAAATTTGAAACTTTGAAGCGCAGATTGAAATCGCAGCAATCCTTCTTAACGAAAGTCAATAGTGAACAAGAGACTGCAACTCGTGCTAGCTTTCATGTGGCTCTTGAAATCGCAAGTGGAATACCATTCACCGATGGAGAAATGATCAATGAATGCGTAATTGCAGCAGCCGAAGAAATGTGTCCCGAACAGATAAATTTATTTAAAACTGTCAGTTTGTCAGCAAACACCGTGGTTCGGAGAGTACAACATATCGCAGAAAATATATCATCTCAACTTATGACAAAAATGGACATCTTGAGTGGTTTTGTCGAGCCTTGGATGAGTCAACGGATGTGACAGATACTACTCAGGTGTTGATTTTTATTCGAGGAGCAGATAAAAGCTATGCAGTGTATGAAGAACTTCTTGATATTGATAGTATTCACGGCACGACTGCTGGGGAAGATACTTTTAAGGGGGTTGAAAATGCCATTAATACTAAGAACCTTCGATAGAAAAACTTGAAATCTATTACAACTGATGGAGGCTAAAACATGTGTGGTAAAAATAAAGAAGTGATTGCACTTGCGTCAAAGGCTGTAGAAAACGACAATGGTTCAAAACCATTAGTCTTATATTGTATCATTCATCAGCAGTCCTTGTTTGGATATGTCTGAGGTAATATAACCAGTCATATCAGTTGTTAATTTCATCAGATCCACTGGGCTGAATCACCGACAATTCCGCGAGTGTATTCAAGAGATTGGAGAAAATGACTTACCATATCATACTGCCGTACGCTGGCTTAGTTGCGGCAACGTTTTTCAGCGCTTTCTTGAACTACGAACAGGGATAGAAATTTTTTTGAATGGAAAGCATTGCGCTCTTACTGAATTACAAAATAACGAATACCTGTGGAAGTTAGCATTCTGTGTAGATTTGGCAAAACATATGAACAAACTGAACATTTTATGAACATTGAACATATAATTTTAGAACGTGTGAAATATTCAGCCACACTACTGAGACTGATTTTCCTGTCCATTTTGCAATCGAAGCTTTGGGTGCTTTGAAGATAAATTTTGCTACCCGTTTCTCAGACTTTGATGACATTGTGAATGCAATTAAGATTTTTCAAAATCTTTTTGATACGACATTGAAACTCTAGCCCCGGAACTTCAAATGGAAACTGATTTATAGTGCAGTGATATAATTAAAAGCAAATAGCAAAACTCATCTTTGTAGGAATTTTATAAATATATTTAAATATAAATATATATAATATATTTAAATATAATATATATAAATATTTAAATATATTTTATAAATTATAAATTATTATAATTTATAAATTGCACTGGTACAATTTGATAATTTGCATAAATTTGCTCGTGGGTTGTTTTCTGTTTTTGGTACGACTTACTTGTGTGAGAAAACATTCTCCAAAATGAAGTACACAAAGAATGTTTACAGATCTAAGTTAACCGATGATCATCTTAAATCTCTCTTTATAATTGGTACAAGTAAAGTTGGTCCACAACTGCTAAATATTGTCAGTGGTAAATCACAGTTACATAAATCTCATTAGTATTTTTCAGAAGGGGACACCCCGCAGTTTTATTCGCGTTAATTTAGATTTTCCATCCCTGGGGGATTTTCAGGATAAAATTAATGTGTGATATTTAGGATATATATGTACATTCCAAACTTCGGTTTACATTCATATACGATACTCTTTACCCCAACATAACTACCCAGGGTGAAACCGCGAAATGTTCACTAATGTTAGCGAGATTCATTTCAATTATCTGTTAGTTATAATATTTAAATTTAATTGATTATTATACTTGTCATTAAGCTTTGCCTAGCAAGTAAATAAAACAGACTAAATAAAACAAACCAACTTTAAGCTTTTGTTTCAATCTAACTTATCACAGCAACAGAACTAATTTTAACCAAATGTCATTGCAAATATTATTGCATTATACATGTGTTAATATTTCCGGTGATTTGTAATAATATGTAACTGACTCAAATAATATTGTAAGAATCGATTTTATAATTAATTGATACATTAAACTTAAATAAATAAATTTGTGGTTCATGACACAGTTAACTTAAAAAAACAACGATAACAAACCATAAGCAGTCGCTGGCCGGATTGAAGAAACTGGCGGGCCGGATCTGACCCGCGGGCCGTAGTTTGGAGACCCCGGCATTATATGAACAGAGAACAGGGAGAAAAAATATGCCTTCAATGTCTAACCTTATTTCAGAGAGAAAAATACCTATTTTTATGTTCTGTGCAACATGATGTTGGGCGCGAACATCTCCTTCTCAAAAACCGCCGTTTCAAGGTTTCTATAATATACTGGTAAAATATTGCACGCAATATTTACAGAGCATCTTTAAAGGCGGGTGTTCTAACCATTAAAACTAGGGCTCTTTACCACCATCTACAGGAAGTAAATGTGTTATGCCGGCTCCAAATGTTTTCTATGGACGAGAGGTGCTGAGGGGAAACGGAAGGAGAATTTTCTTACGGAGTAGTTGAGTCTGCCCTGGGGACGGGTAATCGTACGTGTTTTACATTCGCATGCAGTCGCCTAAGGTGAGGCAGGCGGGGTAGTTTCTGTTGAGGAAACAAGAAAATAGTTCAATTATTATTATTCTATACTTAGTTATTCTGTCCAAATACATCTGCGTCTAAACAAACTAACGTTGGCATTTTGTGGCAGTCCTTTGTTTTAGAAACACTGTTAAACTGTTTTAAAAAAGGAAACTATAATACATGGTTCGTTAATAATAGTAATAATAATAATAATAATAATAATAATAATAATAATAATAATAATAATAATAATAATAATAATAATAATAATAATAATAATAATAATAATAATAATAATAATAATAATAATAATAATAATAATAATAATAATAATAAAAGCACTGGGATATGTAAGGAAAAATCGTATAGCAAAATATGTTTGTTTATTTTGGATATAGAGTTTCTCCATTAACAAATTCTTCTCATTTATATTATTATTTTTTTAATTATTATCATAAGCATGTGATATTAGGAAACACCCAGAGGCTTGGGGAAAAGATAATTTTGTGTGTGTGTGTGTGTGTGTGTGTGTGTGTGTGTGTGTGTGTGTGTGTGTGTGTGTGTGTATTTAAACGTTTCCTAATATCCTGTAAGACATCGTTTATAATATTATGTAGTGTTTATTGTGCCCCTACTCCCGAGAATATTTTGCAGACAAATCTTCAGTGATCTAGAACCCAATGAAGAATCTTCGCTGTTTTACAGAAAGATCCCAAAGAAGTCAGTTTCCATGATAGTTTGTTTTGTTGAAACAGGGAGACGTTAGCATTCTTGACTGACTACTCGACAGGCTTTACCCCTTACGTCTACATGGTGAGTCCCGCGTGCGTCGGAAAACATTTGGAAGCGGCTGTACATCATGTCCAAATATCCTAATAGGCAGTGGGATAGGATATGGTCGATTTTTCATGTGCCCCATGTTTCCTCAGCCTGGAAGACCGTAGGGTATAAAGTGGTGAACGACATCATTCCTATGGAGGCAAAGAAACGTCAGCACAACGTTTCGTCCACGTCATGGTGCCTTCAGCGTGACATCGTTTATTAACCTGTCGCCGTGAAATATGGACGGGGAGTTCTGCGACCATTCGCAGTGTCTATCCCAATGATCTTGGCGGAAAGATGGTCATCCTCTATATTTCTGCTGCTGGGAAAATACATCTGTTGGAATGGATGATAGTGGGATATCTTAATTATCTGCTGACTTCACATCATCTGTCAATTGCTGGCTTGCAGAATTTCTTTAGTGCAGCAAGCACCGAGCGTTCACATCTTGGGATGGTTGACAAAACTGTTTTCATAGCTGCACCCAATAACTATTCCACAATATACTGTATTAGTAAATTATAAATATATATGCACACTATTCCTCAAAAGTTTCCAGAGAAACAGGGGTTTGTTATATATTTGATAATTAAGCATACAAACACTGAAAATAATATATTTGGACGTATTCCTCCTTTCTATTATAACATTCAAGGTTATAACACTGAAATGCATACTTTAGCTATTTTCTACACTTCAGGTTCTTCAGAATATCTATCCTTATTTATACGCTTATGTAATGTATATTTATATATTTTAAGTCAAATTAGAATTGCTTTTATGCTGAAAATACTATTAATGTTGTACTAGGACGTTATTATAGGTTTGTCTGGAAACTTTATGTATAGATTATACAAATAAACATAAAATAAAACAACGATATAGGAATTATCAGAGTTTTGTTAATGCTATGCAATAGATGTGTATTTTGTGTTTATTGTATGAAATGCACCAGTGGTTGAAGTGAAATAAATTATCTTTATGTTAAAAGACATGCTAGTGTTTCATTCTCAGTGTCAGAAGGCACGCGGTCTGAAAAGCACGTGCTGTGTTCGATCGATATTGAGGGTGCGTGAAATCCAAAAATGGAGTATTTGTTATTCTGCTAGCATCAGGGACGAGTTTGTCAACAAATGAAGCTGTGGTTATGTAAATAAAAGATTTATGTGGAATGGAGTGACGTGGATATCCTTGTACTATAAAGATGAACACTTTTTTATTGTATATTTGTACAAGAATGCGAAGCATTAAAGCCATTGCTCAATTAATGGACAATGGACAATGCCGTGCTGTATAGGCAACTTCTCCGACAGGAATGTCTTGCGTGTAATCCTGCTTCACTCGTTTTTGAGCATGACGTCATAATACCTTGAAATGCACACGGTGTATTCTGTGGCGCCGCAACCGTCATTTCAGTAGGTTTCCAAGGTTGATGTTGCCCTTGACCTTGTTTGTGTGTAAGTATTGCGTGCGCGACTGCAAGTGCCTTAGGTTTACGAGACACAGGAAGCGTACAACCCCATCACTACTAACCTGCTGTTGTTTTTTTTTTGGTGGGGTTGGGAGGGAGCCCTCTAACTACCGGGCCTTACTTATGATTACAGCTGTAACATTTAGGATTGCTATAAGAATACAAGTTACTTTTGCACGGCGAGTGTCTTACGTCATCATCCTTGAGGGCGGTAGAAAGGGGTGTCTACAGTCACGCGACTATATCAAGCTGTGTTTTGCAGTAGACAACCTGCGTAGCATTCTTGATCTCTCAATAAAGTCGACAACGTCAAACATTCCGTGGGGAAAAGAGTTTAGTACACACTTCGCTATAATCGGAGAAATGTAATGTCATGCAAATTTTAAGGATTCTAATATTCTTACAATTCCTTAGCTCAAGCTGCAATAGCATACAACATTAAGCTCTTATGTAGCTTTAAAGGTACCGAATATTACCAGTATTTCAACAGATAGCCACTGGTGCCTCTCTGCTTCCGCAAACCATTGTAAAGAGATGAAGCACGTCATAGAAAGCTGCACTGTATTACCCTACACCAGCGATATCCAACGTTTGCGAAATAGAGGAGGTTGGATTCACCTACTTTCACTATACGCGAATTTTGTTATCCTCAACTCTCAGAATTGCGTGATTTTTCTCGGAAAATCACATTGCGCGATTTACTTCGAGCACACATTCAAATCTTACGTGACAAACATCTGTGCACTAGTGACTTTTTTGGTACTGCTTACGTTTAAGTCCATCAATATTTGAAGACAAAGTAGAAGTGCCTAGCCTTAGAAGATACACCAAGTGATCGTTGCATAAGCTATTGCGTTACAAACTTTTAATATAGCTTTTGTTTGGAGAAACTCTGTTCACAAATATATGTAGAGCTTATGCACACTGTTGTAAATGTTTATTTCACTATATACTACATTTGACTCACATAACTGTTTTCAAAACTTACCTTACTGCTAATTTTCTTGTGGGTCCAAGGGAAATATGGAAATAAGGCAAGCTTTAAGTGTCAGTGGAATGTTTTATGACATAAAAAACGAATAACAGAATTCTGTTTAAGAAAAGCATAGGTACTGACATAGAAAATATCTCGGAAATGGTTCACTCAAAAGAAGTGACATAAATTGTGTGTTCTAACGAGATCCATATTTTGTATTTAGTAAGCTTTTATCCGTCGTATACTGTTTTACCATTGACGCAAAAGTCATTCAGAATGAAGAGATCCTATGAGGATATTCCCAGAAAATTCAAGGTATGACTTAGAAACTCTAACGGAATGGCCTGTTTGTGTCCGTCACTGGACGTTGGCTGACTGGTTGTCTTTCTAGCGTTACAGGCAAGAACTCATTCACCCTCCAACTGAAGGAGTGGGATGGAAATAGCAGCTAACTACGCAAGCGTCTGCAAAGAGGCAAGGTTGGACATCGCTGCTCTACACACTACAAGAAAGATGCAGAAAGACCCAGAAAATGCTGCGATTGCTCTACTATAGGAAAGGCAGAATCTCTTGTTTCTAACAAAAACATAGGTTGTTCATTAAGAACAACTGTTCATACTTACTCGAAACAAGTAAGAAATTGTCACACGTTCCAATACCTGAAGCCTTAAAACCAATAGAAGAAATATATTATCAACTTCACAACAGACTCTAGAGTACCTTTTGCTGGCATCCGTGGCATTATATGGTGCTGAAAGAAGCTTCTCATGCTGCAAACATTCTTTGAATAAAGGCAGAACTTTTCCTTCAATGACTTTAATAATCACATAGTTATTCATTGCGATACATTCAACGCTTCACAAGAAGACGATGTTACCCACGAAAGTCTACTTTGTCCTGTGACTGCGCAGCTTTATCTGTTCCGTTGACGGTGGTAATTGACTTTTGCTTTCTGCCTTATTCAGGTAATATAGTTGCAGTGCCCTTAACCTATCTTGTAATGTTCTATAGCAACAATGTCCAACGTTTGTGGAAGAGGGGAGTTTGGATTTACCTCCTTTCACTATACGCGGACTTCGCCACTCTGACACACATACGTGTATTGTATTACAGTGGCGGTTTCGTTATATGTACGTTGCGTTTCACTTACGACAGCACTTACAAATCTTAAGTGATCAATATCGGTGACTTGTTTGGTACAAATTACGTTTAAGAAGTCTGTCAATATTTAGCGACAAAGTTTAAATGTATAGCCGCGCGACCTATTGCGATACAGACTTTTAGTATAGTTCAATTTGGAGAAAACTGTTCGCAAATATATGAAGAGCTATACTCACTCTTATACATACTATTCCTGCAAATGTCTATTTATCTATCTACTTCATTTTAAACGACACAGGCATTTTCAGAGAGTACTTTATTGCTAATTTTCTTGTAGTTGCAAGAGGAATATGAGAATACAGTAGGCTTTGAGCGATAGTGAAATGTTAGTTGCTATGCGATGCCCTCGAAATTCCATTCAATGTGGAAGGCCAAGACAGAAAAATCTGATGTATTGCACTCGCATGACCTTCTCTACTCTTGTACTAACCATTCTTACAAACTCTTATTAGTATATTTTCTTTGTGTTAGTTAAGATAAACTTTGTATGCAAGGATAATATGGGAATAGTGTAGAGTTGGTCTGGGTGGCTCAGTTGGTTAGACGCTGGCCTACTGATCCCAAGGTCGCGGGTTCAATCAAAACCGGTAGAGCCATTTTGGAGAAAATGAAAATGTTTGAAAAAAGTTCCATGCAAACGGTAGTTTGGGTTGGGGGAATTTTCTTCAGAATCTTCGTGTAGCATCGTTAAAATGTGTTAAACTTAAGTACCAACTTTGGCTTTTAACCGACTTGGAGTATGCTGTCCGCAGACTGACACTCACACACATACATACACACATACTCACATACACACATACTCACACTCACATACACATACACACACAAACACAACTTTTTCTAAAACTGTTTTTATTCGGGGGACTCAAAACATATATTCCCAGTGAAATCTTGACATTGAACTTGTGAGTGGAATACAATGCTTCCTCTACTTTACTATACGCAATAGAGAAGTAAAAACGAGTAGCATATTCCTGTTTGAGAGCAGTATAAGTATTTGCAAATTCACACAAATAATAAAGAGTATCTCAGAAATGGTTCACCCAAAAGAAAAATAAGTATTTACCATTCTTTATTTAGTAAGCCTTTGTCTATCTCTTAGTCTTTCCATGGATACAAAAATCATTCGAAATAAAGAGGTCTTCTGAGAACATTCCCAGAAAATTCAAGCAATGACTTAGAAACTGCTAAGGAATCGCCTATTTGTGTCCGTCACTGAATACTGACCGTCTGGTTGTGAGGCTAAGTGCCATAGGCGTAAGCTTTTATTGACATTCGTTGTAGATAACAAATATCACTGTACAACATGAAAACTGTCCTTTAGATGAAAATATGTGTTTCTTGTACAAGTGTGGCTGAAAATAACAAATCTGTAACTAGTTTTTGTCTACCACGTACCATTTTCCCAAAAACCCACATTTAGTTTTCTACGTATTTTCGCGATAAATTTGCGTCTTTGTTAATTTAAATCAATTTTTTGTGTCAGGTTATCCTTTCTACTTCCACGGACCGTGAGTGATTAAGTGCAATGCCCGCTCGCATTATCAGCAGTGTCTTATTTATTTCAAGGAAGTACACCGAGACATTACCCACACCATCAATTTGCATGATGTCACTCGAGCACATTCAAGCAAGGTCATTCACACATGTAAAACATACTTGTATGCCTAGTAAGCTACAAATTCAGTTACATATTTATGGTTAAGGTGCAGCTTTCAAGATTTCAAGCTTATTGTTGGTGTTGTATTAAGTCGTGCTTGTGCAAGTGAAAATATCGAACGAGAAGAAGAGACAAATGAACACAACGAAAATTCAATTGAATGTTCTAAATAGATTGAACAAAGGGGAAAAAATTAATGCGTAATTAATTTTGGAAAATGTTATACTTTTGTTTCCTATATTGTAGCTAGAATATGTACGTATTTATGTAGTTTGCAGCATTATGTTATGGTTTGTAAATAATAGACCCCTTATTTCGTAACTCACAGCTTCTCAGTCCACAATAGGCCGACTTATTGGGATTTCACCGCAGTTCATTCCTAGTCTAAATTTTCAAATGAAACTTTGTATGACATGAAGATAACCAGTTTTCCATATTTACAAATTTGCTGAGATTGGCATTCATATTGATGGCTGCCAAACACTAACCAACTTAGGATCGTCAAACTTAAAATCTAAGCTTTATAGGTTTGGTACTTTCTACCATATTTGAAACAACAATCTATAGGCCAGGTCAGGTATTTCTGGGACAGTTCTCGTAAGCTACACATAATGAACGAAGCAAAGCGTCCACGATCAACGGCGACCTATTCCATTCACTATACTCTATCCAGCCTTGTACTCCTCCGCAATAACCTGATGTTCACATTAGCTGCGACTGACACAAACAAACGCCACGTGGACTCATGCCTTCTGTTTATGATGCAACAGAACGATATTTACTTGGGAGTTTCAGAAATAGCGCTGCTATCACGCTACATTCAACTAGTCCTTAATATGGTTATACATCCTGAAAACTCACAGATAATCGTCAATATTTAAGGCACTATATTTTGTGGTGTACTTTGGTTTCGGCGCATCCCCGGTTAGTTAACATAGCTGTAGTGCCTGTCGAATGTCAGGTGGCCCGCCTCGGTAGCGTGATGGTTAGCGTGTCTGCCTCACGTCGCGAGTTCGAATCTCGCTTAGGGTAAGTTATCCGAGTAAGGTTTTTTCAGAGGTTTTCCCTACCCTGAGAAGACGAATGTAACTTAAAGCTCCATGGACCTCGGGCTCATTTGAGTATCATTTCACCCATTTCGTTCATTCATCCGTCCGATATGACACAATGTTGGAGGACGTTAATTTAAAAGAATGTCAGGTGGGGAGTTGAACCGATAGCGCCAGTTAAGCTGGCATTTGAAGTATGCTATTTTTGGTCTGAGCTCAGTTTCTCATGGACGGTAGGTTTGGGAAGTCAACTCTGGAGATCGCAGGGCGATAAAAGCATGAAATGTTACACTGTTGTTGGTTTGAATAACTTTGTCCTTCGAAAGCCCTGACGTCATTCAGCTGTTTCTCATAATGCTATTTAAACATATGACTCTCACTTCCGTTTCTTGTAACCCCTTTGTGTCTACAACGACATACATATGTAATGAAGCTAATTCTGCAAAAGTTTATCTCGAGAGGGAAAAAATAAGTTTTCATAACAATATTTCTAGCTGTATAAAACTAAATGACAGTGAGTAGAAAGTACAAACAAACAAACAAACAAACAAACAAAAGAGGGAGACACTATCCCTTGCCCAGAGTTGTCGCACGGTCCTAGCTAGAATCCTGATAAAACCGCAGACGTCCACACTCAAACACGTTCTGCGGTGAGGATCGTACGAAGTTTGAATTACCGAAGCAATTACCTGTTTCCATGGGATAGTGGTCAGACTTCGTGTTCATGCTACTGTGCCACTATCGCATGGCTTTACTTTTAACACTCAGTGCGGAAGTGCTGCATTCCAAAAATATTTGTATATACACTTGCCTTGAATCTTAAAAAATAATATTCCGATATAGAGAAAACTTCAGCTGTGTATAAACAGCTAAACAAAATGTGTTGCTGTCAATTGAATTTATCTAATCTTTTTTTAATTTCCTTTACATAGTTTCTACAAAATGTTGTTGAAGGAGCTTCTCAGTTAAGCAAGCCAAAGGTTTACAGATACAGTTTCATTATTACACATTTCGTTGTAGGCACAACCGGACAGTTTTTAGACAGGGAGTTGCTTTGAGAACCCATGCTCTTCACCCATCACAGCAAACCGAAGAATGCTAACTTTGAGCAGAAAAATGTATCGAACTGCTGAAAATTAAAAAATGCTTGTCATATGCCTTTGTCTATCTCTATGGTTTGCCAGTTATATAAATTATATAAACGGTATTCCAAAAGAAAAAAACTATTTGAAGAAAGATCGATACACACATTTCATTAATGTTGTAAATATTGAGACATTGATACTTCCAATTTTCGTGTGGGAAGAATTTCAAAACTGGACGCTGCTTGGATGACGTCACGTTGCCAACCCATAGTAAGATTTTATCCCTGGAAACAGGTATACAAATAGATGACGGCTGACAGCGCATATGCTATGTGATTCTGTATGCGGGCCACTTTTGCCCCGACACCCCTGATTTAAAGAATATGTGTATGCTCCTGTATCAGGTATAATAATGTTAGGAGGAGCTTTCCTTAAATTAAGAAGATATGATTTATTCTGAGTTTATGAATATAATTATAATAGAGTGTATTGAAGATAACTAAATTACAATTTAGGATAACGAAAGAAAGCTATAAATATTGCTAGGGATATACTTTGATGTTAATAATTTTATTAGTTAGTTTTAAAAGCATAATTGCTGATAAGTATTAATTAAAAGGATGAAACTGCATATCGTATCTTCCATTATAAACAAACTTATTGGATAAAGAAAGATAAGTCGGTGAATATAGGTATTATTTGCTGTAAAAAGGTGCTCTGATATTTCAAACAGTTTTTAAGAATGGATCACATATTTGGCAGAGTTTCAAATTGACAGTTCCTTTAACCTCCCAATAATTGTCAGGGTTTTATTGTGTGATGTTATGAGAAGTTATGAATAGTCTAACCATTAGTACGTCCGCGTGCTGGGTATCAGTCGAAACGCTTTATGACCAGCTTACAATTCGTAGTGTTACCATTATCGCTCAGTTACTGCACGAAGCATAAAGGCCGACCACGTGATCAGATTGATTTTCCTTGTTTTATAGCATCGGTAGATAGCATCGATTGAACAAACCCCTGCACCTTGGAGTTGTTGGGATTTATTCAGCTCACGTTTCTGTTCGTAAGGCAATCACAGTTAGGTGCAGTGACCATCGCACCTGCCTCCAAAGTTGTTTCACAAGGATTAAGTCTGCCTCCTGGTGGTAATGGCGAGATTATTTCAGTGATTCATTGCTATGTACTGTCACTTTTATAGTGCAAGAAAAGCAAACTATGTTGTAGGTGCTACATGAGTTTCTCTACCACTAGTCTAACAATGGCTCATTCTTCTTTCTACTTAATTTTAAGCGAGATGAGCATTTGGTTCTACAAATTATTTTATCGCCATTCTGTTGTACGTAGATACTTAGACATTTAGTAGTTGGCTAAAGCTATATAAACGATATAATAATATTGAAATATAAATAACGAGATGACATACGTCTATATATTTCTTCCAGAAATAGGAAGAAACAAAGATACTAAAATATTTCATAAGCTACAAAAGATTAACAAAGGTAATTTGAACAGATATATTATTATCAGTGGGAACATACATAAAAGGGTCGGCAGCCATCCAATACAGGTAATAGTTGGCACTTTTTAAGTACATCATATCAACGGAAGTGGACAAAATTTAAGACAATTTTCATCATGCAATGAATTGAAAATAATCGGTAGTTTCTTCAGGAAAAAGAAATATATATTCAAAAGTACATATGGAATGCGAGAGAACGTGATCACTAATAGATCGTAACTAAAAACTAAGGTCCCAGCCAAGATCTAACACCCGTCCCTGCGTCCGCCGCCTCTGCCCACTACAGGCGTCATGAATGGGGTGCAAAGCTGAAGGGTGGGACGTGGTCGGGTAACGGGCCTTCTTGGCCCCATATGCAGTCTTCGTGACCCGGGACCGCTACGTCTTAATCAAGTAGCCTCTCAAATGGTCATAGAAGGTATA
The DNA here is from genome assembly GCA_030765045.1 of Tenodera sinensis. NCBI lineage: Eukaryota > Metazoa > Arthropoda > Insecta > Mantodea > Mantidae > Tenodera > Tenodera sinensis. Next base: position 77,758,409 of record CM060969.1, read on the forward strand.
GCAAAACATAAAACAAATAATCAAGTAGTTGACGTTACTGTGCATAAAGTAAATGGCGCCCGCCTCGGTAGCGTGATGGTTAGCGTGTCTGCCTCACGTTCAAGAGGTCCCGAGTTCGAATCTCGCTTAGGGTAAGCTATCCGGGTAAGGTTTTTTTCCGAGGTTTTCCCTACCCTGAGAAGACGAATGTCGGGTAACTTAAAGCTCCATGGACCTTGGGCTCATTTGAGTATCATTTCACCCATTTCATTTCATTCATTCGTCCGATATGATACAATGTTGGGGGACGTTAATTTAAAAAAAAAAAAAATCTGATGTGTTGCACTCACATGACTTTCTCTACTCTTGTACTAACCATTCTTACAAACTCTTATTCCTATGTCTTCTTCGTGTTAGTTGAGATAAACATTTGTACAAATTATCTTGTCTCTAAATTTCCTTGTAGGTACAAGGGGAATATTACAATACAGTAGGCTTTGTGCGATAGTCAAATCTTTTAAAGCTTTGAGGTTCCGTTCTCTTTGCACACTTAACATATAAGAAACTGAACAACGATGTTCCATTTCAGGAAAGTTTTAAGTTTTCCGAAACTTAAACACATAACAAGGAATATCTCAGAAATGGTTCACCCTACAAGAAAATTTATAGGCACATTAATTGAATATTTTAGCAAGATCTACATTTTTGTTCAGTACGATTTGGTCTATATCTAACGATTTACCAGTTATGCAAAAGTCGTCCAGAGCAAATACGACTACAGGGGCTATAGCCAAAAAATTTGAGATACACATTTCATTTGTCATAAAAATATCTCATGACATTTTAATCAAAATCGTTAGAGCCGTTTTCAAGAAAATCAAAACTTTCCAAAAATTTTCTATGTAAAGGGTAGTTTAGGGTGCGGCTATTTTCTTCAAAATCTTTATGTCGCATCCTTTAAAGACATTAAACTTAAATACCAACACAGACACACACACACACACACACACACACACACACACACACACACACACACACACCGCGCGCGCGTGGACCGTTTTCGAAAAATGCTTCTTTTAGATTCAGGGGTCTCAAAACATATATTTCCGGTGAAATCTCTGGATCGAAATTTTGTGTGGAATACAATACTTCCTTCTATTTACCAGTAGAGAAAGTAAAAATTAATTACGCAGATTAGCTCAAAAAAGTCTAAGTTTATTACCATCTTATGCATATTTCCACACTTTCTTTGTTTATCTGCAAATATAGACCTGAACTAGTTCACTTGCTTAAGTATAGATGCTAGCACTATTTTATTTGATTGTTTGGTTTGTAAAAATAAATAAAAAATAGGCAAATAAGAATCAAACTATAATCAAAATAAATAATCAAGCTTAAAAATGAGAAATATATAACAATATAATAAGTTTATTCACGAAAACTTTCCCATTTTGTGGGTTAATACGAAAAAGCTATAATCTGTTGTATTTTAGAGTCTGTAATATCAACTATAAATTTGGTTATAATTTGAACTCGTAGCGCAGCGATGCATTTGTTTCGTGGAATTTTTGTAGTGAATCGGACTCTAGTGAGTGTGATTCACATACAGAGAGTCATGACGGTCTGGTGATAATGGTGGCTAATAGGTTGAAGTATCGACTGGCGCCTAACTGTCGATTTGTCCCTAGGATAAACAACCGAAATATAATCATTTCGTTCTGCTCCCTCTTTACTTTCTCTACTAGTAAGTAGGAGAAGTATTTGTATTCGACCTAAAACTTCGATGTCCAGATTTCACCACAAATAAATCCCCCCCAAAAAACACCTGTGCGTGTCTGTGAAGAGCATAACTCAAAAACGAAAAGTAGCTTAAAAACCAAAGTTGGTATTTGAGTTTTATGTCTTTAAAGGATGCGACACGAAGATTTTGAAGAAAATACCCCACCCTAAACTACCCTTTAGATAGAAAATTTTTCCAAAAATTTTGATTTTCTTGAAAATAGCTGCAACGATTTTGATTAAAATGTCATATGTTTGGGATATGTTCATGACAACTGAAATGTATATCTTCAATTTTCTGGCTATAGCCCCTGTAGACGTATTTACTCTGTATAACTTTTGAATAACTGGTAAACCGTTAGAGATAGATCAAATCATACTTCACAAAAACACAATTTTTATCTGAGTAAATTTTCTTGTAGAGTGAACCATTTCGGAGATATTCCTTGTTATCTGAGTGAGTTTCGGAAAACAAAACTTTCTGAAATGGAACATCGCTGTTCATTGTTATATGTTAAGCGCGCAAAGAGAACGCGATCTCAAAGCTTTAATTGATTCGACTATCGCACAAAGTCTACTGTATTCCCATATTCCCCTTGTACCTACAATAAGATAATTTGTACAAATGTTTATCTCAACTAACACGAAGAAGATATAGGAATAAGAGTTTGTGAGAATGGTTAGTACAAGAGTAGAGAATGTCATGTGAGTGCAACACATCAGATTTTCTAAAAACCTGATGTGTTGCACTCACGTGACTTTGTCTACTCTTGCACTAACCATTCTAACAAACTCTTATTCCTATATCTCCATGTTAGTTAAGATAAACATTCGTACAAATTATCTTATTGCTTATTTCCTTGTAGGTGCAAGGGAGATATTAGAATACAGCAGGCTTTGTGCGACAGTCAAATCTTTTTGACCTTTGAGATTCCGTTCTCTTTGCATGATTAACATGTAAAAAAATGAACAACGTTGTTGCATTTCGCTAAAGTTCTGTTTTCTGAAACTCCCACACATAACAAGGAATATCTCCGAAATGGTTCATCCTACAAGAAATTTTATTGAGACATAAATTGGGTATTTTAGCAAGATCTACAGCTTTTGTACAGCAAGATTTTGTCTATCTCTAACGGTTTACCAGTTATGCAAAATTCGTCCAGAGTAAATACGACTACATGAGCTATAGCCAGAAAATTCAAGATATACATTTCATTTGTCATAAAAATATCTCAAACATGTGACATTTTAATCAAAATGGTTAGAGCCATTTTCAAGAAAATCAAAATTTTCCAAAAAATTTCCATGTAAAGGGTAGTTATAGGGTGGGGCTATTTTCTTCAAAATCTTCGTGTCGCATCCTTGAAAGACATTAAACTTAAATACCAACTTTGGTTTCTAACCGACTTTTCGTTTTTGAGTTATGCTGCCCACAGACTGACAGACTGACAGACTGACAGACTGACAGACTGACAGACTGACAGACTGACAGACTGACAGACTGACAGACTGACAGACACATACACAGACACACACACGGACCTTTTTCTAAAAATGCTTTTTTTGGATTCAGGAGGCCTCAAAACATGTATTTCCGGTGAAATCTCGACATCGAATTTTTGGGTGGAATACAATACTTCCCCTACTTACCAGTAGAGAAAGTAAAAAAAAAGTAAATGGTATTTACTGAGACAGCTATCTATACGTGGAAACCGTCATACTTTGACTAGCTGTGAAAGGGGCAATGGAAGAAAGAGGAAATGCTAGAAGAGCCGTTCAGATTTTTTTATCCTCCAACATGATAGCGTTAAAATACTTCATTAAACTGGACTCAAATGCGTAATAAAGACAACTAAAGGAAGTACAGAAGACGAGTAGACAATCTTAAAATATTCTATTGCAAAAGTACCATGCGAAACTACAGGGAAAAACTAAGAAAACGTAAAGAGAATATGAATGAACACGTATATAGCAGTAAAAGAGCGTAACATATACGATATTTTTAGAGAGTAATGCTAAAGAGATTCAGATAAACTATAATGCAAAATGGAATCAAATCTTCAAATCTCCTGAAGAATTAATATATAATATAGAATAAATTGTTCACGGAACGCCAACTTTGCTAATACAATTATGCAGGTCAGCAAGAATAAATCTAATAAGTGAAGAAATCTTATCACAATTTTATCAACATTTGCTCAACTGTGAAGAACATACACAATAAGATAGATTACCAACATATAAAGAAATGGCAAAGAAACAACCCTAAAATTATAACCGCTCGCAAAAGTTAAAGGCATGTGAACGCCGGCCAATGCTCAAGCGGAGCGCTGTTGCCAAGCGTAGTGCGTGTACCGGCAGAGGTTCTGTACATACAAGTCCGTGAGATGCGTGTACCACATTCGGCAGCGCTGGTAGGAGGGGCAAGCTTACGATTCGCTGGAGTCTGCAGTACGCCTCGCCTCCATATGCCTTTAACTTTTGCGAAGATTATAGATAGGATATGAGCTGTTAAACTAAACGTATAAGCAATATGCTAAAAGTATCAATAACTGTTTCATTTCTGTAACAGAATTGGTTCTAGAAGAGAATCTGATTTTTGATTGAAAATTAGAGAATTTTAGTCAAAAGACTAGACGCCAGCTTAAAAGTTCGTGCATCATTCGCAGACTTGAAGAAGTACTTGATTCTATAAATAAAGAAAGATTGTGGAATGTAATGGACATAAAATTATATCCCTGCATATAGCAGAAGTAATTAAGAGTTTATATAGGAATATACAATTATTGTACATATATGCACGTTAAAAGAAAATAAGTACAGTGATATTTTTTAGAGGTGGCGCGTGACCTTGTCACTCGCGCCTGAGCATCACGCAAAGCAATGGTGGGGGTAGGTTTCCACCAGCAGCCTGCTGGCTAGTGGGCTGGAAGTCGAAGAGATACTGACCAAACACCCCTTTTATCTTGCAATAGACAAGTGGACTCGACCATGAACTACTGCGCAACATTACGACACACGCCACCTCTAAAAAATACCTCTGTAAAAGTGAATCAAGTAGTAAGACATGGAGGTAACTTTCTACCACGCTGTCTAATACGCACGCGCACAATCTGATTAAGATTTGGAAGAAGTTGGGTGAAGGAACACAACTAAACAGAAATAGACACAAATGTGATGCCCTGCGCTGGTGGTATAGCAATAATAGATGATAATTAAGATGCCCAACATCTCGTGTAGACATAACATGCATTACTGGAAAAAGAGTGTTATTTAAATATATCCACAAATAAGGATAATGGCATATCGAAGAAAATATTGGGTAAGGTCTTTCTGTTCTTCCTTCGTATTAGGCTATAAGGCTATAAGACCTCACCTTTGAATTTTCAGGCCAGCAGTTCTTTGGACTACCTGTTTTTATTTGGACGATAGTAAAGCATGACTTTTGGGATTTTATTTCTATGCATGCGATGTAGATGATTTAAAAAGATTTTTTGATAATTCCTTATGTAGTTAATTAAAGGTTCCATATTTCTAATTTTTCTATTACATCTTCATAGTGCTTATGATTCCATTTTGTATATCCTTCTGTACACCTCATGAATTTCATTTGGTTAGTCGCTATTCCGCTTTGAAGTATTGAAAAGAAATTCCCGGAACAGTTTCTCGAGTTTCCATTGCTTGGGCTGTGAAGTAACTTTGGTTTAGAATACAAATAAGTTTGAGCAGATATGGGGGGCATAACTTTGGATAATAAAGCAATGAAATAAATGATATCAGCTTATAAGAAGCAATGGCAGTCCCAGTGTTCATGAATAGTCCTGGATATTAGAGGAAATAAATACTCGTAAAAGCGACCAAGAAGCGAAATTGAAATTTTTAAGATGACTTTTAAAAATAAATAAAAGAATTCGATAGGAATTAAGCATATATAAATTACAAGATAAAATATAGAGAATTATAAAGAATATATTAATATAGGAATAAAGAAGACTGGCTGACTCAAAATTTGGTGGCGGTTGGCGGGAGTAACCGGTCACTTAACACAAAATGCAATCAGAGACTTGCCATGCCTTGTCCGGTTAAAGATGCTGTGAAATCACGCTACAAAGCTGGTGATATATAATTTGTTCCAACATTTGTATGCACAACAGGAAATAGAGCAGTAGTGGCCATTTATCTATCATTACATTTTGCATCTGCCATAGTTTTAATAAAATGTAATGCTCGTGGAAAAAGAAATGTAGAGCTCCTAGAATAAGATGGGAGTAATAATTGTTGAAAATGTGAAAATGAAATAGACGAAAACGCTTGAGTCCCGAAGTGAAGAAGATGAAGGTGGATATTTTTAGCCTCACATAGTAAAGCATTGAGGCAGTTCTGTGGCCAAGCGGTTTGACCACTTACCTTTAACCAAGCCGGGTTCGATCCTAGGGGACTGCAACTAGGATTTGTGGTGTTCAAAGGGCATCTAGATTCATTTTCTCTGGTCTTTCAGGTGTACCCCACCAACTGCTCCATCATGATATCACTTTCCATTTCCCCTTCGCTTCAGATCATCTTCCTCCTCACTCTCACACCAGGCTACACGCTGATCCCCTATTCTTGGACCATATCTCTGATCTAAGTTCTGTCTGCTCCTTGAGGGGTGTAAGTTCAACATGCAAGGAGGGTAAGCAGAACACGTTAATCAGTTATTCGCCATTATCAACAAAAACGGGATTGGTACAAACGTATAACAAGAATGGTATGCTCCAGTACAGAACAAAAATTTTGGAAGTCCAAGATTACAACGAATAGAAGGAACAAAGCTTTGGAAACGAAAGCATCCAATAGGCCTAGTTGTTTTAGATGATTTAGGCACAAGAACGACAGAGTTAACTGGACCATAGAGAACTCTCACAAACGATTCACTATGTGATGATTTTGTATTAATCTAAGAACGAAAAAAGTGAATAGCGACTTCGTAGTTTAAAAAAAAAGCACAAGATTTGAAACTTTAAGTAATAACAAAGATTATATCTATTATGATTCGTGCAGAAAACTTATTGTGCGAGTTAACAGATCTACATTTGTTGTACGAGGCGTATTTTTAAAGTAAGTACCGATAATTAAAAAAAAAAAAAAAAAAAAAAAAAAAAAAAAAAAAAAAAAAAACAGAGCATTTTTCCAAATACTTTATTATTATTCATAACCCTACACTTTTAGCTATTTCTGCACTTAGTTACCGCCCTTATTAAGCGACTAATCGTAACGGGAAACCAGTTTTTGCAAGCCTTTGTCAAAGAACGATGTCGCCTGTGATGAATGTCAAGACTGCACTTCTTTTTTAACATCGTCGTGGTTGGAATATTTTCCAGCAAGGAATTTCTTCAGATGAAGCAACAGATGAAAATCCGTTGGTACCAAATCGGACTGTACGGAGGATGGTCAAATTTTTTCCAACCACATGATGCGATCAGATCTTGAGTTTATACTGTGTGTGACCGGGCATTGTCACTCATTGTTTCTCCATAAACCTCGCACAATTGGGGATGAATGTTTACTAACATAGGATTTCAGAAAAACGAATCACTGATCTGACTTCACAGTCGACGGGTTATCCCATTGTTTTCAACATTTCGAAGCTCTAAAGCAATAGGAAAAAACAAAGTGATGGTCGCTTCCAGGTGCGCCTGGTTTCCAAATGAAGAAGGAAGGGATCGCGCATGCTCAAAATCTCGACTGCAGAGCTGCAGTGGCAAAATATTTAAAGGGTACTTACTTTAAAGACGCGCCTCATGTATCCACAATTATGTAATTATACATAATTATGGAACATTCAGTTAGAATGAGACACTTGACGCGATATTCTAGGAACATTCTGGATATAAATGTTATTAGTCACACAAATATAGGTTAACCAAAATCTTTACAAACATTTATGAAAAAATAAACAATACCCAACAATTTTATACTTTTATAATGGTTCGAAAGCAAACATTTCTAAAGATTCAACTACATTGTTATTTCAGCTGTTTTTCTGTGGGTAAAAGTTAAATTTTTCTCCATTTTAAATGTTAATCTAGAACTATAAGGCAACCATTGTATTTCAAGTATCAGCTATAGCTATTCTTCATTGTCTGAAACATGTTTCTAAAAACTTGGTGAAGGTGTAGCTGTATTAAATTGTTTTATTGTCTTAATTAAAGCTGCCATACATGCATGTTTTACATTTCATCCAACAGCGTACAACAAGTGTGCGATTCTAAAAATCAAAGAGCCGCCTGAAAGAAATTTCAGATTTTTCATCACATGCCAATGACAAATATTAGTAATTGAAAACACAGATAAGTTTTACTCGGGCTTTCTCCTTAATAGTAAATATCTTTACCAGCTGTATGAGAGCTCAAAGCTTTTTACTTAAATCTAATTCTGCACTCCTAGAAAGTCTCTAGAATGTTCTACAGGAAAAAGACGATGTATGGGAGCACGTGTGTTAGATTTGTAAGGATTCTTTCACATCAGGAAATGAAGAGAAAGAGAGGCACAGAAAACTCATTGCCAAGAAGCCAATCCGGAAAAGGTAGAGACAATTTTCTTGCAGGAAGCTCCATAGGTAATAACCAGTAATTCTCCAATAACTCTTGTCATACTGCTTGACCTATTTCCTTGAAATGCAATAACTATACCTCGCTATTAATCAAAATACCAATTTCTATAAATTGCAATCAAATTAATTGGAACTTTCACCCAATTTATTCAACATAATTATTTTAGTAAATTTACTTTTGGGACCTTATGTAGCAACGTTGCCAATAAAATAAATACAAAACCAAATATGTATTCCTATGTGAAATGCTCTTCGTGATGATAGTTTAACATATTTTAACTTTTAAAAGTTCTGTATCATTTCTTGGACACAATCTTTGGCAGTCAAATTATTTGTTTTCAAAATTAAAACCTTACTTAAAAATACGTCTTATGTATTACAAAATCCCTAGGTCCAATACTTATGCTTGATGCCAAGAAAAAAAAAAGACCTTACTGAAATGTGTCATTTAGTCCTCATTGCTTGAGGATATTTCTTATTAAATATTTATATAAATTTTTCTCGAAATGCTATTGTGTATATGCCATCAATATCAAATTATGTGCCTTTAAACACGTTTACTGTTTCGTATGTAGTGGACTCTCTTTAATTTAAAGCCTATTTGCCATCTGGACATTTTATGCCAGAGGCTCTTAAAAGGCGTGTGGCGTTGTATTATTAATCGATAGTCCACTTTGAGCCTTACTTATATCATTGTTAGTACACCATTTTTTTAGTTTATATGTAGTTTTAGGTAATTTACCTGATATAAAAATAATTATCTAAGAACCCCTCATCAGAATTTATTGGCGGTGTTAATCTAATCTATTTACCTGAATTTCTCTTCTGTGTAGCAGAATTTTCTAGGTACCCCGTAACGTTTCTAACAATAAGACACTATGCTATAACATTTAGTAGTAGTCATTAAACTATTTTACGAAATTAGTTAGTCAAAGAATAAGGGGAAACTATTTAAGACTAAGAATATCTAAGAAAATTCTAAAATATATATCAAATAATATTTTATGTCATATCATATCAAATCATATTTTGGAACATTCTATGTTTCTAACGCAGCGTTGCCGGTGTGCCGGAATTTCGTCCCGCGGGAGTTTTTTACATGCCACTAAATCTAGTGACATGGACCTGTCGTTTTTAAGCACACTTAAAATCTATCGGTCTGGGCTGTATTTGCACCCATGTAGATTTCTGTGCAATCGAGAGCTACTCTGTTCCTCCTTTGTAACACACTTTAATGCTTACTTGTGGCCGGTACAGCCAAAAGTTGTGTATCGAGATTTCACCGAAATATGTTATAAAGCCTTCTGCATTAAAATATTAAGGATTTTCAGAACAGGTCCTAACCCGCGTGCCGTGTGTGTTTGGAAAGTATAAATACAAAAGCAAATTTAATTTTTGGGCCAGGTATGTTTTCAACACCTCAACTTCCTTTGTATTTATAAACATTTCCCTGAATTCTGTGTGCGATTATATAGTTAGTAAAATAAGATATAGGTAAAACCTGAGTACATGTAAAACATCTAGTTCATTAAAATACGGGGGCTCTAATGACCTAGCTGTCGACGGGCCTTTAAACCCTAATCACTCACTCACTCATTAAAATACGCAATTTTTGTCAATTTTGATCGTGTCGTTTAAATATTTGTGTGTTTGATTAACACTTCACTTAATAGGGCGTTTACCGATAAGCTTGAAGATACTCTAACCCTCCCGTTGGTGAACACAGATGATTGCTTTAACCCTATTCCCTCTCGTTTTATTAACTTAGCATTTATTTCTTCATTCCTGTGCAAAAACGTGCCATGAATAATAAAACGTGGACAGAACGATCACACTTTGTAGCAATGAAGGGTACACGTAATTTATTCGCTAAAATATGGATTGGGAGAAAGCATGATTAACTCTGCTGAAGTTTTGGAATGGCTTAACTTCTTAATACATCGGAATGAAGGGTTGATTGCTGCAGAAACGAAAAAATTCCGCAAGTATAAAGAGTTTAGCCAGAAATTAAAATTAAAGGTTACGATTAAGTTTGTTTTTTCAGATAAACCTGGCTGAACGCAAGCCAGGTTACCTACCTACATGCGTGCCAGTATATCGTGGTGGCCTTAAAAGTTCTTTACGCTAGAGTTACGCGACCTTATTTACAGTGGTATTACCACACAGGTAGAAATTTATACGAGTTGAAGCAATATTTTAGTTGCTTCACGTCGATGTTAACTTAGAACCAGGTTTACATAGTGTGTCAGTCAAACGTTGTTAGTTGTTTGAAGTAACAATACTTCACGTCGTGTGATAATGTCGAAGTTGCTTTGAATCAGTCCTTTGCCGCCGATAAAAGCTATGAGATTTCCCTCTCCCTCTCCATCTGGGTATGCGTGGGTGGTTTTGAAAGGATGACACAAATTTTGATTATGATATCCTTTGGTAAAGCATAAATCTGTCGTTATTTTCACTTGAGACGTTGCCAACCAATGTTACGTGTGTTATCATGTAACTCACCAGCCAAGTAACACTATTCACACAATTATACACATAAATAAGCTTTACGATGGTCACTTTGTGTCCCTTGGTTTGCACGTACTTCGAAGCTCCAACAACTTACACCTATTTTACCTTAGACAGACCAAGAGTGACCGTGACTGACGCCACGCCATAAAAAACCGTAGAAATTACTCCGCTTTTCAAACTCGCGAGGGGTCTCCTTGTTTGTGTTCGTTTTATCTATTCTTTTCTTTTCCTGTTTACAAGCCGATGCCTAGTGGCAGACGCATGTCGGGGAGCACAGGAACCTATGCACTGGACAAAGTGAAGACCTGGAAGCGAGTGGTCAGCCAAGCACCAGGTATGAGAGTAAGGAAGATGATATGAAATGCAGCCAAAATCGATGATTGGAAAGGTGACATTGGAGCAACTGGTGGAATGAGTGGTGGAGGAAACGGGATAACCCGGAGAAAACCCAGCCGACGCCGCTTCGGGCATATTCTAGCATTCGTTAATAAACCCATTTTTTGCCTTTGAGCTTAATATTTTTGGAAGTATTTGCTCAGAAGGAAACTTTTTAAGAAATCCTCTAATCCAATATTTCCAAGTATTTTAATATTTGCTAAATGCTGGTTTTGAACTCTGCCTTAGTATTAATAATGAACAAAAACATTATGAAGATATTTCTGAAAATACCGGTATACATTTACAGGCATGGGTTTGCTATGTTCATCTTATTTATGTTTTAAACAACTCGCTGCATTTGTCTAATTGAAGACGTTTCCTATTTTCTCTGTGGAAAATACCAGCTCTGAAAATGTCAAACGAATGGCAAATGTTTTAGTAGAAATATTTCCTTATAAGTAGCTGCATACTGAGTAAAACTAGCCATAGGAGTACAAGTTTTGACGCTTTGAAGTTAAAAAGTATCGGAATGTTCTGTTTCTTGGTGTTATTAAGGTAATTAGCAATGCAGTTATAGATTGCTTCGGAGACATCATGAAAGTCAAATGAGACTACATTTGCAACGCAAGTGGGCCATGTCGATAGTTTCAGTGCAGCAGAATCGTATCTACAGAACACTGCAACTGTGGCATATAACTTCAAATATAAGTTTTGATAAACCAGGAAAAGGTAATGAACAAAGTTCCATCAATATTTACTTCGTTGAAAACTAAACATTTTAGTTAATAGGAGTAGAATATTTTCAGGTTGGTTAGTAGCTCCAAGCAGACGTAGTACACACGAGCCCTGAGACGGGTTGTTGAGAGTGGGCAGTATTCATGCTTTTACCGGGAGTCGAGATTACTCGCAGGGAATTAATATAATAACATGCGGGAATCAATCATAGTTCTTACATAGCCCAATTTCATTATTTCTGTTAAATTTTCGTACAGCAACAAGCGAATAAGGAACTTCAAATATATTTAATAGAACTTAAGCTTATCCTCACATTTCCACTACATTCATTATTTATTTTAATGCGTAACTGGGATCAGATTCTTTCTTCAAGGCTGACCCCAGACTACTTGGTCCAACAAGTCAGGTATTGAAGTGTGAAATTGAAGTAAAACTGAGGGTCTTTATATACTGATAGTTACTATTCATTTCGTGGTGCAGTTGTTACCGCGCAAGTAACACACTAAAGCGAATACACAGAATGGTACCAATTATAAAATTATATGCACTCATATCTCTAACTCCCTGCGTATATTGTATTGAATTTCAGTAATTGTTTTCCGTACTATTAGCCAAACCAAAACTGTTTTTGAGCTGAACTTAAAATATATATGTAAACCAGTAATTTTCCCCCAATGTTGTATGATACCAAGGTAATGTGATCGTAAATATTTGCGAAAGAATTCATAACAGACATTTATTAATTTTGTAGTTTTTACTAATTCAACGAACATTAAATATGGTAAGGTGGAAATGAAAACCAGCAACCAGTTTAAAAATTGCAATTACAGTAGCTCTTAAATTGAGCTGTGAAGTATTAGTTCTCTCTCTCTCTCTCTCTCTCTCTCTCTCTCTCTCTCTCTCTCTCTCTCTCTCTCTCTCTCTCTCTCTCTCTGCAAAATTGCCAATAAGAAATTATTGAAAATTGCATGGGTTAAAATATTGTACCTGAGTCTAATGAACCTTCTCCAAATGTGGCAATTAAGGTTTCCTGGGCACCACAAATTTTACTCACCAAGGAAAAGAAGGTTCATTTTAAATTTACAAACTTCTTATTCTTCTCCTGAACTGGAAACTGCCTCACTGCAGCACAACCTACAAGCATCATATGAACACTAAGGAACAGTTAACACTTCACGTCTGCAGCTCACTGCGAGAAGAGACTACACCTTGACCTTGTGTCCACATACACTTGCAAGCCAATACTTCATTAGTTTGCAGAGGACTACGTACGTTGTTTTCGACTCTTGCTTCTAGTGGCAGTTGTATGCACATTTGATGGCTGTGCTGTCCTTCCGACTCGCTGTCCCTCTGCGTCGAGCTAACCTGTATCGCACATTCCTCCGACCTTTAGTTATATCATTAACTGAAACGATTTTTAAATGCACGAGTCTCATTTTAGTCGTGTTTTGTTGTGTTCATAATAGTACATACATCCTTATACATAACTAATGAACTTCATCTCTGCTGCCTGTATGCGTGATTTTTTTTTCTTTTTTCTTATCATACTTGATGCGCAACCATGTCTAAGAATAGCTACAGTCATACCTTTATACAGTTTCATTTGTGCTCGTTTTCTTGTTTTTCTTCCTGGAATTCTTTCAATTGTTCCACAAATGGATTAATCTTGTTCTTAATGTCTTTATTGTACTTAAAACTAATATCACAGTCTACACAATCGAAGTGAGATACTTGTAATAAAATTTTCTCATTTATTATTATTATTATTTTTGATCTGACCGGATTCTTCCCTTTAAAAGCCATTATCTGCGTCATATTTGTAGATATAGTTAAATTGCATTGTATTGCATTTTGCTTAATCTTAGAATGAGTCCGAAAATGCGCCAAGCACTGCCACTTACGTAACTCGGCCGATGCGAACACAGTCTGAACAAGTATCCTAGCCTTGATGATGTACTTTGCTATCTCTCCTTCCCGGAGAGGAGTATTTGAAGCAAAAGACGATACCGGCATCACCAGTTATCGTGAAATCGTAACGAGGAAGCGTACCTGTTTGCTGCAGTATCAGGCTGGAGACTGCGTTCTTGCTGATGATAAAAAATGGCGATTTCAAATTTTCAACATACTGCTACTTATATCGCAGAGACTCTGTTGTTTAAAAGTAAGGAACGAATTAATGGTGTACATCATGTATTGTTTCTTTGTGGTTTTAATAGTCATTAACCGTTCTTACTGTACATACAACCTCCAGCGATAATACTAACAGAATGAAATGAAAGTTTCTGATGTGCTACATTCACATGATTTTCTCTACTCACTGTCTCTATTTCTGTATAGCTTCTACAAACAACTCTTACTAAAGCTTAGTTCTCTACTTTTAATGCTAATTGAAGTAAACCTTGGCGGAAATAATTTCATTACACATTGCTTTGTAAGCGCAGTGGAGACAGAGGAAACGAGTTGGCAGTCACTTGTTTAAGATTGTAGGCTAGAAATTCCATGAACTTTCCATGAAAATCCACCATGAAAAACAACTGAATAGCAACAGCACTTCAAAATTGTGTTTGGTTCACTTGACTGTCTCTACTCACTACTGTTACAAAAGTTTCTTCTTCTTCTTCTTCTTCTTCTTCTTCTTCTTCTTCTTCTTCTTCTTCTTCTTCTTCTTCTTCTTCTTCTTCTTCTTCTTCTTCTTCTTATTATTATTATTATTATTATTATTATTATTATTATTATTATTATTATTGTTATTGTTATTGTTATTGTTATTGTTATTATTATTATTATTATTATTATTATTATTATTATTATTATTATTATTATTATTATTATTATTATTATTATTATTATTATTATTATTTCTTGTTAAACCAGATAAGTATTCCTATTTATGCATTTTGCTGTAGCATTTATTAGGTAAGGGGATAGTCTAGTTTTACAATATGTGTCGCTATGTGATGGCTTTGAAACTCCATAATTTTTCCTTGATCATGAGAAAATACAAATAGCTACCTCCCGTTGAGACAGTATGAATATTGAAAATTCTAAATGTGTATTTCAGAAATACCTACATAAAAATGTATTTGGCATAAATTTATACATACTTCAAGAAGATGCACATGTTTGTGTAACCACTACAGTTTAAAGATTAAATCGAAGTATTTCAGAATAAGGATAGCTACTTGATTCATACATAGAATGTTGAGATCACCAAGTAGTTGAGCACCCTTAAACCTACATCTCCCCAGAATATTGAAGATAAAAGTCTAGTAACTCATGTACATGTGTATCTCAAGTGTCCGGTAATTTGTGAATATCCTTAGAGCCATCTTTCAGAACATTAAAAATATATAAAGGCTAGTTTGGGGTGGAGGGCTTTTCTTGACAGAGTTTTGTCGTATGCTTTGAACATACATAACAAATATCAAGTTTCGTATTTATCGGAATCTTCATTTTTTAATTATCCTATCAACACACAGTCGCGCGTAAATATATTTTTTCTGAATGCTTGGAATATTCATTTTCCTAAAATAACGACTTGTAATTTTTGGGTGGAGTACAATATTTTCTCTACTTAGTGGAAATACAAAGTACAAAGACAAGCTAAAATCCTAAAGAAAGAGTTATAGAATAGAGCTAAAGAAGGAAGGTTGGTATTTTGATAAACATCATGAGGTCCGATGAAGTTCTCGCTCATGGTGAGCTCAGCCTGAATGCTACTGGTGCATGCTAACCCTCAACAGTGTTTCACCACAGATTACCTGTTTTTAGGAATGGATGTTTATAATAGCTAGTTTTCGTTTAGGCTGGATTTTAATATCCAGGATGTCCCAAAATTAGACCAATAAACTTTGGGAGCTGATAGATAACATAATTTTAAACACCTTCTGTTAAGGAAAGTCTTTTTTCTCTGCGGTGCTTCGTTTAAGCGCTAGACGAGAAAATGTCATAGATTACTGTCTATGTATTTACGGCGAAACCAACGATGCAAATTAAACATTGCATTTATTTTAGTAAGGCACACAATTTTAATCCAAGAAACAAATACAGAACAAATAAACAAGGTACCAACATCTCATTATTTACAGTTAATCATAGCTGTACTCTCGCAAAGACAACACCCGTTTCTCTGGTTTAAAGGTTTGTCGGTCTATGTTTGAATAGTAAAGCTGTGGTTAACTGTAAACAATGAGATGTTTGTTTTGTTTATGTGTTCTGTATTTGTTTCTTGAATTTAGATTGTATGCCTTACTAAGATAAATGCAATACGAATTTGCATTGTTGATTTTGCTGTAAATACTTCGACTGGGTGGGAAGCAGTAATCCATGACATTAACTCGTCTAGCACTTAAAAGAAGCACCTTAGCAAAAACCTTTCCTTAACAAAAAGTGTTTAAAATAATGCTATCTATCAGCTCCCAAAGTTTGTTAGTCTAATTTTGGGACATCTATATAGGAACAACTTTATTGCACCTCAACAACTGTCTTTCAGGATGCAGCAGCCAAGGTACCCTGGCGGGTGAGGTTTTTAAGGGGAGATGCTTCCAATGTTAATTTTAAGAAATTTAGTTGCATTTTTCAGGTAAACTGTTCATTCTAGGGGTTAGAAATTTGGTACAGACATAAATAAATGCTTGCTGATTTTAATGATGTTTTTATATCACATAGGTAGGATTCCCATGTTTAAAAAAAATACCATGGACATATTTTCGGCCCATTTAAGAAAACTTTCTAGCTTGCATAATTTCAATGATAGGGTTACAAAAAAGTGGGTACCGACACAAGTAACTCAGAAATATGTGGTGAAAATTCCATTCACCTTAGGACAAGTAGTTCTTGAGAAAATGGTAAAAATGTGTACAGAAAGCCTCAATGAAAGTTAAGGAAAGGTTATAAGCCCTATGCTTGCAATGTTAATTTTAAGAAGCTCCGCTGCACTTTTCAGGGAAACTATTTGTTCCAGAGTTCTGAAATGTGGTACGCATATAAGTATATCAATACTTTCTAATTGTACTGACATTTTTGTAATACATAGTATATTATTAAACACATTTTATAATTAAGTATTATTTAATCACTTATATTCGTCATTGTATATAACATTATTTTAAACCACTTCTAAATATTTTTTTCAGGGATTCAAAATGTAGATTAGGATAAAACAGGGTTTAAATATGCAAAATCAGCAAAAACACAAAATTGATATTTTGTCACAAACAAGCTTAGTCTCCCCTTGAAAGTTTACCCTTTTAGTTGGGTGATGGATATGATTTTGGGAGACTTGGATTGAATGCAAATAGAGCTCAGCTTTAGTTGCTGGTGGAATTGCTCCAGCGTTATCTGGTATGCTGATAAGCCATGCAGGGAACCCAATGTTACCTGAAGCGGCTTATTCTAGGGTATTAATCTCCGAGAGATCAAATCTGAGCACGTTGATGAAGGGGCACACTGACGTAGAATGTTGCTACCGACACCTAATTTCATCCTCCACGTATGGAGGTAAACAATGATTTTAGCCGAATCAAATTATAATGCGTTCTTAACTATGACTCGTCTAGTTGAACGATAAAAGTGTGTGAAAATCTGAAAGAAACATGAACTACACATTGGACTACTAGAGTTAAATTTACAGACTTCGCAATGAGCTATTTCGCCATTAGCATGCAACTTTTCTGCTAAATCTCTGAATTTTGAACACGTAACGTCAATATTTTCACCGGATAGTACGAAGGTACTACTGCAATACTAAATCAGTAATTTTCTCTTGATAAACTTCAGAGGAAGGCCTTGAGGTATAATGAAAGAAAGATATATCCGCCACATTTAGAAAAATCTGATGTGTTGCACTCACATGACTTTCTCTACTCTTGTACTAGCCATTCTTACAAACTCTTATTCCTATATCTTCTTTCTTGTTAACTGCAACAAACATTTGTACAAATTATCTTATTGCTTATTTCCTTGTTGGTGCAAGGGGAATGTTAGAATATAGTAGGCTTTGTGCGATAGTCAAATGTTTGAGATTCTGTTGTCTTTGCACACTTGACATATAAAAAATCTGATGTGTTGCACTCACATGACTTTCTCTACTCTTGCACTAACCATTCTTACAAACTCTTATTCCTATATCTTCTTCGTGTTAGTTAAAATAAACATTTGTACAAATTATCTTATTGCTTATTTCCTTGTAGGTGCAAGGGGAATATTGGAATACAGTAGGCTTTGTGCGATAGTCAAATGTTTTAAAGCTTTGAGATTCCGTTCTCTTTGTACACGTAACATATAAAAAATGAACAACGATGACCCATTTCACGAAAGTTCCAAGTTTTCCAAAACTCACACACATAACAAGATATATCTCCGAAATGGTTCACCCTACAAGAAAATTTATTGAGACATAAATTGTGTATTTTAGCAAGATCTACATTTTTTGTATAGTATAATTTGGTCTATCTCTAACGGTTTTCCAGTTATCCAAAAGTCGTCCAGAGTAAATACGACTACAGGAGCTAGAAAATTCAAGATATACATTTCATTTGTCATAAAAATATCTCAAACATATGACATTTTAATCAAAATCGTTAGAGCCATTTTCTAAAAATGCTTTTTTTGGATTCAGGGGGCCTCAAAACATGTATTTCCGGTGAAATCTCGACTTCGAATTTTTGGGTGGAATACAATACTTCCCGTACTTACCAGTAGAGAAAGTAAAAATATACACCGAAACAAGTGTATAAGAATACGAAAATATGTATATTATCTTCCACATTATTCAGTATATTGGATGTCCCAAAAGCACTGACAACGCTTAATATGCCCTGTGGGATGGCAGACTGATTGGTTTTCAAGGAGGAACTCCAGTCCGGAAATGCACGGTTTGGACGCTAGAGAGCATCCAAGTATGAGGTCAAACGGTTGTGACTATTTGTTAACATTCGTTTTGGTATCTTAATACAGAAGTTATGCAATACTTTAGCCACTTGTCTCCTGAGATGAACCACCTGAGGAAAATAACATTCCTGCGCAAGTGCTAAATTCCTCCATCGTGTCCTTGGTGCGCATCCTACAGCGTTACTTGTGTAGTCTCCAGTATAGTAACGTTTCTTAATGACACTGTGACACGCTCCAGTATACAGCTACTGAAATGGCCGACTTGAGCTCCAGCGGAATCACTTCCACGTCGCATATTCAAATCGATGGACTGATAGAGGGGAGCAGTTCCACAGCCAGCAAGATCGCCAGATCTGACACCTCTCAACTATTTTCTGTGGAGTTGTATGAAAAGTATGATGTATGGCGCTCCTGTGACGTCAGCAGAGGACCGTATGACTGGAGTCCACGGAGCGATTGAAAAAGTTTAATGACAACCGCACGTATTGGGTCAGGTTCATGAGGTTCACCACCGCCAATATAGGTTCTGCAATGACGTAGGAGGTACACAGTTCAAAGCCCGTTTGTAATGCAGACAGCTCGATGTTGTTTATTGATAAAATGTGAACGTACACCCATCTCACACTTCGGTGTGCAACAGCGTCCAAACCGTGCATTTCCGAACAGGGGGTTCTTATTTTCAAACCAACCAGTTGGCCATCCTGCACAACATACTAAGCGTTATCGGTGTTTTTTGAGACACCTTATATTGACGCTCCTGATGATGAATGGTTAAAATCGCTAAGGAATATTTTAAAATAGAAGTAGCATTAAACAGAGTTTTATTTGCGGAACGACTAAGTCATCATTTCCACTTTGGAAAGTGAGCTTCAATGAGGGACCGATATTCAGAAATCATAATCTGGAAATATGTACTCCATAATCTAAAGTTATCGCTTTTTAAAGAATCTTACCAAATTCAAAAAGAGTTTTGAATATGAAAAAAGAGATCCCGTTAACTGCTTTAAATATGTATGATGCCGGGTTTCCTATGAACTGAGAAGGGTGTAGATAAAAAAATGAACAAATTTAAACACTTATGTATAACTACAGAAACTCAGAAATAAGATATGGGAATAATTAATAATTAGATTTGCTATGCTGCTAGAGTGCCATTGTTACTATATGACAGTGAAAGTAGGATTTTCAAGATTACTTCAATGAAGAACAAAAGCATCAGAATTGCAACGTTTCAGACGCATATCAGGATATATAATAAAAGATATAATTCCTAACGTTCAAATACAGGCTGAACCAAGCATTAATAACAATACGAATGAGCTGCCAATATGAAATGGCAATGGCTTCAACGCCTAGAAAGTCTATGGGTGAAAATAGAAGTGCAAAACAAGTATTTAAATATGTATCTCAAGCCTACGCGTTTAATTGAATGACCTACGGCTAGATGGGGAGAATGAGTGAGTGAGAGAGTGAGTGGGTTTTAAGGGCCCGTTAAAAGCTAAATTATTTGGGCCCGAGATGGGAAGATGTCTTTGCGTCGCAATAGGCGTTTTAGCCTAGCCCCGCCACATAAGAAGAAGGCTATATCAACAGAACTTTAATTCGTTGAATATGCAATACAGAGGACGTAGATGGATTATCGTTGAGTATCGGTCATCACTCTTTAACCACACGAGTTTCGTGCGGTCGAAGTTGGTAGGACAGTGATATGTGCAATGTAATTTACTATGTGGCAGGTCACATGTCATCCAGGCTGTTGCAGAGTGCTCAAGTAGGATTAAGGTTTTTATCTCTCACTTTTTAGTTATAGACTCGGGTCAAACTATGATGTGTAAGTTCTCCTTCAGCCCTACAAATGAAGAACAGCCAAGTTTTATGTTCTTCCATTAATTTTTGTACTAGTGTCATTCAGTCAGGATAACTCCTTCAAGCAAAACAAAGAAATAAATGTGATGGGTTGCACTCACATACATTTCCTCTACTCACACTTTTATAGAGGTGGTGAGGCTCAGAAATATGTAATAAACGCGAAAGGTGTGGTGAACTAGTTGGATTGCCGGTTAAACAAAATCAGCCAAAAATAAAATTCGCATCTTCAAGTGGCTCAGATTTAACGGAGCCTCGGATTTGCAAGATCTCACCTGTTCCTTTTGAAGTTATACTGTTCAGACCCACACACGTACACAGAGAAACACCCACCTCCCACACGTAAGCATATACACATAAATATACATATTCACACATCACCACAGACCGCATTGCATTTCCCGCAAAAATTTTATATGGATTTCTTAGGTGGATCGTCGTTGCACTCTCCCAGCCCTGAAAGATATATCCGCAATAACAGAGACCTGCTCACTTGCGTAATGGGAGAGGTGGGGATTAGTATACCTCTTGCTCTGACTGTGACAACTACACACTAATTGTTTACAATAGGTAAACATGCACTGTTTGTGTATTTGACTGCCGAAGTTCTGATATCACTCACTTGTTCCCCACCACTCCACTCACTTATCCTAATTTCCCCTCTCTTGCGCATATGCAGTGTCAGCACAAACGCTAACAAATAGTCAGCAAAGACAGTCCCTTTTTTGCCACCTCTCCGTTAGGCAATTAATCTTAGCGGCTTCAATTACTTGACCCATCGTTGTGCTGCTAGGCAAATCACCGACAACGGTAACGATAACCAGAACCAGAACGAGGAAGTCGAAATACGTGTAGTCAAGTGGGAATGTTCGCAACTGATAGGAAGCTTTCCAAGGCCCCGCAAACGAAAAAGAAGGCTTGGCCAAGTCTTACCTTTCTGTTCCCATTACCGGGCAAGGCATGTTAGATTCATATTGCACGTATTAGACTTTTCGCTGTAGAAATTATTCATGGTGGCTGAGCCATGAAAAAGCCACTAGAGCTCTCTCTAGCCGCAAGCTAGGAAAAGTATCTTTGGCCAGTTAGAAGGAATTCCCAATGCGCAATATCGACCTCAACTTCCTATCGATAAGCTGACCGATAGCGTATCTAGCCGTTCTCGTTGCCGGTGTGTTGTGAACCAAACTTTAATTTCAGTTGGCTAGCCTCTCAAGTCTATTTCGTTATGTGATCCCAGCTATTTGCTAGGAATATGGAAAATATTGTGGGCATTAAAGTCGAAGTGCTTTCTCTACCATGTACGGCGTATGTAAAGAAGGTATTGAACTCCACCCAAAACTTCGATACAGAACTTTCACAAAAAATACAAGTTTTGAGTTCCTCTGCGTATAAAAACAGTTTTAGAAAAGAATCCGTGCAATGGTTTCTAAAAACCTCTTCACTCTGGATGACTTTTGGATATTGTGTAAACCGTAAGAAACAGATCAAATCTTGCTGAACAACAGGTCTTGGTAAAGCACACAATTCATCTCATTTTCCTTTTCTCTTTCTTTCCTCTTTTTGTGGAGTTTACTATTTTCGAGATGTTTCTTGTTATTGGTTAGGAAGTTAAAATACTAACTGGAAGGGATTTTTATGTGCTGGTCATGCAAACAGAATGGAATGTTAAATCTATCGGATAGCGAACTGCTCTTGGATTTGAATGTAGCTAGAGCTTATAAAATTCAACAACAGTTAATATATAACAGAATTCACCTCATCCAGTCATTTATACCAGCCTTTAATTAAAAGAATAATGATTACGCTGCTTTGCACAATCAAAATAATGCGGTCTATCAAGAATTTCTTTGGCAGATGTATTCTCCTACTTCCATTGTAATTACAAGGAAACGTGCAACACGCATTTTTACAAACACTTATCTCAATCAGCACAAATTAAATGGAAGAATAAGCATTTGTAAGAATAACTTGTTAAAGAGTGGGTGGAGAAAGTCAGAGAGTACACACCTCAGATACATTTTCTTATACCATCTGAATTGCCACTCCAGCTCCACTGCGCAGGAATCTCATTTCTGTCGCCCACAGTTTATTTTTGTTATTTGCCGCTATGATCCAAGTTTCTCATCTCTAAGAGCGCATTGGTCTATACAGTTTCTTTTAGTGTTTCTTCTGGTTTTATTGCCTCAAACCATCAGAAGTGTCACAATGCCTAATGGTAACGTTTCTAGAGCGTATTCAGGACAACTGCAAACAAACGGTGAGCGCCCGAAGATCAACAGTTATCCAGAGTGGGGTAACAGTATGACGACTTAAAACGACCAAAACTGGGTGGAAGAAGTAAATCTTCGTGTAGGTTTAACCTACAGGATAACAGAGCGGGTTAGCTCAGGCAATAGCGGCTGTGGTCCGCATTCGGGAGCCCGAACTTTCCGATCAACGGGTTCTTCGGGAGTCTTTCTGGATGAATTCTGGGAAGGATATTAAATCCCTAAATCTCCTGTATCTCAATTTCTTAAGAGACCCTACCCTTGTTCTCTCTCCTCTTAGTCAATCCCTATTGTAAATTTACTTTGCCGTTTTCTTTTGGTTTGTTATTGTTCATTTATCACCTGTTTGTGTTATCTGTTATTCTCCTTTGTTGATTATTGTATGAAACTTTATGTTCTCCTTGTTATAAAGATTTTAATTGTAAATTAATTATTATTAATCATTGTTAACTGTTTATTTTATATTATGTTTGTTAATGTTGTACTTTATTATGTTTTATTGTTAAGTTTATTGTTTACATATTGAAACTGTATAATTGTAACCGATTTGTAAACTGTAAATTGTAATGCACAATAGGCCTGGCATATAAAATAAGCTCTAGGGTAAATAAACAGGTGCCTTGTGTTGTGTAGCAACATAGACTAGGGGGCCACTTTCACTTCTCTTAGTGTCCACTCAATTGACCCTCCTCCCAGGCATAGGCACAAAAAGGTTCTTAGGTCGAGGTGCTCAGTCACACTGATCTACACGATGGTTGGCTTGGAAACCAAAAGATTTTATCTGTTGCATGACTTTCTCCACTCCTGAACTAACCATCCTCACAAACTCTAATTCCTCTATTTTCATGTTAGTTGAGATAAACATTTGCAAAAATTACCTTACTGCTTGTTTTCTTGTACGTGCAAGGGGAGCATGAGAATACAGTAGGCTTTGAGCAAGTTAAAATGTTTTAAAGCTTTGAGATTCCGTTCTATTTGCACGGCTAAAATATATAAAAAAAAAAAAAAAAAAAAAAAAAAAAAAGAATGATCTCCATTTGACGAAAATCTGTTTTCTAACTCACAAAAATAACAAGGAATATCCCCGAAGTGGTTCAATCTGCAAAAAATGTATTTCGGCATAAATTGTGTGTTTTAGCAATATCTACATATTGTATAGTAAGATTTTGTCTATCTGTTACGATTTACCCTTCATGCAAAAGTCATGTAGAGTAACACGACTACATAGGCTATAGCAAGAAAACTCAAAATATAGATTTTGTTTGCCATAAAAATATCTCAAACATATAGCATTTTAAACAAAATCGTTAGAGACAATTTTCACACACACACACACACACACACACACACACACACACACACACACACACACACACACACACCTTTTTCTAAAGATGTTTTATTACTTCTGGGCTTCAGGGGGCCTCAAAACACACTTCCGGTGAAATATCGATGTCGAATATTTAGGTGGAATAGAATACTTCCTCTACTTACTATACGTAAAAACCCAGTAATTCCAACTTTAGACCTACAAAAACATCTGCAGAAGATTTAACCAAAAGACAATGTACAAAATAAATGAAGAGGTGATATGCACATTTTTATGAGAAAATTCTCGTGTGCGCACGCGCGTGTGTGCGGCTCGAAAACGAATTTAATATATTTAATGAACCGTAACGTAGCCAAATTATGGGCTACTTTGCGGATTTTAAGCCACTTCTTTCTTTATATTAAACCTGACAAGAGAAAGGAAACTTGGGAAGCATTTTGGAAATACCCAATACAACATGCAAACCATTTCGGGCAAAACTATCGATTCGAGGCTTTATTTTAGAGCGATTGAAATATTTACTAATACATTATAAGGCGCACAATGAAATCATAGGAAAAAAAAGCTTAAACATTTTTTTTCCTTGCAAGCATAAGGTTCTCCGGCCTGTTACAGTATTGTTGCCATTCAACCACGTTCCTGTTTTTCAATACTAGATTCCTCCACTGAGTGCAGGTTGTTCTCTACCTTTCCCTATATTGTAAAATTTCGCAAGTTATTATATAAATATTTATTCTTCTGTTATTCGTATATTTGGTATTTTGTTCCTTCTGGTAGATCCTCTTAATATTTGATAGACATTTTATTCCTCTTACTTGGATGTGGTTTTTTTTTTTTATGAATCTATGATTTCCTTCCGCATAGAAGGAGTAGAAGGAGGACAGACGTGGACGGGGACTTCAACTTTTCGACCTCAGATACCTTTTGTGCCTGTGCCTCGAAGGGGAGTGAGGGAGGGGTGAGGCGAGAAGACAGGGGGCGGCCAGACCACAGAAGAGCAGGTGCAGCAGAGGGCAGGATCCTTACATTTTCACAATTAGAAGCTCCCTGATACCATCCAGTACGCTGGTCCCACCGGTTCGCCGAAAGCGCCGCCTGGAGGGGCCCCTTTGTGGCTCAAAGGCCTCGGTGTGGACACGATTCGGGACCCGGCTACTGTGACAGGGGACGGAGCTACTCAGAGCATTTCGTCCCATCGTACTGCACCCGAACGACCGCTGACGCTTTCTGCCCTGAAACAGACCAAACGGAATGGATGAATGAAATAATTAGTGAAGTGCAATGAAGGCAGAGGAAATTCGAGGGATGAAAGTAACCTACCCAGCATTCGCCTGAACGATGCGGGAAGACCCATGTGCCAGGTAAGTTGTTCGTGGGAGTTGAACCTACGACCTCCGGAATGCGAGTCCCAGACGTTGGCGTGGAGCCATCTCGCTCGGTAATTTCAACTCTCTTTCCGAGTAAATTTCAAACTTTATATAAATTTTCTATGTTCCATTTGCATGGTGCCTTTAACATCCAAGGCGATATCTGCAGCTTTTGATCTCTCGAAATAATTCTCAACAGCAGTGGTGTTCACTCGCTTAGCGGCGGATTTAAACTTTGCGTTTCTATTACATGGATTTATTGCATTAAATTCGCATACACACAATCACACTCCCATTCATTATACTTCCAGACTCTAGGGAATAACCCTGGTTAAATAATTTGCACGCTTCCAACCTGTAATCGAACCCGGGATCCCTTAACTTCGTATCGTTCTACCCATCATTTGATATCAATGTAATTGTATGAACTTATAACTCTTGATCATAATTGTTTTTAACATCACATCCTAAACAGTATACACGGCTGGGGATTTCTTAAGCGCTAATGCCAAAACTAGCGGGAATTAGGTTGAGCTGCAACTGGACTTTAGGCAGTGCTTTGGAGCTTCTATCCCCACCCCATGTACAGTCTTTGAGCATATACGTTATACCTTATCCTGCTGTCTTCAAGTGCCGATTCCGTGTCGCTTTCTCTGGCCACAATAACAGGTACGTTACTTGCATAAATAAATATGCCTAAATCACGCAAAGAGAAAATACAGGAATACATTAAAGAATTCGATTCACAGTATTTTACTATTAATGGTGATATATTAGAATGCAAACTGTGTCATTCAGAAATGGCAGAGAATAAACGCTTTAATAATGTACAACATTGTCGTAGCAAATGCCATTGCCAACAGGTGCATTTGGTGGATTCATATGAACCAGGTAAAACTAGAGCCTCTACCTCATATACAAGCACACAATCTGACGTTTTTGCAGATTTATGCCACGTGATGATACGGACTAACAGCCCATTTAACAAGTTAACGCAATGTGTATTTTAAATGCATAATGGAAAGTGCACAAAAAGAACTGTACCACATACATTAACAATTTGGAAAGGGTGCTTGAAAGATGCGTATGGAAAGGTATTTCATTATATAAGAGGTTCTGTGGCGGATAATCCAATTTGTGACGTAAATCATCATAATTTTTTTTTTATAAAATTAGGAATGTCTTACTGCAAATCGTAAGAAACTCAGCTTCAGTAACTTCAAGATGTGCATCGTGATTCACTCCAATTCTTGCATGCACAGGAGCAACAAACAATAAAAATGTACATCTTATGGAATATTGTTTCACTAAAGATATAGCTATAATATGGAAAATCCTAGCATGCATATTAAAGTGTATAAATGTATTGTGTATTAAAACGATAGCTGTGTTCATATTGTACCAAAATTGTATTCTAAATACAGAAAAAACACAATAAATATTGGATACAGTAGGTTCGTATAGTATGTATTCTTTGCACCGTATACATTACATATGGTAATAAGAAATATGTAAACATAGGCAGTATATGCTCTTCAGTCAATAGAATTGTCATGCTGTACTTGTTTATTCACCCGACATGTACGCTTGTAGTGGTCACATGATCGTTCCCCCTTCCATCTCTCTGACTCACAACCAGGACTGTTTACAGTTTGTGCGACAGATCTAATGCTTTGTGAGTAGAGCACCTGAAGCACGCTGATTGCAAAATCTGCAGCCTCAGCATTGCATTATAGCTATTTTATCAGTAATAACAATTACAACAATAATAATGATGATAATGATAATAATAATGATAATATACTGTAAACCGCAAAATTATATACGTATTCATACATCTGCACTCTTGAACACTTGGTGCAATGCAGCGCGTAGTATTTTTCACACTTTGATTCTCAAGAATTGCGAATACTTCTATGGACATTAAGATTGCTTTTGTAGCATATTTTATCATGAAAACACGACGTCTTGTTGCGATATCCTGTCTTATGGCACTTGCAGCGTGAAACACATCTTCAATTCTCCAGGTTCTGTCTTATCATAGCACTTGCAGAATGAAAAGCATCTTTAATCCTCCATGTTCTTCGGGACTGAATGACCCAATGGTCAACGGGTCCTAAACCTCGTTTGTGGGTTGTTTAAGCCTTTTGACTTCTCTTCACTGTGGCCTATTTAAACATATGTTTTTAATTGTTTAATATGTTCATTTACACCTTTTAATTGAATTTCTGCAAGACTATATTTCTATATTACTTCTGTGAAAGCTTATGAAGGTACGTGTGTAGATACGAGTATTTCTACAACGTGATATGCACATATTATACATTAAAAGACATATGCGACGCCTGCTGATACAGGCAGTGTATCACTGGCTTCAACATTTTGAAACAAACTCTGCACGACCACACGAAGAGAAGAACTCATTTTTAGAGGATACTGTGTTTACAGATTGCTCACGAACCACTCTAAATCGACGCTAAGCCGACAGCACAAAATGCCCTGGGGTTAATTTCATCATTTTGTTGCCTCCTGGCAGAACAATGACAGTGCATTGTTGGGATAACGCTGCTCCATGTACTCTCCCTCCCTATTAGAAGCCCATAATAAACGCCTGAGTTGAATGTGGTCCTGGATTATTGGATATTCAAGAGATTGAATACTCGTCAAAGGCTAGCACATGGATATCCATTAAAATGGAAGCACCAGTCCATGCAATTCAAACACGTCGAATTGATTACCAAACAAGTTTTGTGTACACAAGCATAATAGTTAGCCGAACTTAATCCAGTTTACTAAGTTGCAAACTGAAAATTAGTAACAGATTGAATTGCATTTGTAATTTTATTTCATAAAGTTTCATTTTACAAAACAAGTTATCTCTAATTAATAGTATGCTTCTACGATCTTTACTGGTATTACTTGTTAAGTCGTTTACACTTATATTTCTATGTATGCACATTGTGTCTAAGAAGACCATTCATGCTAAAATCTACATTGGAATTCCTGTAAAAGAGGTATTGTATGGAAGATAGACCATATCCAGAAGATTAGCTGCCAGTTTCATATGCAAGCTACCATAACCTAAACCTAAATCGTGCAACATTAGCGTAGACAGCTGTGGGCAGAACAAATGTTGTGATTACAAATGTAATCGTGGCCTTCACTTGAAATGGTTCCCCAAATGACGTGTTGGTTCTTATCTGTGCTTCCTAGCTACTGCACGGACACTTGTTTATGGCGAATGACAATGTACCGCGCAGCTATAGTGGTGTGGCATCTGCTAAGAAAGGAGGACTCAGAAACGAATATTTTGTGTTGAATGTGAGAATGACTTCGTTTGTTGCATGACTGCAGAAGTGTGTTGAACTGGAGTTCACTTTAAAATGGTTTAAAGATTTCAGGAAAGTGCAGAACATCTTGTTTCTGTTTTCGAATCCATTCTCTACTTCAGCGCTTTTAGGATTCATAAAGTTCCAGATAGAGCTAATAGATTTGCACACATACCTATCATTGAAGCAGAAATGTTCACATCTATTAGGTGCAGACATTTTTGGATATTAGACAGGACTAAGTATCCGCAATTGACATCAGTTGAGTTACGATCCAATCCATTTGCGCATCAATTTACGTATGTGAGCATAATTTTTTTTATATTAAATATGGTAAAATTCAAATCCAAGTCATGAATAAGTAATGATAATTTACCAGCGCGGCAGCTCGTTTTCACCCCATCGATATGCCACAAAGACACTCCACGTGATGAGATGCCTACATCATCACCACTGAAGTACTGCCCGGCAGGACAGATTTCACGTCACATCCAAGTGTTTGTTTTATGCCAAGCAGGTTGCAGAAGCTAATGTGTTGGGATTTGTCCACGCTGGCGTAGTGTATGATGCAGATGTTTGAACGAGCGAAGTGGAGTTGTTTCCAAACAACTCCCTCCGTGCTCATGATATCATAATGCAGTAATCATAGCCATCCAGGCGAGTCAGTAAGTAAGTATAATTATTGTATGGTTAACCTGCGTTCAAATGATTGGCAATCGCTGTAAGTGCAACCCCTCTACCATTAGGCACCACATAATGGACAAGTAAGTAAAAGCTAAGGGCTTCTTATACCTTAACCTGACGAACAATGGTAGAGCATGGGAGTACAAAGGGAAAGCCTGGCATCAAGGACGAATATACGACTAAGAGAAACACTCGCTGGTCTTTCATGAATCTCTCCATACACTCCTGTACAAACTATTCGCACAAACGTTTATTAATTTATGCACTTAATATTAACCGAAATAGGAATTTATAGAAATGGTTTCATTGTGCATTCTCTTCAACAGTACACTGCAAAGGTAGGCTTAATAGGCTTAAGTGACAGTCAAAATATTTTATCTGCTGATCCCTACGTGATTCTGTCTTCTCTGCATGATCAAAAATAAGCAAACAAGGAATAACGTCTCCCCATTTGTGAAAAGTATAATTGGAACCAATAACAAGGAATATCTCAGAAATTGTTAACTCTACACAAAAAAATGCAATTGAAATAAATTGTTTGCTTCAACGAGATCTATAGTTTTTCAGCAGTAAGAATAAAATTTATCAGTTATGTAGAAGTCATCGGGAGGATGAAAATTTCAGAGCCTGTCCCAGAAAACCAAGAAAGGCATTTCATTTGGCATGAAACACTGTTTAAAAGTCAAAAACTCAAATAGTTCGTCGTTTCTGAAAGAAACCAAAGCTTTCGAAAGCTTTTCCTTGTTTTGTATCGTATCCTTGGAAATACTCAGCTTAAATACCATGTCTGCTATAGGATTTTTAAGTGGACTACAATACTGCTTCTTTTTAGACTAAGTATTTAGTAGGGAAAGTAAAAATTGCAGGGATGGTGGGAGATCTGAAGCTCTTCTGTCCTTACATACTTCCTCTTTTTTGACACATTACTGCCTCCATTCTTTCGATTAGCACTTTAGAGTGGCTTTTTGGTATATTTTACCATGTGATCATTGTATTGCTTCTAATTTCTCGCGCAAGCCGTTCTCCAAGTCATAACTTGTTAGTGTTTCATTTTCTCAGTACCACTTTCTCAGTGGTAGAAAGTCACGGTATTTTTCCTCTAGTTATTTTTCCTCTCTTGGTGCCATTGGATTTTCTTGGCATTTCAGATTTTCAGGTGTAGGAGAGAAAGCAGATATGATACGCTGTATTGATTTGCACTGCGCTGCAAGGCTGATCTTCCAGATTACACAATATACCTGCTCTTCGCACCGTATCAGTTTTTCTCTTATGCTTTAAATCCTTTTGCTGGTTTTAAACACCCTCCTTTATATTTTCCTATGTGACACGGTACCTTTAAACCGATAAGCCAAAATTAGTAAGCTCTTATTATTATACGTAATTAATTTAATTAAGCTTTAACGAGATATAATCAAACGAAATATAAGTATTGTTTCACACTTACGTATGCTTAAATAGTGATTACTTATTGTTAATTTGTATATAATTATATCTGTCATGTTAATGAAGTTATTAAGTATTAAATTTAAAGAACCTAGTACACCTTTGAAATGCAGGCAACACGTTTTTTTTATGAAAATCAAGGCGGTTTATGGTGTTTATCCGTTCGCTTATCCATTACAATATTCAGAAGAGTATAGAGCTTTGCTCCTTTTCGAAAGAGGGGATGAAGAAATCCCAATGAAAATCTAGAAAGTAAATACAAACTGTTAATGGTTTGAAGTGGAGCAAAGAATCCACCAGTTAGTATTTATTACTCTGCAAGTGTTCCATAAATAAACACAAACGCAAATGCAAACACGAAATTCAGAACCGTTTCTCATATACCTACTACCGGCTGGAGAAGACGCTGCAGAATCAATAAAGAAATACCGCGTTAAAGTTTGCGAAGTGACTCACCCACCGATAAATAAACTGGCAAGTGCTTATTTAAATGTAACTGTTACGGTTTACAAGTGTGGTGCATATTAGGGCATTCGCGCGTACGTTGAAATCAGCCTAATGATGAATTAAAAGAAAAGAAAATATGGCTGAACTATAAATGTCGCACATATGAGTGCCGCAATTCCAAAAGAAGGTTTTAATGGTACGGCTAGTGTTCAATTTGTAGTGAAAAGAGTTCAGAATCACAGGAATATAATAATTAAACATATGTTCATGAAAATTTTTTTAAAAATTCATTTTCTTGAAAATGGCAACGATTTCGATGAAAATGCCATATGCTAGAGATATGTTCCATGTAAAGGATAGTTTAGGTTGAAGCAATTTTCTTCAAGATCTTTGTGTCGCATCCTTGAAAGACGTAAAACTTAAATATGTTAGGCTGTTCACAGACACACAGACACACACACACACACACACACACACACACACACACACACACACAAAAGCTTTTTTGGATTCAGAGAGCCTTAAAACATATTTCCGCTGAAATCTCTACATCGAATTTTTAGATGGAACATAATACTTCCTCTACTTTATTGTACGTAGGTAGTAGAGAAAGTAAAAATGTAGAGGTCCCTATGATATCAAACTCCATATCTATCATCAAGAAGAGACTAGTCTCATTTAAGAAATTGTTGAACTACTTTCACATCGTTATGACTTTATGTATGATGAGAGGTGTGACATTTAAAAATGTCGAGCTTTCGACCATATGAAACTCCATGGCTATAATGAGGAACTGAATAAGAAATAAATTAACCACCATCTTAAAATCCATTAATTATAGCAATTGCATTAATGGTTCACCTGCTTCGACGTTCTTTATTTTAGAGTTTGTGTTCAACACAGAATCGGAACTCTTAGTACTTTTCCTTTTGCGACTTTCTTACGCTCCTTCAAAGAAACCGTCGGTTGAAAACGACAGGGGGAACAGGATAGAAGGCGGAACGGAGAGAATGTATATTCTTGCAATAGCTTAAAGGATACATTGCTGCAACCTCCGTCTGCCGCACCAGCTTATGCAACCATGCTAAAGCAGGAAACTCTGTGCTCTAGCCGAGCTATAAATCCACCTTTTGTTGTAACATATGTCCTTTGAGGAAGCATTTGTATTGTGTTTCCCAGGCTTTGGTTTCTCTACTGCGTTGTGTGGAGATAAGCCTAGAAGGTTCACTCGCATTCAATATGAACATAATATATAACCTTATAAAATGAGTCTCATATGGTGTCATTCACAACTAAACGCGGATACATAATTAGTAGCTAAACCCAAGAGAGATTATATGGGGACATCAAAATAAATTACCATTACACTCCGTTTCTCTGTAAATCCGAGTGTACATTCTTTCAAATTTAACTGGACACATAGTTAGCAAAACCATTTGTTTTTGTTCTAAACGTTTGGACACGGTTTAGTTCTCTTTACGCAGTCTTTCGTGATATTACAACATTCAGCTGTTTTCTTCTTGTAACCTTGACTCAGACCTTTCAATGTCTTTCTTCACCTTCTCTGTCTCTCGTACACTAACTCCGACGATACATCTACTTAACACTCGTTAAAACTTCACCTCAACGCGACGCATTTTTCACGCACGCGCACACGCACACACACATACACACACACATACAGACAGAGGTGTCTCGCACTGACCGACTGAAAAGCTCCTGCTTCCATACGCTCCGCAAGCTTTTATATCGACGATGACTTAGCCAGAGCTTTCTCGAACGCCTACAAATAAGCCGCTGCCGGACACTCTTCAAATTCTCTGGAAAATCATGTGCTGCCACTTGATTGTTGTTACGTACAAACAAACAGTCGGGCGAAACAACCTTGAACGACCTTTTAGCTCGCCGGCCTGGTATGTGGTGTGAAGTAGCTTAGCCTCGACCTTCATTTGTTGTGCGCTGCGCCCGGCGTCACATTAAGAGCTGTTTAATTCAAAAATATTTCATAAAATTGCTAATGATGTTCCAATGTGGAAAATGTTAAAATACCTTCCACTACAACAATACACGTCTAGACTGCTGTGGAGTTAATGTTATACATGTACAAATGGCAGACTGACCCTATGATGACACATTTTTTAAATTTTATTCTTTATTTTAATATTTGTGTTGATAAATGCAAATATATAAATACACGAGAACTTAAGTACCAATGCAATACTGATTTCCGTTCCAACATAGCCTCACACGTTGCCGCGGAGCCACCTCGCTCGGTCATGTTCAGTAACAAAAGTAATGAAAAACATGTAGGTACTAATTTTCTGGTCAAATGGGTGGGCACTTACGTTTGTGACCGAGAACTTCACAGGTAGCCCTTGAAAGCGTAATATCTCTAGGGATGTGTATTCCAAAACCAATACTCTGTCATATTTATCTAATTTCTCGGCGAGCATCCTCCTTCAATATATGTTACGGACATCGTGCACGAGTTTGTTCAAGTGCCTGGAAAAGTAAAGTCAACTATGCAATGTCAGGGTCAAAAATTGCAAGCACGACGTTGCACTTAACAGCCCTGTTAAAATATGCAGGTCAGGAATATAACGTCTCCGTGGTCCACATTTTCTCTTTGTGATTTCTGTCATCGTCCTACGTGACAACTTGTCCACAATGGGAAGTGAATGTTGACAAGCACGTTCTACCTAATGGGTCATGCCTGGCTCTTCTCTCTGAGCATAGATTATCCAATGGAATGGCTAAAGGCTGCATAAAAGCACTGTTTATAGAAGATGCATGCGCAAATGCAGTCATTATAGATACATCTTCCTAGGGTTTGAATCTAATCACCTGTCGAGTCATGATTCATCAAAACCAAATAGTGCCTGGTTTGTGTAACTGATAGCTTTATTCTTTAAGACTCTTGCCTACATTATTATTGTTGATACACAAACAAATGGCAGGAACTGGGGGTATGATCAAATAGAGTTTCAAGCTGTTCATTCTCTCTTGACAATTCGATTAGTGCAGATATTTTTGTTGGTAATGGTACATCAATATTTGCTTCATTTGCAAACCTATAAATTAACTTAAAGAATAGTATGCTTGCAGGTTGGTTTGCACCTCTAAGTAGGCATGACACTGAAGGTACAGTCATGGGAAAAAGATTCAGCGCTTTAAATTTTCTAAGTGTCGCTTCGTCCTCACGAAAGTACACGAAGTGACCAAAGCACAGTGGTTCACACATGGCGAATGCACTAAGCTCCAAAGCAGGCTCAAACACAGCGAGATAAGACATAGTTTGTTACTTTATAACATAAAATAGCAACCAGATACAATCAAAAGAGCCGTTCTTCGCTAACACGCACAGAAACGCTCACGAAATCCGTATGTCAAATCCTGAGGGTTGAACTCTCCGTTAGAGTTCTCTATAAACGAGAAGATGTTGCCCGTGGAAGAAATGGCTCAGTGCCAAAGTTCTGCGCTTAAAACTATGCTATGCGGGATGGAGGTACTTCTTTTTTTTTTTTTTTTTTTTTTTCTTTCATATTAACACCTTTTGTATGGACGTAGGTTACGTTCAATAAATCAATATTGACTCCAAGAGAGATCTGTGTTCACTCTCGGTAGATACACGCAACCGCCCTGTACTCTTCCTGGGCATCTTCACGATATAATTTCGCCCATCTCCTCGCAGTTGACTGCGGAACACCACAAAAGCTACCAGCTCTGGTGGCCGATTAGCCCTATGAGAACAGCACAACGTTTATCACCGGCCTCTGACATTACTAAGGTATGAACGAATGCGTTGCTGTAGGCTACGTAGTGATTCGGGACCTCTTTCGGTGATGAATGGAACTTAACATAACTGTGTGACCGACACAGAATGAAACACGATAATACAAACATCGAGCTTGTCACCATTAATATTCGATTCATAACTAATATTGGGTAAAATCTATATTATTTAAATTAAGAATACGAAGAAAACAAAATAAAAGGTGAAAAAAGTATATTCTGTCACGGAGGTTTGAACGTAAGTTCACCAGTTCTCAAAGCGCATGCGTTACCTCTGAGCTGTATTTACTTGGGCCTCTAGACCTCTACTGGCACATACATATATACGCTATATATATATCGTATTTAGGGCACTTCATATCTTATGAAACATGCCATTGGTTGTTTCGGTTCAATGAGTATCGCTGCTCCTCCTATATGTAAAACTGCCAATGCAAATAGCATCAGCGGTGGTGAGCCAACGTTCAGCCAGTCAGCTTCGTTCTCCACGTCTTCAACGGCAGATGTCCAGGCAGGGATTGGGCACACCAACACCGGCAAGCTAGACTTCGAGAGTACGGTGAAAGCGAGAAGTGCACTCTCAAGACACTTGGCAAGCAAGTGGAGAGTGCAACAATACATCAGTCCGCGCCCCGTCCACGTAACCCCTACCTTACCCCTCCTTGTGGTGAGGTTTGTGTACCTGCTGGGCCAGTCTCAGTAGCCAACAGACGAAAGTCTGGTAGTCCGCTGGGACTACACATAGGCGTAGGTACACACAAACCGCGCTCCTTAGCAGCCACATCCATCACACCAAAGTTCTCCGGTCAAAGAAGATGCCAAAGCGTCTCTCCAAGGCCAAGCCACCTAAACCCCCTGATCCTAAAACCGACCGCAGTCGCGTCCTGACGAAGAATACCAGGTCTACGACAATACAAATACAAGCTTCACCACCATCTACCAGTGACACACAAACACGACACTCACCTACTCCGACAAGCTATGCCCAAACACAAGACACAAGAACACGACAAACACCAGTGAGCTATGCTCAAACACAAGACACACAAACAGCACCAAGACAATCACATGTGAACTATGATCAACCTACACCATCAACAAGCAAGGCACACACACAAAACTACGCAAGACAACGCACACACTCAGTCAGCTCCAGCTGCAGCAGCGTATATTCCCAAGCACCTGACAATATCAGCCATGACTCTGACTCAAGTATAGAGTCTACAACACAACTGGGATACAGGATCAACACACTCTTTGATGGCACAAACACAAACACAAACACACACCACACTCCAACAACATACATACCACCTACACCACACGGATACTTCACAATTTACGTAGTAAACTGCGACCCTGCAAAACAAAACGCGTGGCTCATTAGAAGCCTAATGACGAAGACTCACCTAGACACAGACACACTTTACAGAGCTCAACGTTTACACAGAAACACCTACGCACTTACCTTCAGAAACCAACAACAAGCTGTGACCTTTACCCAAACAGTCCCAATACACAATTTCGGCAAGTACGCACATTATGCCAATAACCAACCTCAAAACAAACCAACACAAAATCCAGACACAATACAAAGACCAAGAAAAACCCTCACAGCCGTGATAAAAGGAATACCATACGACATAACAGACGATGACATACTCCACAGCATACAGGAAACTTACCCACAAATTTCACGTGTCTCACGCATAATTAGCCCAAATAGACAAACTCCACTGGTACGAATCTTTAGTACCTGTGTCGCAACAATCAACACAATTTTAAAAGAAGGCGCAATAATTCAAAAGCAGATCTTCCATGCAGAACCCTCAAGACACACAGACAGACATGTACCGTGCCGACAGTGCCAACAATACGGACATAACGAAGACCAATGCGCACAACAACCGACTTGCTTCCATTGCGGACATAACACTGACACAAGACGATGCAACCATCCTGTAAGACACAACACCCCATACTGCTCCACCTGCCGACAAAATGGGCACTACACCGGGCAAGTGAAATGCCCGATGTATCCCAGACAACCACCCACACTTCCCGAACACACTGCGAAAACCCACATTTTCCCACACAACATCCCAACACCACCAAAACCACAACACGTGACTGACTGGCCCAAGATAAATTTCCCAAAAATCCCAAGGACAAAAACGGACATGACGCCAAATGAAACCATTGGAACATTTAAACACGTAATAGGACATACAGAACAGCAAATAAAATCACTACAAGAACAAATCACACACATTCAAGAAAACATTACAAAGTACATCCGACAAATCACGAACACCACAATAACACAAATCCTAAGCACACTCATTCCACCGATTTACGACATAACTCCACCAGCACAAAGACCCAGATTCCTACACAACTTAACACAAACAGCACAAAAGACCTTGAAAAAAGCTGTCAACACAACCAGGGTTGGCAACCAACTTGCCATCTTTATAGACGACAGATAAAAACATACAATCACACAACAAACTATAATAAAAACACACACACACAGTAAACAAAAACACACAGTAAACATAAACACACACAAACACAAACACACACAAACATAAACACACACACTTTCATAACCTAACACACAAAACAACACAACTAATATAAGAAATCACATATGAGCCGGGGCAGCAACAACAAACAAAAAACTTACAGAGGGCAGAAGCCACCTTCATGCAGCTGGGGACGACAACACACAAACAAACATAAACAAATACATAAGCCACATCACTACAATCAAAACATTACACACACACGCCAGGAAGATCTCCCACACGACAAACAATAATACCAAGACGAGGCTGAAGAGGAACTGTCCCTAAACAGCCTGGGCATGTTGTAAAACATGCCCGAATTACCTTTTTCATTTTCATTTTCATCAATAGCATCAAACAGAAACATGTTTGTGTTTGTTAACGAATTAGCGCACTGAGAGCAGAAAATTTCTAAGCGCCACTAAGCTATCCAAGAATTGGATGTACGGCGCTAGTTCTCACGCCACCCCTCTTTCTTTATCAGAAACCAATGCAAATGCAGACACTATTCAAGAGACAACCTCCACATGTGTTCGACAGACGATAAAATATGCCGCTGAGACTGTTAGCTTGGTTTAACTGCATATTGCAAATACCGGCCAGTGTAAACTGCGCTGCAATACGAAGTGGCTGACTTTGAGCCTCCTTTGATATGCGAACGCTGCCACATACTAACAATAGTATATAGATGGTCTGGCAACAAAAATCTTAGTTGTAAGTTAATATCATGATTTTGTTTTTTGGGGATCTGTCTGAGTTCAT
Organism: Tenodera sinensis; assembly: GCA_030765045.1. Classification (NCBI taxonomy): domain Eukaryota; kingdom Metazoa; phylum Arthropoda; class Insecta; order Mantodea; family Mantidae; genus Tenodera; species Tenodera sinensis. The sequence continues at coordinate 77,797,131 of CM060969.1, forward strand.
CTTGTGAAGCGCATACATGGTCTGAAATAGAATAAAGTAATTAGAATGTGATTGCCAACTTTAACATAGTGCTTTCAAAATTCAAAATGCACTTGAACTGCTCAATTTTGTGCTTTTAATCATTCATGAGTATTACAGAAGTCTATCTAGTGAAGGCAATGCTGTTCATGAAGAAGACTCACATTTTGACTTACCTCATTTTGATTAATGATTAAACGTGTAAGTCTTACTTTGTGCTTACCAGATTTTATTTGAATGTCTAAAACAGGCCAAATAGGCTCAAAAGATTTGAAGGGCAGTTCTTATTAATTTCTAATAAGCACTGAGACAATAAATCTAAGCGTTATATGCAGGGCATCCTTGTAAATATATGTTTAAGAATGTGTAGCCTATGACGCAATGGGCAATGGCAACTTATGGAGGAAGATACATCACCTCGACCGAAAGGCGATCTTTTGTGCTAATGCTCCTAATAGGGGTACCCCCGGGAACATCAGGTGAATGGATCCCAAGGGCGGCCGGAGTGTTGCCAAGTCAGAATAGGTGGCATGGTCCTTACATTTTCCCAATTAGAGGTTGGTTAAGCTCCCCTCCCCCTCGGACTTGTGCCGTCCCATGAAGTGCCCGAAAACCAGGGGAAGAGATTTCAGAGAACATTTATTCCCCTGCCGTGCTTCTGTCGCAACTCTCACCGATGCTTCCAACCCTGAAAGAAACGTACCGGATGAAGGATGAAATGAAATGATTAATGTAACGAAATGGAGGGACAAGAAATTCGGAGGAAATAGAAATCCTTCCCAGCATTCGCCTGGCGACCCGGGGAAGCCTTCGAAAAAATTAATGGGTCAAGGTCAACCACGGTGATCGAACCTACGACCTCCCGAATGCAGGCTACAGACGTTAACACCTGAGCATCCCGTCCGGTATATTTAGCCTAAGTTAGGCTTCGTTTATAACAAGGAGTAGCGACGATGTTACTTTGTTGTTTTCTTTCATAATTGCAATAAAAATACATTATATATTTCGGAACGGCACAAAAAGTAAGTTTGAGGCGAATACTTCAATTGTATTTCTAATGCAATACGAGCCGCGTGCTCATTACATTCTTCCAAAAAGTTACTAATGCAGCGAATTTGCAATGCGCTAAGCCAAAAACAATAAAAAAAAAAAAATGAAATTTAAACCGCGCTTATGCCACGACAAACTTGCCAATACCTGAACACCCACGTTGAGAGGCGCAAACCCAACTAAGGCAACGCAAACTGAGTGACAGTAAGCGCTACGTTATATGTTTGCATGGATTTTGTTACGACACTTTACAGTCTAATGTTAGACAGTAGTGGCATATACAGGAGTGAGTTTATTTCCTGAAAAATAAAATCCCTTCTAAGCAAAGTAGAAAAATTCTAAAGAACTTTTCGTCTTTTTATACTGTTATCTATTATCACGAACTCTACGCGCTAGTTCAAGCCTTGGAGTTGCCCTGCGCCTCATCGCTGATAAGCAGAACGAAGTTTGCTCACGACAATGGCGTCACCATCAAGGGAATCGGCCCGTCGCATTCTGCAACTGTTTTAACGCAGGAAGGAATATCTGCTTACAGCAAAGACGTACAACTGGAGGCACCTGATATATTATACACTACGTTTACTTTGTACAGTACCACGAGTTTTGCAGTAAACGTACTGTAGGAATTTATGCATCTATACCTATCTGGCATGCTGTTATAGGAATTCATTACCCGTTGATAAAAAATTACAATTATAGGGAGAGAGAAGTGGAGCTGAAAGAAGTGAAGTGCCAATATCCAGCAGGATTTTGTGTGTGTTTTAATCACTCAACCCACTCCCACATTGAAAATTATGTAATTGGTGGAATATTGCCTCGCTGGTTTACAGCAAAGTAAATTGATATTATCAGCAATTAAAACCAAACAGGAAATGGGTTTCCCTAACTGAATTATAAAGGGATTTTTTTAACTATTTGAATTACATAAGCCGCTTTTAAAAGGAAAGCTGAACGGTATTCATATTTCATTTTTTATTGATGTGTTTACCTTCAGAACATTACAGTTTCTGTGCTGGTTTTATAGCTGTGTTTTACATCCAAATATGGAATATGTCATCCTTTTAGTCCGTAAATAAAAATTTAAGCTTCGTGTCAAATCATTCAACAGCTTATAACATTTCCCTTTTATAACAGAAATTAACTAACCAGTTTATGATGCTTCTGGTTGCAAAATGTATACCTGACCTCTCCATATTTAACAACCGGGAATAATGAAGATACAGTAACTACCTTTATATTGAGCTTTTCTTAAAATGGCTGGACCAATTTCCTATATACATTGACTACAGAAAATATTTGTCCGCATTTAAATAGTACTAGCATCAACATTAACGCAGAAAAATGTCTCATTTTCAGTATGCAGATAGAACCAGCGACGTTATAGCTTTTGCAATCTGATTAGTCAATAGTTTTAATTTATGGGTTCTATCAGTGTCTGAAAAGCTTACCGGCTTCTTAATTAAAAATCACTTAGGGGTATAGTTGACTATAGTTGACTACAGCATTTTATTTACACCCAAAAAGTATAAGCTTATTATCAATATTCCTTAATAGTGAGTGAGTGAGTGAGTAAATACTAAACACTTCGAGCAAGATTCAGGACTGTCGACAATTACGTCATTGGGTGTCGATTCTTGCTTAAGGTACATGTATACTTGGTGTATGCAAAATTAATTTATACAAATTTAGCAGAGCACTTTTGAATTATTTACTGTCTTCCTTTATACTTTGTGTTTACAAAATTAATCTATATAAATTCCACTTAATACGATTTAACTGATAGATAACTACGTTCCCGATATTGTAAAAGGTGAGGCATTAGTGAGAAGGCCCAGTAAAAACATTGATGGCGCTAGGTTATTTTTCCTACGTCAGAATACCATCCAGTTTCATTCGAACTTCAGATACATGCAAAATTTGCGCTATTACATGCACATAAACATCACTTGCGAGAAAGCTGAAAAGTCGTCGCAATTTTCGAGCGTAATGCTTTTAGGGGAATGAAGAAATTCGGCAATACTAGTAAGTTTTTCTCAGCAGCATTTAGCACAATTAAATTAAAGATTGCATAGAGGTACTTGATTTATTACCAACAAATTAAAAGTTACAGTGTAGATATCAGTTTTGTTAAACTTCTAAACCGAAATAGTTAAGATTAATCCAATTTACCTAACTAATTCCAATGTATTTTAGAAAAGGCTAAAGAAATCAAATGTTTTCTTTTCATCTGTGTGCGTCATATTAGGAATATTGATTTATTCTTTAGGTTACGTCCTTTAGGAACATAGCCTCAAATACTGCCATAACTTATCTAAAAATTAAATTATTACCTAGTTGTAAATGCTAATATTGAAGAAAAGTAATTTTCCTTAATTTTATTGAAAATCTGTACAATAAATTATAGCTGCAAAATTTTGCTGTTACAACTAGTGCTTACAGATTTATTTAATGTTAATTCGGTGGTAGCGAAAGGAAGCCCAAATGTGTATAGTCACGTAACTCCCCTCAAGTTATGGCCCAGATAATAGGCACTGAAGGTGTGAAGTGCTTTACTCTGCCAATTATCCTAAGCTTACAGCGTGGTGTAATTGGTTGCAGACGTTCATATGTTAAGCTGTGCGAAAAACTACCTTTGACAGGACGATATTCGCCCACGTCCATGACAGGGAGTACGATATCAGGGGATCAGAAACTCGAAACCCGATTAGATTGAGTCACCTCCTCTTGCTGGGGTACTACAGCCTGCGAAGGTCTCTCTCTCACACACGCACACGCACGCACACACGCGCAAGCATAAATATGAGCCTTTTTATGTAAATGTTTTCTCGGGATTCAGGCAATTTCAAAACGTGTATTTCGGTGTAATTTTGTTATCGAATTTTCGGGTAGAGAGCAATACTTCCTCTACTGACTATAAGTAAATATTAGGGAAATTAAAAGTGCTACACAGCGTTTTTAACATCAGTTATGTACGAGTAGTTTGTCTACTCACGCTTAATATAGCGGCTACATTATCTTCCAATCCTGAAAATAAAAGAGGAACACTTAAAACAAGTTTATTAATCTCAGCTGTTCTTCCGTCAGTTTTCTATGAAAATTTTAAGAGTTTAAGCTTAAAACCGACAAAAAATTTACTTGACGAGAAGGAAGGGATTTAATGAAACTTTAGCTTTCCGATACAACGTTTCTCAAGGCAGCGTTCTAAGAAATCCCGTTTAAATCTTCTTTTGTTCCCTCTCTTCAGTTGTTTATCAAAAACTAATTGCGTAACACCTGAAGTTTCTATTTAAGAAACCTCTCAAGAACGATAAAAACTTAATTATGCTTTTAGTAGCCTCCTATAGAATTTGGATTTATCGCGCTTAATGAGGGGAAAAATGGTAAGGTCTGGGAAAGGGGCAATAGGTTGCTTTGCGAGGTAGTTTTAACGTGTCTGGAAGTACCAGCAATACATATCCAATGTGTTTGTTATTGATACCGTACTCAATGGAATGAATTTCCACTCCTTTTATTTTTATTTTTTATTGTTGTTAGATGTAGAAATATTTGCAATTATGAAGTTTTTATGAACGCTTTATTTATACTCATTTTAACTGCTGTGTTTTAGTATAACTGCATTGCATTTGTACGTGATACATTGGACATTGTATGTTGATATAACATTATAAGCAAACATTAAGGTTTTAAACATATTTCACACAAAGTAACGAAGCATAACTTTGAAATACCGTTTATATACTACAGAGATTAGGTATGAGGGAAGCTAAATATGAATGCATAAACTTCTAATGAAGCCAATTTCATTAATGCAAAGATGAGTTAAACTGATTAGTAATGTATAATGACAACTGAAATACTCGTATGCATGTTATGAAACTCGCATTTTAATTGCTGCCATTATGCTCTCGTTGCATAATATACGATTATAGTATAGATATATAAACAAAATAAATACATAAATAAACAAAGAAACAGGACAAACAAATAAATAATGAAACAAACAAATAAATAAAAAGCAAATAAGCAAGGCCGTAATTCGGACAAGGGCCTCCTACCAGCTATGGTAGGGTTTGCTCATAGTACCCGCAGTGTGAGCTAGTCTGTGAGTTAAATTCATCTTGGACAGAGTTGTTTTTGCACCTTTCTTACTGCCCCTATTTGCTAGTTACATGATTGTGGTTGTTTTTATCTTCCCTTTATGCCGATATTATGACCCCCCTACCACTTTTCGCCCCACTCTTTTCACAGCACTATCGACCATTATGACTTATGATCACCTTAAAAACATTTCTTTGATCGTTATGTAAGTTGGTTTAGCTCTTTATGGCATAATTAATTAATTACCAATGTCTAATGTACACTTAACATGCGTATTAGTGTGTGTGTGAGAGAGAGAGAACTATGAGGGTTGTGTGACAAAAAATATGAATGATTATATATTATATTTCATAACAAAAGCATTTGAACTGATGATTTGAAGGTTTAGGAATGTTCATATCAGTCAGTTGTGTCTTATTTCGCTGAAACATTGACGCTAGAGTAGTCCAACGTTTTGTGACTGGCAGCTCATACCGGACGATGTATGAAAAAGACAAAATGATGCTCATATGAACCGGGGTTCCATGGAGGTTAATGCTACCCGGCATTTGTCTTCTCAGGGAAAGGGAAAACGTCCAGATAACTCATCCTAACCGAAAATCAAACTTGACATCTCTTGAATGTGAGCTGGATACACGATTCCAGCACTATTCCAACAAATAATGAGGAATATCTCGGAAACGGTTCACTCAAAAGGAAAAAAATAAGCACTTGACATAAATTGCCTGTTATAACGAGATCCACGTTTTTTATTTAGTAAGCTTTTGTCTGTCTCTTACTGTTTACCATTTATGCACAAATCATCGAATCTTCTGAGGACATTCCTACAAAACTCGAGATAAGCCTTAGAAAATGCCATGGAATCGCCATGGAATGCCATGGAATTGTGTCCCTCACTGAATATTGACTCCTTGTTGTCTATACATCACAGGCAAGAGCTGATTTACCCTCCAACTAACAGAAGGTGGGGAATAACAGCTTATTGCGTGTCTCCAAAGAGACAAGGTTGGACATCACTGCGGTACACTGCTGTGCAGAAAGTCAAATCTGACACATGTTTAAAACCAAATGAACCTATGCTTATCATTATAAATTGTTTAAGACTACTTAAACAGCTCTATAAACTTTCAGGTGTGACACTAACATCAACTTGAACAAAGATAGCATCTAACATTTCAGTGTTGTCAGAAACAAACAGCACAAGTAAGTATAACTGTCCATTATATCTGCTAACTACTGACGTATCAACACTTTCCATTCTAATTTACAGAACTTGCCTACTTGTACGTTCTGAATCTTGAAGTGATGGGTTTATTATCGCCGGAAGCACCGAATTCCTAATCCCTTTACCTAAGCGTTAATTACCTAAATTATCTTGACAAACTTTTAACTTTCGATACTGACATTGTGCATTGGTTTTATTTATTTTTTTCCCTATCATATCTTTACAAAATTATTAAGTTAAACCATCAATAATTCCGCTATCATAAGGTTCATCCCAAGAAGCTTTCATAAGAACAGTTTGTGGAAGCTATATAGGTGATAAAGGGTTAGATACGTAAATTACAAGGGTAATGTGGAAAGTAAAGTCCGAATCACGGAATTTCGCGCCAACACTGAAACGCGCATGCGCACCGACTGAAATTCGGTTTTCGACAATAAGGAACATTTCAGCAGACATTCATCGATAGATCAGTGAAGTGTATGGCCTCAATGCGATGAGTGACAGCAAAGTGCGTAAGTTGGAGAAAGCTTTCAAGGCCTGAAATGCGATCAGGCCGGCCATCAATGCTCACAGAAGAGCTGGCCAATACTTAGATGAAAATATCCTTGAAGATCGCAGATTTAAAATTCCTAATGGTTATCCATTGGGTATCCAACGATTGGTTATAGGGGATAGAATTCTATGACTTCGGCATCCAGAAGCTTGTAGAACACTCACAAATGTCTAAACAAATGCGTCAATTATATGAAAAAATGGAGAAAGGTGTAAGGAAATAAATAGAAGAAATGTTTTGCAACCGTCTTTGATCGTTTATCTGGCCTTAGCTTACGAATTGCCCTCATAATTTGAATGCAACACATCAGATTGTGACTTGAGCATTTGCAAACTCGTTTATGCATTAACAATTTTAGGAGAGACTTCCGCATTGTTTGATGTAATAAAGTCATAGAGCGTGGGCCGAGGGAGAAATGCTGTAAACAGGAACTTAAGTTTCACAGATATTGAACTGCTTCCTCTAGACAGGAATTCCTTTAGCTATCAAAGGGACCGAGAACCGGAAGCTTCCCCTGGGATCTCTTGCGGAAGACGGGTTCTCGTCTTTTATCTCCATTTTACCTCTTTCTTATGCTAATTTTGGTTTGCAATTTCGTAGCGGTATTGTAGCTATTTTATTGATACCGCAGGTAGAGAAAAGAACACGTTATTTGCCTTATTTTCCAAGGCATACATAACAAGATGCACAAATCTCACATAGGCGTATCTGGCTAATAGATACTGCAAAATTTCAGAATCATTGTCAGATATTACCATTCACTAACGCAGATAAAGCTTTTGCCTGAAAGAAGTGTAATAACCAACGAGTTTTTAATTATGTCTCTCCTGATACTCTCAATGAGAAATAGGCTTGCATTTGAAAGCTAATTTGCATTTGATAGAGTGGTTAGGTCTATTTTATGGCAGATATTAAGAAATAAAGGAATACCATCCCATTTGATAAGAGCAATACAAAGTGTATATATAAATAGCAAAATTCAATGGCAATATTATGGCAGAAATAGATCAAGGGGTTCGACAGGGGTGTCCGTTGTCACTTACCCTTTGTAACTTTCGTACAGACGAAGTCAAAGAAGTATTACTAAATTTAATATCAAAATATTTTAAACTGAACAAAGTAAATTTTACTACTATTTTGTTTGCTGATGACCAGGTGCTCATTAGTGAGAGTGAAAATTCTTTACAACAGGCAGTCCTCAAATTAAGTAAAATTGCATTAGATTTTAACGTGAAAATATCGGTTGAAAATACAAAAAATAGTCTGCTTGTAGCAAATAAGAAAAAGTGCGAAATTAAAGAAAGAATAAATAAATTGAATTATATCTGTAGTGCAATACGCAGAACACTGGTAAGAAAAGTGGGAAAAGTAACATTGCTTACATGTTATAAAGTGATGGCAGTTCCAGCTTTATTATATGGCTGAGAATCTTGGATTTTATCAAAAATCTTGAGAAACAAACAGAAGCGAGATGAAATTCCTTAGATGCGCTGCTGATATATGTTGTTAGATAAAATAAAAAATTAACAAATTAGAAAAGAACTAAAATTATATAGCATTATACACTACCTGAAAGGACCCCAACAAAATCTGAAAGACTAAATAAATAACATGCTAGTTACACAAATTACAAAATCAGTCATGAATTATAGTCCAAGAGGAAGGAGGTCAATGGGGCGAACAATTTGATGGGCGCGGAACTTATCGAAAGGCCTAAGCCTTGAAAAAGAAGAGGCAATATTATAGGTTATACAGCTGAGGGGCACACCTCGAGCACTGCGAATACATAGATCTAGTGTGGCTACCATTCCCGAAGATAACTCCACGCACTTATGTACTTCAGTCTGAAACAGCTGCTTGGAGTACTCCTTCATGACTTTTAAGTGATTAATTATTTCGGAACCCTGTGTAATGTCCCATAATTACTACCGAAGCAATGTGAGAAATAAGTTATTCTACGCGACTTAGAAGTAACAGTTATCTTTGTACATTCGTGTGGAATTACACATCAAATTTAGATAAAATATTTATTTTTTTCGAAATTACCTGATCAAAGAACAAAATGCCATTCGACTTTTTTGTTTGCAATGCTTCTATGAAGCACATATTAGAAAGAATGTAATGATTTACCTTCCATCCTGTATGAAATATATCTCCTGCGTGAAAGTTGCTTTAAAAGATCCTCTTTTGTTAGAATTAGCTAAGAAAAAGACACGAAAGTGTTCTCTGACCTTGGAATTTTAACAATGTGAGGTTAAGGTCAATCAACCTATAGTCGCTGGTTTATCGTAGTAATCGGAGCATAGTAACGTCTACGCTCGATTAACAAGGTAATAGAGTGGAACAGTGACATGATGGACGGAAGTGGAGACGATAAGGGTTCCGGTGTGATCAGAATGGCCCCTATAACAGTCGGAGCTGCGTAGTAACACACAAGCACGGGTTCTCTGATTTCACAGTTAACTCTGGCTTTACGAGTATGTTGCCTGTGTAGATAAACAAGAATAAAATATGTAACTTGATCTTGATATAAGTAATTCTAATAAAATAAATGTTTTTATGAAATAGGTAAATCTCGCGACAAGCTTTTGTATCATATCAATTGTGTAATGTAATAAATTTATATAATTTAAAGCTAATTTTATTCTTTCTAGATCATTTAAATAACAGCTTGTTTTTAAAAAACGTTTTTACTATAAATTTATTGTCAATAACTTTTGCTTTAACTGTAAATAAAGGGACTGAGGAAATCTTACTGATTAGAAACTGTTTTTATTGTTTCCACTCGAAAATACTTAGTCTTTCTCAAATGGGAAATCATTATTTGTTTTTATTTATTTTTATTTGTTTTTTCTCTTGGTCACTCAAATGGGATGAAATTTCAAGGCCACGAACAACGTCCAGCTCTTAAAAGATCTATCTCTTAAGCCTACTGTAGGCCGCGCTGTAGCCGAGAGGTTTGACCATTCGCCTCTCACCAAAGCGGCCTTGGTTCGATCCCAGGTGACCGCATGTGAGAATTTTGGTGGACAAAGTGGCACAGGGGGTGGATTTCGTCCAGGTTCCCCGGTTTCCTCCGCAATCTCATTCCATCGGAGCTCCTTCATTCCATGCAGTAAAAGCGGGCATTAAACACTACAAAAAATTATTAAATAAGCCTATTATAGTCTCCTACTTCTGTTGTATCTACTACATAATATGCATTAAGGCAATTTCCGCAAATATTTATCCGAATTAATATAAATCAAATACAGGTATTAGTAATGTGTATAGAAAGTCGTATGAGAGTAGCACATCAGGTGTTGTCTTATTTCCTCCTGAAAGTTTAAACTTCATATTTTACTGCATTAAGCTATTCCAGCGCTTTCCCATAAACGCAAGAGCACATCGTATGCTGAGATGAAGATGGGAGAATATGAAATGAGTGAAATAAAAAAATGGGTCCGTAAGTTAAGCGTTTCTTTGTCTGATGCGAGGAGTAGCTAATTCACGCTTTGTTTACCTTGCTCGGAGTGTGTAGGAAGAGATAAGAAAGGGATTTTGTCGCAATTTGTAGCGACAGTAATCCTAGTGCTGACGTCATCTTTTCGTTGTTCCACTTGAAAACCCTTCATTTACAGGACTACGTTCCTTCCATGTCCCTCCAATCGCAAAGAAACGTCGGGAATTGCTTTGTCTGATTTAACGATACGTCATCGTTAGCTTCTTCCGTGTGTCGATTATCATTTTGCTGCAGGAGAATCTCTCCTCTGCTTGTACTTAAAGAGCTCACATATTTGTCAGTCCAATGTCACACAGCTTACGATCCTACTCGGCGACGTTCCCCTATCGCCCAAAACGTTTAAGGATATACATGGCTGCAAATTTTAATACTACCTATTTTTTTAATATATGCTCTAGCCATAATGTAATGTAAACACGTTACAAATAACCCTTGGCTCTCATAGTTTAGAAATTATGATTATCCATAAAATCTTTATCTTTTATTATCTAATTAAGGAAGTCCCTCGGTACAAAATTTTAAATTTTGATCTAGTATTTTTACCCTAGGTTCAAAGCACATCCAAATCTTAAAGGTTGCCTAAATTTGCCTTTTTCCTTCAGTTTGGGCTCTAAAGCTATAATCCATGTTGACCAGTCCGATTGTCTACTTTGTACTATAAGAGTAATAGTTATATATCAATGTATGTTTATATGAAAGTGATTTTGTTATCTTGTATAATTTAACTCAAAGTTAAGAAACTGTCCGAAGCTGAGATTTCGAAAGGCTGAAAACACAGAAACCGACTTACCGACTAAGAGACAGCACAAAGAACCCGGGTCAGGGTTAGCTGTCGAAGGAAATTGAGCCGGAGACCACTTGAATAAGGGCCCCGCTGAGTCGTGCTGCATTACCAAGCATTAAGATACGTTTAACCTTGTATTTAATACCATAACTATGTCATGATCACTAAGATTCTTCTTATGTCAGTTTTAAAGGGTTAACAACAATTGTCCATTTTTTGCCCTATGTTAGACGGTTCATCCTCCTACCACGGCTTTCCTCTCCACCATTTTCCTTTCCCATCATTCTTTTCTCGTCCATTTAAGGCCTATAGATCCAGAAAACGATGCTTGGTGTCTGAACGGCGGCTGTACGCCCTGTAAAGTTTATTCTCTGGCGCCATTCTGGGGTTCCCAACTAAGGACCTGACCTTTGGTGGGAACCAGGGGATGAAAGGCCTGAATGTGTTGTGGTCGTTCGCTATCGGTGCATTCGTACTATAACCGTTAGGGATCCCGTACATTTTTCGGTCATCCGAGACCGTCGTCGTCCGGATTTGGCCGTTCTTCGGGTCTCTTCCCTCATCCTTCCTTCCTAAGAGTGCGGTAGGAGATCCACTGTCCTACGTATAGTATCGCCATCTTTAAGAGCGTTTCTCATCCCACTTCCTTTGGAGTGCCAATTAGTCACGTGGACGGTGTCGCCACGTCCTTTATCTCTGTTGCTCTGAGATATAACACAACAAATAGAATATTGGAGCAATGTTGAACCATACTTTGGAAAAATCATTGAAGCAACACTCGTCAGTCATTGATGTAAGAGGTTGATAATACAGTTTGAAGCAACAATGCTCGCACCACCTATTTATTTGTACAGTTTCACTGTTGTCTTTATGTTCTTGCAGAATTCACAACAATTTGAAGGAGCCAGTTGTGTGTTGGAGAGAAACTGGTATGAATAAATGATCTAGATTGAAGGAAAACAGCATTTTAATACCTTTCGGATAAAAATTCTCAGACCCATGGTATATCTGTCTAACAACGAAATAAAACCAATCGATAATGTAGCTAGATCGTAAAACAGGCATAAAAGAAAAGGAAATGATATATAAAAGGGGATTAAGTGCAAATAAAACCGAACAAAGGCATAAAAAGAGCCGAGTAGAGGTAATGCCATACAGATTGTGAGAGATCCATGAGGAAAGTTTGCCACGATGCAATAAACCCGTTGCTGCTGGCAATAACAGTTTATTTCCTTGTGTAGCGTTTGGTCTGCTTAATTTACTGCCCCCTTCACATTATGAGCTCCTTTAGTGAACAGGACTTATGTTTAACGTCGACTTCGTTTGTACCTTCACGTCTTTAGCCAGGGAAACACTTTCAGCTTTAACTCAGCTGTGGTAAGTGGCCCTTACCTCAAAGCTACAACTTGTCTTGAGCGGTTTGCTGCTTCCTCTAGTCCTTGCCACCCTTTGATGTAGAAGTATAGCCACATGTAATCAAGGTCTTATCTGAACTTATACCAAGTTTAGCATTCAAGCGCATTTTATTTTTGAGTTATGCTCTTGACAGACAATCGAGAATGGCTCAGCACGGGTGAGACTCGCATTCGGGAGATCCCGAGTTCGATTCCTGACAACCACCCTCTTGACCTTGGGTTTTTTTGTCGTTTCTCCGGGTCGTTATGTTCGTTAGGTTGGGGAAAATCCTCTTGTAACGCGACTTTCCCGTCCATCATTACTTGTACCCATCCTCATCATCTTTTTAAGGGTTAAAGGACCTGACGCTTCTCCCTAGCGTTGGTCGGACTAGTGTCGCACCCTCCATATCTGAGTGTCTTTCCTTAGGGACCTTCAGAGGGAAGGGGGCTCGGGAATTATGGGAATGATGTGATCAATTTGGAATCATTAGGGACCCCGTCCACGCTTGCAGACTTCCTCTAGATGTGATAGACCTCTAGTTATATTCCTCGTTCCTCCCTCCCGGGGATCGCGTTTGAAGAACAAAGGACCAAATTGGCGTATGTGTGGTACTCTGGTCCTGTTTCGGGGACACCTCCGTGATATACAATATAGCGTGTATCTTTATCCTTTATGTACTTTTGTAGTGCTCATACTCTCTCACACACACACACACACACACACACACACACACACACACACACACACACACACACACACACACACACACACACACACACACACACACACACACACTGAAATGGTATATGCTCCTGGGTGCTTAAGTGTGTGTCATCTTCGTGAGCAATGCATATGGTATCTAGTTCGATAAAGTTACTTGGTCGCGGAGAATTAATGACGTAACCGGTGGCTTACTGTACAATCTTCCGCCCTCTAGTGATATAGTGCATTGAGTATTTTGTTTACCTAATTTGTTGTTTTGCTGGCTAGCGTTTGGGTATGAGATACTCGTGAAACCGGATTTGGGTATCAAGGTTATCTGTGTTATGCTACTTCAATAATAACTCAAGCTTAAGTTTAAACCATGACGTCTTTTATTCATGAAACGGTTCTTGGAAATTGCAATAGGAATTTAATTTAAGTTTATCACTTTCGGAGCTCTAATATACACATGATTTTGTAATAGTATAATTGATCAAACTGTGTAAGCTTACACGGCCGGGGTCGTTAAATAGAAAATAATTATCCGGGTTTATGGGCCGTGGTCTAGTGGAAAAGCTTCCAGACTTTTCGCCCGAACCTGGTTGAACATCTTCAGTACCGCGGCCGTAGTACTCTGCTAGTCTCGAACGGAAAGTCTGGCAGTTTTTCCACTAGACCGCGGCCCACAAGCCCGGGTAATCATTTTCATACTTCATCATCAGTTTATTCATACTTTCCTATGATAAAGCAATATTCAAGCATGATTGTATTTCAAATGATATTCTTTTAGTTATTATTTCTCCAGGGACAAAATCTCAAGTAAATATTAACATTTTAAAACATGATTCTTGTTTTAACTGAAATATAATTACTGTAACATTTACTTGACTTACATAGTTGATGTAATAAACATTTATATCAATTCTGTGTTATTATTTACTATTTAGTTGCCAAGATACTATACCCCGTTAAGTGGAGTATTTATCAGAATTTAAGTCGTGGCTTAGTGAAATTTCGATGCTTCTCACGAAATGCAAATTCTTCTGCTCTACAAAATCATATGGACAGAATTATAAATTACATTCGAATCTTACTTCTCACAAATATTTTACTTTTTACTGTGTTATCTTCTCTTCCCCTCTAACATTTCAAAAACTGAAGTGTTACGCTTTTTCTTGAAAATCATCGTCAACTTGCTTATTCCGCAAGGATTTACTGATTGGTTCGTGCGACAGTCTCGAAAAGCATGTTGTTTTCCCGTTCCTCTCATAACCCTAATTCATTGTTGACTTTCCTCCATTTCTCGAGGGAAATAACTGTATATTTCCTTGCACATTTCTGTTACACGTCCATATATTTGATTATTAATAAATAATTTCTGAGTTTAAAAATATTTTCGAACCTCTTGAGAGTGTTTTACAATCCTTTACATTATATAAGCTTTATTTATTATCGGAATGTGGCTATGTTAATGATTTTAGTGACTTTGTATTACTTCTCCTGTTTGCCTACATGTTTCCTTTTAACATTTAAATATACATTCAATGTATAACTATCATGTAAATTAGGTTGCTAATATGATACGAAAATTAGTATGAGCTATATAGGGAAACCAAAATGTTAGATCCTAAGTATAATATAATTATGTCCTGTTATATACACAACCCGGGTTAATTATAATGGGGCATGAAAAATGCAACTCTCAAAACGAGGAGATAAATTGGGTATTTCTAGCAATAAGTAAATAATTATATATGTAATCAGGTACTGTAATTAATTTAGGATATTGAATGCTTTGAACTAATATCGTAGTAAAACAACAAGCAGACATTAAATTTAAATATTTCGAAAATAAATTTGTAATTAATGTCCTTGTATTTTATACATCGTGCAAGCAATAATAATAAATCATATCAATTACCATATAAATTACTTCAAATAACATTCCAGCACATTCATGTACCTTTTTGCAAAATGTTTTTATTCCGAGATCTTAAATTACGTATTTTCATTGGTCTTCATATGGAACTTTTGTATGAATAGCAGTACTTCCTCTGCTTAGTATAGTAAGTGCTAGCAAAGCAGAAACAAAGAATTCTACATTTCAATTGTACGGAAGGAAATACCCCGTGTAAATGTTTGTGTGTATGTGTGAAAATCTTCGTCTCACATTTTTAAAAGGTGATGGACATTGATCAGAAGTTCAGTATTCATCTGACATTTTGTATTTAAGCGGTGTTTTCTCTCCCTTTTCTCTTCCTTTCTTTCTTTCCCCATATAAACTAACGCCAAAGAAAAGCGTATTGTCCCTCGCAATATTTATCGTAGTACAAAGCCATGACACTTCACTGGGTGTTTTAGCCCGCGGCGCAAGACTGTGCCACCTCTTCCGATAAATATCCACATCAATACCACAACATAGGTTACAAAATGACGTAAAAACGAAATATATGTTTACGCTTTGGATTTTATTGGCTAAAAGAGAAGGATGTAGGGTGGGTACATTCAGTTTGTCATGCAGACCTCTTATCATGATTTGTAGCCACACCTTATCTAGTATAGTGACTTAAAATCTAAGGTGAAAACTTTATGAGCGCCCAAGTTAGCGGCGAAGTTCACGTTACAAAAGACCCCGAAAAGATACAAAACTCTGCCGAAGATTTCTTTGGTGCTTTTTGTACATCTACTGGTGGAAAATAATCCCATTCAACAAAATTTTCCTTTAAATCGAAACTGAGATGTTTAAATTTAGAGGCTAGTATGTTTGCCAATAGATGGGGATATATTTTGATCGCTTTTATTATGTTTCCCACCAATATTTATATTTTATTTCCTCTCATCTTATTAATTACTCCCTCTTCTTTCCGCTTTAGTGTATAACTTCGTGAACCTGTAAAAGTAGAAGGTAAACTAAGTTGAATGTGCCCATATATTTTCGAGGATAAATTTAAATGTTACGTACAGGTAATGGAGAGAAAACAAAACCAAATAAGTTTCACCGAAGCAGGACTAGAAGTGGATTCGATGTTCAGACAAACTGTTAATGAGATCCAGTAATGTTGTAATGTTGACGAACTCTGACTAACAAGCAAGTCGGTATGCATGGTGCACTCGGAATGAAGACGATAATGAAGATTGCATTAACGTGCCCTCCGTATTCTGTGTTTCCAGGTCCTTTTATTACACTGGGAAAGTTTGAATGTAGAAGGTGGTTTCAGAAATACCGTAATGTTGGAGCAAACAAACCGAACTTCCTGTCCCACTTGATAATCTACCTCTTAATATACTCTAAAACACAATTATTCGACTAATTCTTTCAGTTGATTGTATTAAAAATTTATTTTCAGAGGTGTTCGTTTACGTTATATTATCTTTTTGTATAACACCATTTAGATATATGTGTAATTCTTCCACACGCGAATCACATATAGAGTAACAGAAACACGGAGTACAAATTGGTTTCCATTCGCAATACATAACCGCCTTTAATTAATTACAGCACAAGATCAATAGGAGCAAACGGTTTTACTTTAATTACCGATAATCGAAATTAAAACATAAAAAATTCATAACCTGTTCTCCAACAAACTTGACAACGTCTGTACACGGCCTAAGGGTAAAATGGTAAAAATCAGAGCAACGCACATTAAAAGCGCACTTCTTAATCAGTTGCTTCCAATAACAAATACAAATCATCGCTATACCTAGCTCTCCGCTTGTAGCTCATGAAAGTTTAAAATATAATTTGGAAAACGAACATCGATAGATAAAACTCAGAAAGAACAAAGTATAGGTGCACTGATTGAGAATAACCTACATATGTTGACAAAGAACTCACGAAAACCATGGCGAAGGTCTGGAACATATTCGTAAGTCACAAGTTAGCTGGACCGTTACACTACACCAACCATCTGCAAGCGACTGGCCAGCCAAGCATGTGACGACCAGAGCGCGTTCGCATAGCACTGCTCACATGAAGTGCGCGGAAAGAAAAATTAACAAAATGGTATAGCTACGTACTGAAGATAGTTAACTGCTACTCTTAGTTCATGAGATATTGTTTTCGTGTTTGTGTGGCCTGTTGTCTTCCTTCCAGAGAGGTTTCATTTTTGCATACCTTTGTCGGAGCTCTTGCTGGATATCACACAGTCTCCCTTCTGCAGCACCTCTAAACCAGACAGCACTTGCAACAACGGTCGTTTCACACACACTTGCTACACATTTAAGCACTCACCTCACTCGCTAGCGCCTAAGAGTCGCCTTCTCGAGATGATTCTCATTACAGCGCAGTCTGCTTTCCGGATCGTTGTCGGTTTACGGCGCATAAAAGAACCTCAAGCTGATGAAGAGTGAGGCCGTTTCCGTTCTTTGGAAGCCGCTCTTCAATTTTAACGAAGCATTAGTCTACCACGGAAATATTTGTAATTTTCGACGAGAGAAAAGAATTTTTACTTATTATGATGATGATGACGATGACGATGACGACGGTGACGATGACGACGATGATGATGATGACTATTACCTATTATTATTATTATTATTATTATTATTATTATTATTATTATTATTATTATTATTATTATTATTATTATTATTATTATTATTATTATTATTATTATTATTATTATTATTATTATTATTATTATTATTATTATTATTATTATTATTATTATTATTATTACTATTATTATTATTATTATTACTATTATTATTATTATTATTACTATTATTATTATTACTATTATTACTATTATTATTATTACTATTATTACTATTATTATTATTACTATTATTATTATTACTATTATTACTATTATTATTATTACTATTATTATTACTATTATTATTACTATTACTATTATTATTATTACTATTATTATTATTACTATTATTATTACTATTATTATTATTACTATTATTATTATTACTACTACTACTACTACTACTACTACTACTACTACTACTACTACTAGTATTACAATAATTATAAATAACCACTTAAAGAACATAAAACTCAATGTAAGTATAAGCTGTAATTGTGGAGGATTGCAATTAAATGATATGCTGATATTTGAAGAACGTTTTGGATACGCCCTTAACTTTAGGAACAAACGGCAGTTGAATGTGTGTATTTTTAAAGGAATTTCTTAGCTTCCAGAAACGACAAACGTATGAGACGATTTCATTGTTATGCGACTGGCTGGAGTCTAATGAAATCTTAAAAATAGGTGTGGATTTTACAGCGTCTTTGTTCGCCACGGTCTGCAGAGGATTTTCATCCTCCCAACTCAGTTATGGGAAAGCATCGGACATATCGAAGCTGGGTAAATTGATTTAAGTAAGTACGAGAAAATTTCAATGGACCAATATACTTTTAAAATAGCAATCAAAATTTAAAAAATGTCCCGGAAGACATCATAAAACTTTACGTCATATACCATCCGCACATGCATCAGTTACGAGCCACCACCAACGACCTCTAAGCAAAAAGAAAAGAGAAAAAAACAAAAAAGAAAGAAAAAAAACCATACAATCTGATGTGTTGCACTCACGTGACTTCCTCTACTCTTGTACTAATCATTCCTACAAATCCTTATTTCTATATCTTCTTCGTGTTAGTTGAGATAAACATTTGAAGAAATAATCTGTGTTCATGTAAGTGAAAGGAGAACATGGGATTACAGTGGGCTTTGAGCGATAGTCAAATCTTTCAAAGCTTTCAAGTTTCATTCTCCTTATAGGTTAACATGTATAAAAATCTGATGTGTTGCACTCACGTGACTTTCTCTACTCTTGTACCAACCGTTGTTACAAACCCTTATTCCTATATCTCCTTCGTTTTAGTTGACATACAAGTTTGTACAAACTATCTTATTGCTTATTTCCTTGTAGGTGCAAGGGGAGTATTAGAATACAGTAGGCTTTGAGCGATAGTAAAATATTTTAAAGCTTTGAGATACCGCTCTCTTTGCACGCTTACCATATAAAAACGTGAACGACGATGTTCCATTTCACGAAAAGTTTTAAGTTTTCCGAAAGTGACACTAAATAATTTTCTTTTAGAGTGAACCATTTCGGAGATATTTCTTGTTATTAGACATGAATTGCGTGTTTTAGCGAGATCTACATCTTCTGTATATTAAGATTGTGTCTATCTCTTATGGTTTACGAGTTATTCAAACGTCATCCAGAGTAAACAGGACTACATATGCTATAGCCAGAAAATTAAAAATATACATTTCATTTGTAATACAAATATCTTAAACATGTGACATTTTATTCAAAATCGTTAGAGCCATTTTCAAGAAAATAAATATGTTCAAAAATTTGTCCATGTAAAGGGTAGTTTGTGGTGGTGCTGTTTGCTTCAAAATCTTCGTGTCGCATCCTTGAAAGACATTAAACTTAAATACCAATTTGAGTTTCTAACCGACTTTTCGGTTTTGAGTTATGCTATCCACTGAATTACCGACAGACTGACAGACACACAGACATGCACACAGGCACACAGACACACATATACACGGACCTTTTTCTAAAAATGCTTTTTTTATTCAGGGGGTCTCAAAAGATACATCCGGTGAAATCTCGATATCGAATTTTTGGGTGTAATAAAATACTTCCCCTACTTACTGGTAGAGAAAGTAAAAATGAATAGCAATGTTCCATTTGACAGAAGTAAAAGTTCTCCGAAACTCACACAAATAACAAGGAATATCTCCAAATGGTTCAGTTTACAAAAAAAATTTATTGAGACATAAATTGTGTATTTTAACAAAATCTATATTTTTGTGTAGATTTTTTTTGTATCTATATTTTGTAATTTTGCTTCAGAAAGGTTGTGAGTTGGCTGTGCTCAAATGAATTCGATATTCGAGCCAAAATGCCGCGAATCTGGCAAGTTTTGCTTCCAAACAGAGAACTGCAGTCAGTGTTTTGTAATTCTATAATCTTGCCAGATTATTTCAGTGTTCCAGTTATATATTAGACATTATTTAGATAGTAGATTTTAAGTTTCTAAAGTGAGAACAAAATTAGATACTTGTTGCTTCACTGTTAACGGCTTCATTATTTCCTTAATTAGATTTTAGTTATTTGTTAGTCTATAGTAGAGCCGTAACAAACACATATTTTATTAATTTTGTGTATCAATTTGCGAAAGAGCATAGTGTAGAGATTAGCTAAGAACAAGAAATTTCTAAATTTTGTGGACAATGTGAAGGTGAAAGGAAATTTTTCATATTAAAAAACAACCTAGCAAGCTTAAAATTCTCAAAAAATGCTACTGAGGCCTATAAGAAAGCAAGGCCTTTAATATCCTGGCTTATTTGTTGAAATTGGCCCGTTAATAGAGAAATTATGGTCAAAATAAGATTTTGACTAATTCTGACTGTTACACGTAAAATCACATTTTTTCAGGAATTACACCTATATAGATAAAGTTAATAAGCAAAACCCTATTTGAATACAAAATTAGATCGAAATCGTCAGAGCTGTTTCCAAGTTGCGCAGAGTATATATACACACACACACAAGAATTGCTTGTTTAAATATATACGATAAATATATACGATAATTGATCAATCAATACACGTGTAAAATGGTTTCATATGTTAGTGTATATACTATTTCTCAAATTAATGAAACAAAAGAGTTTTAACAGACAAAGGAACAGATGCATATATCACTTAAAACAATTTCTGTCATAAGTCTGGTGGAAAAGCATATTTTAACACTGATCATTTTCATCATCACTCAGGGGTCTCCGTCTAGGGGATATGTGAATAGCGACCACAAGGTACCCAAGCTGAGCAGAACATTACTTCCACTTACTGGTGTTTTGCTCCTCACTGTAACTTTTCTATCTGACCTTACCTTGGTCATCTCTTATTCTCTTCCAACCCCGATGCTTTTAGGATCCCCGAGGGCTAGGGAGTCCGTGTTTTTCCAACCTCTCCATTTCTCTAATTTCTCTATAAAATCTTAACCCGTAACATGCTGACCTGTCATGGCATGTATTACGTCGTCTGATTGGTAATCAGACGATATGGTCGGTGAACTTATTTTGATAATTCTCCCGGTCAGGTCGGTGAGACCCGTAAACCAACGACAGGTGTGGTCCTCCAGACATTCTGGGGGTTGTGAGAGAGCGATGTGACCGCCAAAACATAAAAATATGGTGCTCTCTAAAAAGCAGTTACTATTACTGCTATTGCTCTCTTCAATATCATCAATGAAAAATGTTGGAGAGCAGGAGGATTAATGACTTCATTGTCAGAAATCCAGCATTAGCTAACAACATTTTTTGTGTAGTAAGATATAGTCTATCTCTTACGGTTTGCGAGTTACACAAAAGTTATCCAGAGTAAACAGGACTGCACACGCTATAACCAGAAAATTCAAAATACGTATTTCATTTGTCATAACAGTATCTTAAGATATGGCGTTTTAATCAAGATTGCTAGCGCTATTTTCGAGAAAATCAAAATTTACAAAACTTTTCCGTGTAAAAGGTAGTTTAGGGTGGACGAATTTTCTTAAAAAAAACTTGGAGTCCATCCATTAAAGATGTTAAAGTTAAATGCCAACTTCGGTTTTTAACAGACTTTTCGTTTTTTTGTTCCGCTGTTCAGACACGTATGCTCGCACGCACGCACGCACGCGCGCACACACACACACACACACACACACACACACGCACACACAGAGAGAGAGCTTATTCTAAAAATTCTTTGTTTTTGGATTCAGGGGGCCTCAAAACATTTCCGGTGAAATCTCGACATCGAATTTTTGGGTTTATTATAATACTTCCCTTACTTCCTATACGTAGTAGAGAAAGTAAAATTCGGTTAAATATCAAACGTTGTAATTATATTCAACATCTTCCAAGAATGGGAAATGAAAATTCAAAGAAAATATTCCCATTCCATACACGTGGATAATTTTGTATGCAGACCTCTTATAAATGTCCTACGCAGGTTGTAAGGAATAGGTTATCCCTACCCACTGAAGCTGGATAAACAATACAGGCAGGTCATTTTTTTCCAGATAAAAGCTCCTAATGTGGTCAGTGAACGAAAATACACGATCTTTTCTTTTCTCAACACAGCATTTTAAAAATGCTATACGCTTCGCAATTTAATTCGCATCTCCTTAAGCTTCGTATGTATGTTACCATTTATACTGTGCATAACATTTGGTATACATATAAAAGTCTGTGCATTACTCAAATCAAATAACTTCTCACAAGGTCTAAAAAGGTTGAAAAGTATTGCATTTTTCACGTTCCAAGACATTTAAAGTGTTGCTAGTCTAAAATTTGACAGAATATTGCCTTTGGCAACTTTCATCTATTTCCCTATAATGTGTGCATTAAAACGGTATCAGAAAAATTATCTAAATACTTCAATGTCAATGGCTTTTAAATATAACTGAATTTATTTTAAAGAATTATTAAAAGAATTAAAACTATACACAGGATTGACTTCAATTTCGGCAAACACCTGAATTTTGCCCACTAATAAATTCTGAGACCAGATGCAAATTGTGTAAAATAAACGGAAAAAATATTGAGCATACAAACTGTACACAACTGTGCAATAAAGTTGGTAATACTATATATTTAAAAATATCCATAACCCTTGTAGTATCATTGAAATATTTTGAAAAGCAGAGTGGTCGAGATACACCCAATTTTAATGATTCGAAAGCTTTGAATGTTTAACAACTAAACTACGCACTTATAATAATAAACTTGTATTTCAAATTATTAGAGTAACATGAATAATTGGAATATTCTAACAATTATAGCACAATTGTTAAAGCTACATTAATATTCCTAGAAATATTTATTTTTCATTAAATTTGTAGTAGAGTTACTGCCCTATATGCCTTGATTACAATTTTACATAACTTTAGGATATTTTGCTTATAAGATTTAAAGTGCATAGGTATCTTTTATATATTCCACTTTTACACCTGCCCTCTTTATTGGCCTTTTGCGCTGAAATATAGCTAATGTAATGGAACTTCAAAGAAATGGATTTCTTGCAGGAAGACTTAAGGAGTTGAGATGATAATATATGAAGAGATAATTCCGTATTCTAGCCATTCCGGCAGTCACGAACTTCGGAGACTCAGAACCACTCTTCACCATTCTTTAGCTTCTGACATTCAGAGGTACCTCCGTAGGAAAACTAATCGAAGAGGCTGCTCTGGAATAAAGTAAGAAGGGAAATAGAAATTTTGCAGAAGATAAAGCTTGGAAATGGAATTGCCTTTTCCCTCAGACCATTCTAGAGAATGCACTACGTCATTTCGTCTGCTACATGCTCTTTCTTTCGTGGCCGCCCTTGTGCGAAGTTATTGTCTCCAGACGAATGTAGATATGTTTTCTTTCCGTAGTTGGGTCTACAGGTACTTTCAAAATAAATGGAATCAAATGGTTCAATCGCCTACTGTTTCACAACTTCCAACAATTTTACAGTTACGTTTAAATCTAATAGACTGCAGGTATCAAAGATAAAAGGATCCGACTTGTAACACTCACATGACCTTCTTTATTCCCTCTTGTACAAACTGCTCTCACAAACGTTTATGGCGGCGCCGTGGCCGAGCGGTTAGCGCGCTCGCCTATCACCTAGGCGGCCCGGGTTCGATCCCAGGGATCCGCATGTGGTATTCGTGGTGGACGAAGCGGCATCAGGGCGGGTTTTCTCCGGGTACTCCGGTTTCCCCCGCCATCTCATTCCACCGGTGCTCCATCTTCATGTATCATCAGTGTCACCGCCTGCGGTGCCGTAGTAGTAAAAGCGGGCGTTAAACACTACAACAACAACAACAAACGTTTATTCTTCCGCCTACTTCATGTTAGTAGTGTGACTGAACGACATATTCCAGTTACTTTTTCTGTCACTTTAAGTCTCCTCTAAATTGAAGCGCATAAACAGTTCTGCTTTACCGTTAACACAGTCTATGTACGATCCATGACTTTGTAACTCACAGCTGTTCGGTTCTGCAACCAGTTTGTTCAACAGCTCATGGTCGCTGGCAGGAATACAGCCAGTGAATACGTCAGTAAGCAAATCCAGGTACACAGCGATATCTGAAGCAGGGTTCGTACTTTTATTCGCGCTAGCAGAATGTATGTTCACCCTAGATTAAACTGCTCAAATTAGCGGAATTTAAAAGTTATTTTCAGTTTATGGAGTGTATTTAGCTTATAAAACGTAAACTATGTTTTGAACTACTTCGTCTTTCTCCAACTGATCATTTGCCACCATTTCTATATTTTTCAAAAAACATTCTCAGTGTTTTCCAATCACACGTGATATATTCTCGAGCGTTAAATCGTGCATTTCCTATCAGGTAAGTCACCTGTTATATTTCTTTAAATATTCATTTTACCTCGGCGCAAGCTGGTTCTATGGGACTGAGATTACCCATGTATGAGGGCAAGCAAATAACATTGTGGCCCAATGAAATAAAAAATGCTTCCGCTTTGAGATCATCTTCACCTTTTCTTGTTCCAATCATCCTATAAAGAAATATTACTCTGTACACGTATGACCTGGAGCTACAGAATCATTGCAGATTTCACAGACACACTAGACAGGAATTTATCTGCTCTTACACTACTTTTCATTACTTCCTACACAAAACTGTGACTCATACGATTTTACAACTGAAACTAAGCGAAATTAGCAGTGAGTAAATATAACGCAAATAACATTGGATGTGAGTTGGCAACGTAACCAGCAGAAGAACATTTCTGTGGACGCTTACAACACTCGGGTTACACTACGTGGAATGTCTCTGCTCTCCTCCTTCATTCCCCTAAAACCATGAACTGGTGAACAGCAGTGCTTCAAGCTCTTTCTGTTCCACTCTCTATCTCTCTCTCTCTGTCTCACACACAGCTGGCTTCGATGATCACACTCACTAAAACTGCTTCACGCAACAAACAACTCCGACGCGAGGACTTGATATGTACAACTGTCTCTAATGATACACACATTCTCTAACATCTGATTGTACACACACTTTAAACTACTTCCTAACAGCGATCTCGTTGAACACCTAGATATTTTCAATAACAGTTGCCTGGTCTCGCCGTCTCCACTAGCTTACACAGCCCACAATGACGCACCACGGATTTTTCTCGAAATTTGGCTATTCTCGAACCTCTCGTAAGCAATCTAGCAGTTCAAAGTCTCTCGAAAAACCTGGAAACGCTTTGTTCTGTTGCAGTCCATTGTTAACGTTGTTTACTCGGCGCACAGTGGTGTGAGGTAGCTTGCAGCAAGCTTCATTAAGGTCGCAGCCGCCCAGTGGTGAAAGGTAGCGTTATCTTGAGTCTTTGAGGCGTGTGTCCGTGACCGGTGTCATAATAGGGATAAGTACTTGCAGAAATGCCTTATATATTTTCTTGTAGGTACAACGTAGGCATATGTTGTGGGCTTTAAGCAAAAGTGAAATCTTTTAAGGAGATTCAACACACTAAAATGTGATTTTCTTAAGTTTTCAACCAATTTAGCGAAATTTTATTTTCATGGCATCTCGTACAAAGATTATATGGTTTTCAATTCGTGTTTGATATCTCTTTTTGGTTCCGAGTTATTAAATGTTAAATCTAAATATATTATCCTATGCCAAATTTCACACCATGGAATTTTGAAAACAACTATTTTGTAACACTTCTATAAAAATATCGGATAGTAGTGTATAAATTTCTCATGTGACTTTTGATTTTGTTTTGGCTTTTACTAGCCTTTGTTTACAAGAAAGCAATTTTTGAAATTCTGTTACAAATTTGTGGCTTTCTGAGTATTTATGTTGCTTTAAAGTAAATAATTTAAAACCGCTGGAGAGAAAAATCATATAACAGATTTACCTGCTTGCGTTTTAGAAATCTTCACTTGGATGTAAACTGTGTGGTTTGGAGCATTGTGGAAAAGTGAATACGCTGAAAAATATATTTTAAGAAACTTCAAATTTCAAAATGAACATTATTATCCTTGACTCCTTCCTAAATTATATAAATATAGGCAATTTAATATAATAAATCCAAATCCATTTGAATTTATGGGCTATAAGTATTTTGAAAGCTGTGGAATAAAAGATTATACAATTTTGCAAGATTTATGATAAATATGTGATCATTTGGAATTCCTTTCTCTTGGTCTGGACAAGATAAACAGAGGGAGGAGGGAGAGAGGGCGGGAGAAAGAAAATTAATGACTTCCCATTTGAGAAAAGTGCATATTATAAAACGTACACGAATAAAATGAAACATCTTGGGACCGTTTAACCCATTAAAAATTTATATGGCATAAATTATGTGCTTCAACGAGATTTACATTTTTTGTAGTAAAACGTCTATCTTTTACGGGTTAGCAGTTAGATGCTATTCACACAAAATTCAAGATGTATATCTTGTTTTTCATAAAATTATATTTAACTTCTGGTATTTTAAAAAAAATTGTTATAGCCAGCTTTGAAAAATCACCGTGGATTAACATTAACTAACATATGATATTGTTTACTTCTAAACGCTATTTGAATTGTTTGTCTATAACTTTGTTTACAATTAGGAAAATAAGGTAATAAAAGGAGAAGACCATTGTAATTAGTTCTTAGCATTTTAAGAGAACGCTGAGCAAACAGCTCTGTGAGATATGATTTTATCAAATAAATTCCTTTTGCTTTTGCCGCTAGCTAAAGCAACACCAGATCCTTATACAGGTTTGTTAATGAACATCTTAATGAAGACACCTGAATTTACTTCTTTTTCACAGCAAACATACTTACATTAATTATCTTCAAGGTAGTACGTAATTCATTAGTATTTTGCAAGCAGCACTGAACCGACAACACGAAGGGAAGTGTTCCTCTAATTGGCTAAAGCCATCTTCAAAAGCGTTTCACTTATTTCAATGCCATGAAAATGAAGTATATTTACGTGTGAATAATTGGGTTTAAATCTCGCAGAGCGGCTTTCTTTATACTTTAACTGTCCTAGACTCTAAGTAGACGGGAACTTCCATATATCTATAATTGTAATTATCGAACCAGAGCGTAAATATAAGACACGTAGGTTTAAGTATAATTTTTGTATGAGGAAATTTGTAAAGTGAAGTTGCCTCTTGAACATATGTTAACCGGGTGCCTTTCTGAATGCTATATATTGACAGAGGACAAACATCTTTTGTCATCTTTCACTAAGAGACGACTTGGCCTTAAAAGCCCAAGCCGCTTGGGTGAAAAATATATAAATACGGGAAATTCAATAGGACCCGGAGTCTGTCGTGTACTTGCTACCAAGGGTGAACCTGTAATACGCATATGTTTAGTTCCGTGCCAAAAACGTCGCAGTGTCAAAAGTGACCGAGAGATTACTGTAAGGATGATGTAAATAGCTGGAGTGATACTAGATGGTTAAAACATAACAGAAACTTGCCCAGGTCTGTTCTTCGAGGCATTTATGTGATAGAAAATAAATCAGGAAACGTCAGTGCTGTGTATTTTGCCATCTAACCTCGCGTCTGAGAAGTATCAGACTCATGACTACCTAAATCCCAGTACCTAATCCCATACAAAATCAACGTAGCCACGTAGAGTCCAGAGACGGCTACTGCACCGAATGAGCTACCGAGACCAAACCCTAAGTGAGTCGTTACCAAACTGGGGTAACCAACCGGACCTGTTACACATTTAAAGACACTGTGATTTTATCCCGATGAGGCTAGATTATTCAACAATTAAAGAATTTATAGCAATAACCAATCACTACAATAAATTGAAATTTAGAGCGAGTGTCATCTAAATACTTCTGTGTTGTATTATAACATAATCAATAAAAGATAAACTGAAACTTGGAAGAATATAGTCAAAATATTAGTGTTATACTATAATAAACACATTATATTTACATTCTTTGTGCAAGAAGGGTATAAAGCACACTATACCCTTACATAAAATGTTGCATCTCAAACGTCTGGTCACTTTTCTTGCAATGATCAGATTGTATAGGCACTATATTGTTTTGTTAGCTAACACAAGGTATAATTTAATATGTAAAGCTTACTAAAAATTTCATATTTTTGATTTGGCACAAAAGGTTGTTTTATTGTATGTTCAAGTAACTGATACAGTTCTAAGGCATTTTAATTGTTTTAAATCCATATTAAGGCTGGTTCACAACCAATACAACGGTAACCATATCCAGAAGAGAGACTTAAAATACATGTATTTAAATGGGAGTGTTCACAACCAACATCAAAGCTTCCTGGGATCCGGGAATGGAACAATACTTGACTAAGATTAAACTTTTGTGTTCCCATTAACGGGCACAACTTATTAGGTCCATTAAGTGCATATTAAAGACGTAAAAGGCAGCTGGAGCCCTTGCTAGTCGAACCGCATTAACAAATATGCAGCAAACATTGAATATCAATATCATTAATATTTTGGAGAAAATTGCACCTGAAGTACGAAAATCAGTGTTGTGAAAGATCGAAGTTGAAGATACGCAGTTCTTTTTTCTACCTAGAACATGCCTGTTCCCGGAATTTATGGACATGTGGTCAATAGGTCAATAGGTTAGCAGTTCCTAAGGATCGCAGGAAGAATTCCCGTAAAATGTATATTCTGTATTCAAGAAACTGCGGTAAAGGATGGGGAGGGCCAAAATAAAGCAATCGATGGATGCTGAAGGATTTCGATAGAATGAGATGTATATATTTTATTTTAGATATGCGTAATATATGGGTTCGGATTATGCTACATGCCTCACGTGTTGGGATGGCTGAACGGTTTAAGGCATAGTGTCATGATATGGTTATTTGATATGGTCACAGGTTTGTGCTTCAGAGCAGAAAATAATTTTTATTTATTTTCTGTTTCATTCCTGTCACCTGTCCCCTCAGTCTTTATATATATCTGGATTCCTTAAATTCAATTAGGCATTTATAAATCCCAATATCTCATGAGCTACAAGAAGAGAATCAGCAAAATAAGAAACATGTGTCATAAGGTCTGTGGTGAAAATAATTCTTTAGTTTTTGATCCAATCTACCCACAATCAATAGTCATATTTAGAGACCTCTAGCGTGGTTTGCTGTAGTCAGCTACTTAGTAGAGCCTGCGATGATGAATAATTAACTCAATGCCATACTGGAAAGAAACACTAAGATATTAAATTGGACCATTTGATTCAGAGACCCTTTGTTCAAGGATGAAATTGCTCTGAATGAAAATGAGGGAACTTTATGTAAATAACTGATTAAGGCCACAAATTATAACAATAAATTCAGAAGAGTTAATTATAAGCATCCCTGCTCAATCGCCATGTTGCGATTGTTGCAATGTCTTTACTATCTGTTGAGAATATTCCCCTGTCAACAATCATACATAACCAAGTAAATCAAAGACTGTTTGGGGTTGTAAAGGCGAGTTGCAATGTTTCGATACTTTCGCTATTAGGTCTTCTACTCAATAATAGATTTACAGTTAATTTACGTCTATTTATTTTACACTAAACTCTGCAGTTTTATAAGGATTTTAACGAGTTTTAGTGTTAGTTGGTTCGGAGAAGAATTTTGACACGAAAGTACGTAGGAATTATATGTACGGAGATCCAGGTGGATGGGATGAACTGAAGAACTAAGTGTACGGCGACAGGCTCAGACACAGGAGGAGTCCAGGTGCGGGACTCCGATACACCCCGTAGCTCAGTTGGTAGAGCATCTTCAAAGGGATCCCGGGTTCCATCCTCGGCGGGGGGTTAGTAATTTTTCTCCAACGAAGAATGTTGCTTATGCTCCCTAGCGTCTGGAAGTATGAGTGAATGTGAATGTGCTTGTGATCTATAATAGCTCCACCGTTAGATCCGCACTTGATGTAAACACAAACCATCAACAACGAACAATACGCCGAAACCAAAGCACACCATAAAATATAGTACCTTCAATATCGGCGATTATCTGTGAGTTTTCAATATGTTCGATAACCCTGGTAAAGACTACTTAAATGTAACGTGATATTTCTAAAATTTCTGAGTAAAAATCGTTCTGTTGCAACATAAATACGAGGTATGAGTCCACGTGGTGTTTGTTTTGTGTTAGCCGCAGGTGATAACATCAGGTTATCGCGGAGGGATACAAGGTGCGGATCTAAGGCTGGATGGAGTATAGTTTAATAAATACCCTAAAGCTATAGAAACCTAATGTTCAACGAGTTCCACCACTGCCAATAGGGGATGTCCTTAGCCGAGTGATTAGACCATTCGCTTCTCACCAAAGTGGCCAGGGTTCGATCCCAGGCGACCGCATGTGGAAATTGTGGTGGACGAAGCGGCGCTGGGGCGGGTTTCCTCCGGGTTATCCGGTTTCCCCCGCCATCTCAATCCACCGATGCTCCATCTTCAGTCCATGTATCATCAGTGTCACCGCGTACGGTGCCGTATGTAGGAAAAGTGGGCGTTAAAACTACCAAAAAGGTTGCCAATAGGAAATATGTTCCACAGAAGAAGCCGCCGATGACCTTTGCAGTTAAAGGCGAGAAATAAATGAAACAGTAAAAAAACTTAGGACCTTATTAGGAATAAACACGTTACAATAAAATGTTTATTCTCCGTTCGTGTCCATAACAGACGCCAATAAGGTACAGAGGTGCACATAGAAAATCAGAAATGTTTATGTAGCAGTTCTTCTCCCTAAGAAACACACTCACTTTTACAATGCACCACTGTGCGTAGGTGCAAAGCTCAAAAAACAAGTCTTTTTTACAAACCGTGGAACCGTGCAACTATCTTGGGTACCTAACGCAAGCCCCTCCAACGAAACAACAGATGCACAAGCCGCGTTCTACCGCATTCAAAATGTCTTCGCGATTTCACACAAAAAAGAAGAAAATACAACACCTGACAAACCGGCACATAACACTTCGGCATGGATTTCGTTTTTTGAAATAAATGAGCGTTTCTGAATCACATTTTTACATTGATTGCGAATCTGAAAGCCGTTTTCGCGTACCATGTCAGAATTTTTGCAATTCAAAATGTTACATTTTCAATACTTTTCGTAATGTACGTACTGTAGTAATATTACCGTGTACTTATCGTTCTTTGGAAAGGCTCACAGCTTATAATTTCAACTTTATTGCTTCGAATGTGAAATAATATGACTATTATTATTTTTGTATTTTTATAGTTATATATATTTTATATTCATTAAAGTCTACTAACTATATTCACCCCAGGGGACGTACAACAATTTTTGTTCCCCTTAAAATTAACCGGCGATAAGACATGCAATGTTTACTCTTGGAGATCTTTACAGTATCAGATAGTTTGCCATCTGCAACCAGTAGCACTGAAACTGAATTTCCAGTGGATTATACTTATGAACCAGACAATTCTGATGAAGATAGATGTTTTAATCAAAGTGAACTTAATGATTTAGTGAGCCATTTAAATTTGCCTAAAAAATCAGCAGAATGTTTAGGTTCTAGGTTGAAAGAAAAAGTGTTGCTGAGAGTACAAATTTTTCATGATACAGGCATCGTGAGAAGGAATTTATCCCCCGCCCATTTTTTGCTGAAGAAGAACGTTTGGTATATTGCCGAGACTTCAAATTTTTAACATAAACTATAATTCCAAAGAGTGGATGTTCTTCATAGATTCTTCTCAAGAAAGTCTTAAATGAGTTTTGCTCCATAATGGAAGGCCTCATCCTTCCATTCTTGTGGTCCACTCTTTTCTTTTAAAGGAGCCATATGAAAATTTAAGTTCCTGTTACGAAACCTACTGTATGAAAACCATCGATGCCTAGTCTGTGGAGATTTCAAGATTCACAAAATATCCTTGTTTCTTATGTGAATGGGATAGCAGAGCTAGGTTAGAACACTGGAAAAAGGGAACAGTGGCCACGTGGGACTAATTTAACACCGGAGGAAAAAATATAAAATTGAACCTCTTATTGATCCCTCAAAAGTGCTGTTGCCATCTGTCCATGTGAAATTGGGTTTAATGAAGTAATTTGTGAAAACTCTAGATAAACACAGCGAGTGCTTTAAAAACGTTTGTGTTACATTTCCTTCATTATCCTAGGAAAAAATTAAATTTGATGCATTCGTTGACCCGCAAATTCGAAAAATGATGATGGAGAGTCAGTTCGAGAATAATATGAGTCGAGAACTGAAGGATGCCTAAAATGCTTTCAGAAATGTTGTTTTTAATTTCCTTGTAAATAAAAAAGACCCAAGTTATATTAAAACACTGAAAGTGATGCTACAACATTTCAAACAGATTGGTTGCAATATTAATGTCAAAATAAATTTCCTTCATTCCCATCTAAATTATTTCCCTGTTAATTAGGAGACTTTAGTGAGGAACACCAGGGTATAAAAAATTTGGAAATGAGGTATCAAGGGAAGTGGAATGTTCACATGTTGACGGACTATTTTAGTTTAGTTTTTATTTTATTAATAGTCGCTTTAACAATTAGGTCATATCGCGACTATTTTGTATAATACAGTGGCATACAAAAAATTTGTTACAATTATTTCAACAAAATCATAGAAATAATAACAAATAAGCATAACAAAGGTATCCGTAGAATTAGATTTTCTAATGATGAAGCTGTCGTTGTGTATCGTATTGCTTGCATTCTGTGAAGATACGCTTTACTGTGAGGCGGGTGTTGCAGACTCACATTGTGGTGGCTGGCCTTTGCTGAGAAGGTATGAGTGGGTTAACCTTGTATGACCAATGCGGGGACGTGATATAATCACCTGCTCTTTCCTGCTAACAGAGTAGACAGGGGAAGAATTAGTATCTCATTCCCTTACCATGTGTAACTTTTCTGGAGGCGATTGATTCCAGATCTGTTTCCATTTTGTTTTGATTAATCTGGAGAAGTATTTTGTAATATCATGATAAGGTACTGCTTGCTGTTCATCTGTGTAAATTTGTTGTCTAAAATAAATATCGTTGAAGTGCACTAAATAGGTTCTGTCACTTCATCCTTCTTGGACTTATATTAAGGGACCAGGTTAATACTTTCATTTTAATATAAACAAACTACCCACCCAGCTGTGATTCGTAGGCAACTTAATTTGAATCGATCAACTTATAAAACTGTGATGGGTTACGAGTTATTGCCGCACGTTGCGAGCCATAGGCTAGAGCAACCAGTACACTGGGAATTGAACCCGGCACCTCGCGATTGTGAGCCTCGCACTTTACGGTGGAGTTATTTCGCTCGTTTTTGAAAAAAGTGCTAGTCTATACAAAGTTCAGAGTAGTTTTTTCTTTGGAAACACTACATGTGGCAGTGGAAAGTTTCCCGCACGGAAAGGAACTAAAGATGTGCACCCCGCTTGGTAGCCAGGATAATTTCCGAGATTTATAGCTTGAGCAAAGCCGCAGGTGATACAAAGAGAAGCTACAGCAAAGATGAAATCAATGTAATCCTTTGTTAATACTGAATTATAGGGGATTCCTAACGGAAATGGTTGCCCTTTTAATAGAAAGTGTCAACCAAGCGGACTGAAAAGAAAGAAAGGAAATGGAATTGGCCAGCCTGTTGGAACGAGACAGAGCTCGGTAATTCACTTTATTGGAAAAAGATTTGCGTCACTAAATTGTGATGTCACGCACCAGAAAATCCTGATTCTCACCGACGGCTAACGTCGCGCTAGTTGAGCCTGTCTGTCCTTTATAGGAATGTTCCGCGGAGTGTAGAACAAGCGAACTTATCGATTCAGATAAAACAGCTGCTTAATTCTGCAGTAGGCCATCAGTGTTCTGTTGTATATTTGGTGCGTGGTTAATCTCTATCACCTGTGTGATTTTGTGTTATTCTATAACGACATTTCACGAAAAGACACGTTTTAAGCTCTTTTAGATCCAGTGCATGTCTATGTAACCTTCACGTTTCTCAGTCTCTAAGTATTTACTATTCAGTAAGTTTCGCTGACTCAGTCTTCCCGTTGAGAAATAGTGTAAGCACTGCCATCTATTGCTGTCGGTTATAAGGTGATCAGCTGTGTCTGCGATAAACCGTCACAGATTTACAATGCTTCGAGAGGTCAATGTGGTTCGATGTGGACACAGCAGTGTTTGATTCCATGAATCCCCGCCCCCCTTCTATACTCGATCCATGCAGACAAAAGAACGTTTATCTTAGAAAGGCATGCACGAAAACTAGCTTTTAGATTTATCCATTTTCTTTAAGGTAATGTATGTGTGAAAGTTAGTAAAAAATTTGATGTGTTGCACTCAAATGACTTTCTCTACTCTTGTACTAAGCATTCTTACAAACTCTTATTCCTATATCTTCTTCGTGTTAGTTGAGATAAACATTTGAACAAATATCTTATTGCTTATTTCATTGTAGGTAAAAGAGGAATATTAGAATACAGTAGGCTTTGTGCGATAGTCAAATCTTTTAAAGCTTCGACATTCCGTTCTCTTTGCACACGACATATAAAAATGAACAACGATGTTCCATTTCACGGAAGTTTTTCGAAACTCACACATATAACAAGGAATATCTCCTTATTCAGACTTAAAATGTGTACTTCAGCAATATCTACATTTTTTGTATATTATGATTTGGTCTATCTCTAACGGTTTACCAGTTATGCAAAACTCGTCCAGAGTAAATACGACTACCCCAGAAAATTCAAGATATACATTTCATTTGTCATAAAAACATGACATTTTAATCAAAATCGTTAGAGCCATTTGCAAGGAAATCAATATTTTCGAAAAATTTTCAATGAAAAGGGTAGTTTAGGGTGAAACTATTTTCTTCAGAATCTTCGTGTCGCATCCTTGAAAGACATTGAACTTAAATAGTACCAACTTTGGGTTTTAACCATCTTTTCGTTTTTGAGTTATGCTGTCCACAGACTGACAGACTGACATACATATGGACCTTTTTCTAAAAATGCTTTTTTTTGGATACGTGGGGTGTCAAAACATATATTTTCGGTGAAATCTCGACATCAAATTTTTGGGTGGAATACAATACTTCCCCTAATTACCAGTAGAGAAAGTAAAAATGTGAACATTTTCGAAAGTTAGCTCTTATAATTTCATGCTTTAGAATTCCATTTTAAATATAAATTGGTCCTGAAGCCAGAAATGACCATTTAATCCGTGATGTGCCATTTACATAAAATATCATGTTGTAGATTAAACTTATCTTTTCAATTCTTTTTCCTCAGCATTTTTCACTCTTCAAAATGTTTTTAACCACAGTTTAGAACTTGCTAGCTTGAAATTTTCAGAAGAATTTCAATTGAAAATAATTGTTGTGGACTAGTTCAAAATCTTAATCATTTCAGTGAAAATTGACTATTATTCCAAAATTCACATTGAGTAAGTTGACACTTTTATAAATTTTTTCTGTCAAACCAATTAAAGCTTAAGAAATGCCTACACAACAATTGCTTAAGCTTGTTTATCAGTTAAAAATTAAAATTCGGGAGCGATACTGTAAACTGTTGAATCCAAGAAGGATTTCATATTATCATACCAAAAAGTTATTACGAATGGAAAAAAAGAATGTCGCCAGTAACGCCCACGTGGTGTATATGTTGAGAGTGATCTTAATGCACCATAACTGGGTGCTTTCTGAGGTGGGGCCACCGAAAACAGTCTGTTACGCCCGATGGCACGGTGATTGAGGATTGCAGTGGAATGAAGGATTTACAGATTTTACTGTGGTCTCCGAAACAGTTTGGCCTTGGGAATAATTCACCATTACTTGTCAGAAGTGAAGACTTGGATAGGTTCCCTTAAGTTGTTGTGTGCACTAAATGTTTTATTAACAATATGGCTAAAAGCAACCTGAAGAACGAATTTGCTGCCTTAAATTGCTGTATTTGGTACCGTACCATCCTTGAAATTAAGAAGAGATGAGAAATGACTCACATTATGTTCAACAGTATACATCCATAACACTTTTTCATGTGAAATTTACCAGAAAAGGGAATGAGGTCGGTGCTATTGCGGGCAGCCATGTGACTTATACAAAATTGCGGTAATATTTCAAAACACCACGTTTATTTTTCAACTGCGGCAGAGAACGGAAATAATGCATTTATGTTCCACCTACGGGTCACTATAAAACATGCCTTGATTAAGTCAGCAATTATGAGCTGAACTTTAAGTCATATTAAAATTATTGTCAGAAATTAAATGGAAGAAATGGCACTGGAAATAAATGCAACTTTACAGTTTCGATATATGAAATGTCAAGTTAGTTCTAAACACTTTCATCTTCATCATCATCTTCTTCTTCTGTTTCTTCTTCTTCTTCCTTCTCCTCCTCCTCATCATCATCGGTTCTATAATAAGTTTTATTTATTATTAATTGCTATTGAAATATAATTTAACATATGCCCGTTTAACTAAATTTATACCAACTGTAAATATTGTAACAATACCGCTTTTCAAGTATTTATTTCCTTCTAATTTCCTTCCAGCTATGGCTTCATGCAACGTAAATTAACACAAATACACGCAAACCTCTTTTTGCAACATCAACTTTCTCAATTAGTCTTACTCAGACTCTAAAAGTTACTCTCTGTCTCCTTAGCAACGAGACGTCATCTAAGGCTCTCTAATTTATGGGACGCTTTTCATTCGGAAGCTCGACATATCAAGGTCACAATATACAAATGCCAAATTGTTGATGAACAACTGACATTGTTGTTGTAGTGTTTAACGCCCTCTTTTACTACTACGGCACCGCAGGCGGTGACACTGATGACACATGAAATGAAGATGGAGCACCGGTGGAATGAGATGGCGGGGGAAACCGGAGCACCCGGAGAAAACCCGCCCTGACGCCGCTTCGTCCATCACGAATACCACATGCAGGTCCCTGAGATCGAACCCGGGCCGCCTAGGTGGTACAACTGACATTAAAAAGTAAAATATAGTTTTCTCCTTCCATCAATAATATTAGAGACCATCTTCGCATCTTCTTAAGAGAATATCATATACTGACTCTTTTCCGTTTTTAGCTCGTAGCTTCACACGTCAATCTATAATAGTATATTCATGTCAATTGCCTACGCATTTTGAATTCTTTTTATTAACGTCCCTAGAATTTTCAGATTTATAGTCTGTTATTTCCCATTTATTTATTTGTCTCTCACATTGCATCTATATGAACAAATAGGTGTGGCAATTGATTTGTAGAATTCAGTTGGAATCTCTTGATTTCTTTTATTTCTAACATCTATTAGCTGTGTTACACATCAATTTAGAAGCATTTATTTATTTATTTTGAAGCTCTCCCATGCTTCATGCATTGAGTTGACCTATGCCACTTTCCACTTACATTAAAGCAACACTCCAGAACTTACTAAATGTAGTGGGAACTTTCTTGAATAGTAGCCAGTTAAAGCCTCTTCAAATGCTCAACAGATTTTGAATCTCCCGCAATCAAAACGTTCATCGACGGCTTCGCCGACTGCGGTTTAGCCACATTATAATAGAAAATTCTCAAGAAACCGGTTTATTTTGCTTTATTCTCGACATAAAAAATAATTTAAAAATCTTATGTCTTGCACTCACACTTGCACTCACTGCTATTACAGTGTGAATGTAATAGCACTTCTGTTTCAAACATACAAAACATGGTTTGACTTATTTTAAAAGTGGGGATAAAAGTGTTTTTCGGTGCAAAATCAACTTTTTACTATTGTACCGACCATTCTTACAAACTCTTATTCCTATATCTTCATCGTGTTAGTTGAGATAGACATTTGCAGAAATTACCTACCTTATTGCTTATTTCCTTGTAGATTCAAGGGGAATATGGGAATACAGTAGGCTTTGAGTGATAGAGAAATCTTTTAAAGTTTTGAGATTCTGTTCTCTTTGCGCGTCTAAGATATAAAAATTATCCATTTGACGAACGTTCAAGTATTTCAAGACTCACACAAATAACAGGCAATATGGTGCATTTTACAAAAAGAATGCACTAGGACGTAAATGATGTGTTATAGCAAGATCTACATTTTTGTATAGTAAGATTTGGTCCATCTCTTTTACGGTTTACCAGTTATACAAAAGTCATCTAGAGTAAAGAGGACCACATTGGCTATAGCTAAACAATTCAAAATATGCACCTCATTTGTCATAGAATATATCTTAAACAAATGGCATTTTAATTAGAATCGCTTGAGCCATTTTCGAGGAAATAAACGTTTTCGAAGAATGTTACATGTAAAGGTGGAGAAATTTTCTTGATAATCTTT
This sequence comes from Tenodera sinensis, assembly GCA_030765045.1. Taxonomy (NCBI): domain Eukaryota; kingdom Metazoa; phylum Arthropoda; class Insecta; order Mantodea; family Mantidae; genus Tenodera; species Tenodera sinensis. The sequence goes on from CM060969.1 coordinate 77,835,742, forward strand.
GCGTTGCATCCTTGAAAGATATTAAACTTAAATACCAACTTTTGTATTTAACAGAATTTGTTTTTGACCTATGCTGTCCACAGACTGACAGTGTTACTGACTGACACACACCCACCCACTCGTACATACACACACACTTTTTTTCTAAAAGTTTTTTTTTCTTTTTTTGCATTTAGGGGACCTCGAAACATATTTCCGGTGAAATCTGACATCGAATTTTTGGTTGGAATAGAATATTTCCTCTACTTACTATTCGTAGTACAGAAAGTAAAATTAGGTTGATGGACCACAATATTTTCAAAATCACTCTTGTCTATAATCTCAACCTCTGCTGCGTGTTACTAAATTATACACTTTATGACCTGACAACAGTTTAAAAATACGAGTTTCTTGAATTTTCCACTGTTTTGACTGTACAGTATAACTGTTGTTTTTTGTTCTTAAAGAACACGTATTGTAGATCGGTGAAAATACTTTAAATAACCACATTCAGTTCATAGAGTGACAATTTACAGCTAGTAAACGATAGTAAATATTCCAAAATGGTGTGGAGAGTTGGGAGAGAAAGTAATGTGAATATGACACATTGTTATCCATCGAGAAACACACCTGAAGGTATAACATATATCATAACTGGGAATTATCCAAAATTACCCAACCTTAATATTTTCTGTTATTAAATTTGACTCTTGATTAAATTTTGGCCTTCCTAGAATACCTCGAGAGCTAATTACTATATGCTTTGCTACATGTCTATGAAGTTTTGATCATTTGTGTCGTGTCACATAATTTTGGCAAAATCAGTATGTTCAGTATGGCCAATTTTAGTAATACGTATAATCAGCTCTTTATTACACAAGCTAATGCTTTCTAAAACTTAACATCAAACTATTTCATTTTAGTAACAAAACTCCTTAACAATGACCATAAAACAACAAAACTATACCGCTCGCAAAAGTTAAAGGCATGTGAACGCTGGCCAGTGCTCAAGCAGAGCGCTGTTGCCAAGCGTAGTGCGTGTACCGGCAGAGGGTCTGTACATAAGGTTGTGTGAGATGCATGCACCACATTCGGCAGCGCTGGTAGGAGGGGCAAGCGTAGGATTCGCTGGAGTCCGCAGTATGCCCCGCCTCCATATGCCTTTAAGTTTTGCGAAGATTATAATTCAGTTTGCTAAGACTATGCTTTTAGAAATACCCTGTAGTTCCAGACCTACCTGTCACATGGGCTCAGCGTTGCATATATCTTCTATGCCAATGCGACAACAGGATAAACTTGAGGAAAAACTCATGTTTATTTCAACTTCAAATTTGAGTTTTCTTAAGAGTGAGTGAGTGAGTGAGTGAGTGAGTGAGTGAGTGAGTGAGTGTTGTTAAAGGGCCTGTCGACAACTAGGTCATTAGGGCCCTTTTCTTAAGATGTTCCATCCTCTAGGATTACGGTATTTACATAAAATAATGGATATGCCTCATCTTTTATCCTGGATTGATGACATTTCTTCACTCTAAAATGTACATAGATGGCTATGTTTCACTATGGAAGAGTATTTCTAATGAAACTACCTCCTACGCCGACCGAAACCTACTGGATGTAATTCTGGGAAAATAACTGCAGAAAAAATGAATCCACGTTGGATATATTTTCCGCAAAACATTCCGTAAGGAACCCTAGAAATTTCTGAATATTCTCGTCAAGAACTATTTTAGAAGGCTTTTGAGAACTATTATTAGTGCCACATAATGATTTATGCAACAAGCGGCTCCAGTGAATTATAGCCTTGCATTTTCTCTTTGAAATGGATTGGCGACTACTGCATACGATAAGGTTTCAAACATGCAAGCCCCTGAACCTAAGCACGCAAGCATCAAGGTAATCACACATTAACCCTGCTTAGGTTAGGAGACATTATTATGAATGGAAGTACAATAATACTGAAAAGAAAAGATGCTTGAACATACAGCATGTTTGACCGTATTTTTATACCTTTTCACAATACTTCTACACAGTGAGATCTAACCCTTTTCTTCTTTTCCGAGAGGGTATTCTTGAGAGAATTCTCTTACCATCTGTAAATATTCTGACGCCAACGCTTCCGAACCTCCTTCGCCTTGTTCTCGCCTCGAAGAGTTACTGACAATTTCAGATATTATTGAGGTCAAAACTTACTTCCTTCGAAAGTCATTCTCCACATTACTTCCTCCTTAGTAATTTAACATGAACGGTATTGTAGTATATTTTAGTATAAAGGAAATATAGCAACCTATAAACGGCCGCGCCGTAGCCGAGTGGTTAGACCATTCGTCTCTCAACAAAGCGGAACGGTTTCGATCCCACGCAACCGCATGTGGGATTTGTGGTGGACGAAACGGCGCGGGGGCTGATTTCCTCCGGGTTCTCCTATATCCCCCTTCATCTCAATCCACCGGTGCGCCATCTTCATTCCATGTATCATCAGTGTCACCGCCTGCGATGCTGTATGTGGTAAAAGTGGGAGTTAGACACTTAAAAAAAAACTATAAATTAGCAGTTATTCAAAGTTTCAAGTAAAATCAGATTTACCTCTTCAAATTGGTACACTATACGAAAATTGTACAGTGATGTAGATAGAATTCATATCAAGAGAGAAAATAGCAATATTTGTATGTGCAGAAAAAATAAGCTACGTTAGACATTAGGCATTGTAACATTTTTTACTCTCCAAACATATAGTACCTAGAAGTATTCAATTCCACCTAAAAACTTGGAACAGAGATTTCACCATGTTCTGGGAGATCCCTGAATCTAAAGGGTGTGTGTGTGTGTGTGTGTGTGTGTGTGTGTGTGTCTGTGTCTGTGTGTCTGTGTCTGTGTCTGTGTGTGTCTGTGTGTGTGTCTGTGTGTGTGTCTGTGTGTGTGTCTGTGTGTGTGTCTGTGTGTGTGTCTGTGTGTGTTTATGTGTGTGTGTGTGTGTGTGTGTGTGTGTGTGTGTGTGTGTGTGTGTGTGTGTGTGTGTAAATAGCACACTCAAAAATGTTAATTTGGTTAAGTAGCAAACTTGGCATGCAACTCAAGAATTTTCAAATCTTCGATCCTAAACTACCCCTTACTGGGAAATTTTTGTCTGCCTAAAAATGGCTTCAACGATTTTGGTTAAACTACCATATGTTTAAGTGTCTTCGTGAGAAAGGAAATCTGTGTTTTCAATCTTCTGCAAATAGCTTCTGAATTCCTCTTCATTTTCGATGAGTTGCCTAACTGGTAAACCTTAACTTGCAGAGTTTTCAAATACCTATACTTTTCTGAAATAGGAAATCGTTATTCGTTTTCTATTCCCTGGTAATGTAAAAAGAATGCAATACGAAAGTCATCTTAATCCATTTTATTTTCCTATTCTGATTGTATCTATGTAATGAAACAATTTCTACAATCTGTTATGTACGTTAATATGAAGCAGACAGAATAATAAGCATTTTTAAATTGGCTTTAAACTGAGTCACGTGGGTGAACACCAGATTTTACATGTTTTTAATGGGAACTGTTTAGTAAAAGATATATTATGTGCAGTTAATAGAGTAAAACATTTATTATGATAGTTGAAATTACAGTAAACATAGGTTACCTTTGGAGGATAAATAAACTAAGGTTTTATTCAACTTCCTCAGTGATGGCTCTCTTCTTGCAACCTCACAAATTTCTTTGTACCTCACTGAAAATTATGTACCGGTGATAGTCATTGTATGAAAACCATACTCGTACTTGCGTATAAAATATGTAATTTTGTGAGCACAGGTCAGAATAGGTTGAAAATAAGTGAACTATAAGTTACCAGTAGCACGGAATTTCTTGAGAAATACCTAAACATGTAAGCTGTAATATTAGTTTCTCCTTTTACACATGGCAAATGAGAATTTTCTCTTCGCTAATTTAGCTGATAATAATTTTCCGTTCACTATATGTACTTTTAGTAAGTAGAGGAAGTTCCACCATGCGATACCGAGATTTCTCCGAAAATGCCTGTTTTAAGACTTAATGAGCAAAAAAAGTGAGATAAAGGTGTGCATGTATGAGTTTATTTGTGTGTTTGTATATCTATCGTGAGAGAGAGAGAGAGAGACAGAGAGAGAGACAGAGACAGAGACAGAGAGAGAGAGACTATCCCTCAGCAGCATAACTCAAAAACAAAAAGTGGTTAAATATCAAATTTGGTGTTTAGGTCCAGGGACTTCCAAAGACTAATGTGTTCAAAAACATCCGCTACACCAAACAACGCTTTACAAGAAAATGTTTTCGAAAATGTTAAATACCATACATTTTATATATTTTTGTGACGAAAGAAACGTATATGTTGAATTTTTTAGGAATACCCTATGAAGCGCTTCTTATAGCGGATGACTCGCACAACTGGAAAATCTTAAGAGATAGATAAAAAAATCACCATACAAAAAAAGCATGTCGCACTAAAGAACACAATTTTCGTCAAATGCTTTTTGTGGAACTAACCATTTCAGAGATGTTCCTTGTTAATGGTCTAAATTGAAAACGGTTTTTCTGAAATGGGAACTCATTAGTTTTCTCCTCTGTTGAAAATGCAAAAGCGAGGGAATTTCAAATGTGCTACATAGCGGCAGGCTGTTAAATGATTTCACTACCGCGTAACCCTAATGTATTCTCCTACTGCCACTGTACCTACAAGGAAATATATAATATTTCTATAAATAATTATGTTAATTAACATGAAGTAGATAGAATAATAAGTTTTTGTAAGAATAGTTTGTACAAGAATGAGTAGGTAAAGTCAAGTGCAACACATCAAATTTTTAAATATACAGCGACGATTTAATAATCCTGACTATAGCACAAAACGTAGAAAATACGTTTCTTTTCCTCAACGTCATCTGCACTCTTTGCAGAGAAGAAGAGGCCAAATATCAGTGGCGGAGAAAAGAAAGGAGACTGAAGTGGCATTAATCATCGCAGTCCTTTAATGAGGTGACGCATATCTTAATCCGATTTTCATCTTGGTTAAAAGTCCTCTTTGCAGCATACTCTTTTGCCAGTATGTTTGAAGCTTGTATTGTGTCTGATGCTAATTAAATCAACTGGTAGGTGGTGCCGTGGCCGAATCGTTAGACCCCTCACCTCTCACCAGGGCTTCGATCAAGTTTCACTAAGCTTGTGGCGGAATAAGCATCGGGCGATGTGTGCGTATTATAGGGCTACAGATTATTTTAATAATCTTTATAAAATTACAATTAAGTACCCCTACAAATTACATTTCAGCAAAAATCCACAATAAATTAAATTTAATGTAATCCATTATTCAACTTGCATATTACTGCACTTTGACTTGAAATTTTAATTACTCTTATAATCAGAAAGTTATTTAAAAGTATATGGGTGGGTTTTCTAAGGGTTCTCTGGTTTCCCCCGCCATTCTTTCCAATAGCTTCTTCATCATCGTCTTTCATAACTCCATATCATTTTCTTTCTCACTCTCGTATCACTTGGTCTAGGTGACTCAGTTGGTTAGATGCTGGCCAACTGATCCCAAGGTCGCGGGTTCAAATCCGGCCCATATCGATGGTTTTTAAGTGTGCTTGAAACACTCCCATGTCAATAGATTTACTGGCATGTGAAAGAACTCCTGCGGAACGAAATTCCTGCACATGACTCTGATGTGATCCTGGCAATTGATAACGTCGTTAAAACAGCAAAATAAGTAAATCTTATACTAAGATCTCGGACTAATCTGGATACTCTCATTGATCCAGAACTTGTCACTCCTCAACTAGCATATGGTCCCAAGTCTATACTAATAAGCCCTGGGGGCTTTAAGTCCTCCTTACGACCAGCATAAACACAGAAAGAACAATTATTATTAAAAAAACCGATTTTCAGACAATATAATGAATAAAGCAATCTTGCGGCGTTGCAAGAAGCAGTGTAATGCATCCCATTTTGACCCCTAACTCATGCTATTAGACAACAAAGTGGGACATATTTTATACACACATGATAATATGTTATTGGTTACTTCGAAAGATAATTTACAAATAAAATTTCATAATTAAAACTTCCGTAGAATACAGCTGTAAATATCAACATAGAATCTAATATCCATTAAAAGATTTTAGGTGACATAAATCTGTAAACTAAACTTGATATACAACATATAAAAGCACTATAGCACTAAAGGATTTAATATCTAGTTTAAAATAAAATCATTGGTCTCGTGAATCGAGAATAGAATTTCCAAAACTAACATTTCTTGAAACTGCCTTTTAATATTTTATGTTTGATTAAATATCTATGCCTACTTATGGCTATGGAGCTTGAGAGCATCAAAGAATCACAGCAGCAGAAGTGTATTTTATAAGACTAAGAGCAGAATATACTGGAAGTAATCATGAAAATCATGGAAAATGTGTAAACATTTAGCACAATCAGATAGCGAAACCGAGAGAAAATCTTACGTGAAAAATATCCTAATAAATTGATATTGAAATCGGCCTTTTATAAAAGACCAGAAAAAGTGAAACTATTAAAATTATTGCTAAATTATGCACTTTCATTGCGACAGCATATATCATTATGTAAAACCCTATGAGAAAATCTTACAAATTTGGTTACAAGTTAGAGAAACTGAACATTTCTGCCCTACATCCTCTTAATGAATATAGTTGAAAAGAATTGTGAATGCAGCGTTTGGCTTCTAATATTACAATACTAAAGACATTTACGCTTTGCTTGGTAAATTCATGCTGATGAAAAGATAATGACGAAGCATATGGAAAATTTCGTTGTGAAGTTTGAAGTAAATGACACCTTTGAGGGCAAAAGGCATGCTCCTATACAGGCAACTAGGATTTTAATTAAAACCAAATTGCCTCAAATTGATTCCCGCATCAGTATTCATAGAATCTGTCCTGTGCATCGTAAATGCATCAATTATTCGAGTAGATGCTTTAAAGTAGCACCTCCGTTGAACTAGACATAATTAAACTTAGTGGTGACGATTTTTTTCACATTAAGCATTATGAATAAAGTTCATGAACCCTACACTATTTGGCGTAGTCAATGACTAAAGCATTTCATAAAACTAAACGTACACTGAGCGATGTTTGCTATTTGAAACATATTATATATCGGGTTGTATAATAAATTCTTACAGTTTACGGATCTCAGGATTTGATGAATTTAATGCATAAAATTGCGTATTTACACACATACGAAAGAAAAAATGTGGTAAATCAAATTCTCGACATGTATTTTAGATGCGTTTTGAAAACAATTGAATATCGATTCAAGGTCCTAGATATGACTTTATGAGATGGAAACATAAATTTCACTAGTGAATTTGAACAGATGGAAATAGTTGCACACCTCCTGATATCCTGGAAAAGGCCAGAAGTGTAGCAAGAATTTAGTTCCTCAAATATAAAAAATGCTGTATAAAAAGATTTAATAGAACTTCGTTATAAAGAGGGAAAACAGTAAAATAAATTTAATATAAAATAATATATTGGATGAAACGTTTTTCAGTGACTCCGGGTAACACACTGCGTAAGCGCAAAGGTAGAAATGGATAGATTTCCATAAGGTTACTTATACAAAAAATGAGTATATTAAGTATAGAAGTCGACAAAGTGATTTACAAGTTAAATACAAAATAACGTAGATAAGAACTTTTGAAAAAGTTTCGAAACTTTTTTTAATTAGAAAGTATTTAATGGCGTCGCCGTGGCCCGGTGGTTAGACCGCTCGCCTACCACCTAGCCTAGCCCAGATTCGATCCCAGAGACCCGCATGTGGTATTCGTGCTGGACCAAGCAGCGTCTGGGCAGGTTTTTCTGTCGGTTCTCCAGTTTCCCCCGCTAGTCATTCTATGAATTGCTCCATAATCACCTTTCTATCAATCGATTTCACCTGCATTTCATATCATCCTCTTCTTCACTGAAACACCTGGTGTTTGGCTGAACACCCTCTTCCAGGTCTTCACTCTGTGCGGTCCACAGGTTACTCTGCTCCCCGACAGTCGTCCGACCCTAAGCACTGGCTTGTAAGTCCTAAGGAGTGTAAGTCCTACATAAAGGGGAGGGTAATTAGATACAGAAGAAAAGTATTTTTTAACCTCGACAGTATAAATAAGGTTGTACTTGACAGTTCACGTCAGTTTGGCTATGCGAAGTTCAAATATTTTCAGAAGTTGGCAATAGACAAAATCTCATGATATTAGGCCGCATGCTTACCTCCGGCAGAGGGTGGTGCGGGTTCATCGTGAGCAAAGATCGTTAGCACGGCTTCCTCCGGAAGGAAAGCAAAGCCGGTGGTCCGCTGTCGTAGGTTTACGGCGTGCAAGTGAACCTCAAGCCAATAGAGAGGCATCTAAACCAAATTAAGTGGTTTATTAACTCCAGTATAGAACGAGACGCAGAGAACCAAGCGGTGAAACAGCGTCTGCAAATAAAAACTCCACTAAATTTAATTCCCATGCGTAGCTATTTAGTGACTCATCTCTATGTAAAGAGTTACTCTTTCATGTATCATTGCATTGAGATCTACCTCTCTTGGTATTTGCATAGTCATATCCTAATACTCTTGTAACTATAATATAAACGTATCTAATATAAGTAGAAAAATCTAATTTGTTGCACACACATCTTTTTCTGCTCATACACAAGCTGTTCTTACAAACGTCTATTCCTCTATATACTTCATGATATTCAAGGCAAAACATTCTAGAAATTATCTTACTGTAAGTACACGAGGAATAGAGAAATACACATTGTTTAGATGACAGTGAAATATTTTAAAACTGATTACTACGTGATGCCTTTGAAATTCCATTCTCTTTATCCGGTCAAGGGTTAATATTAATAATGACTTCCCATTTGAATAAAGTATGTGTTGCAAAATTCAGGGATATCTTCAGAAAGGATCACCCCATAATAAAAAGTATTTCACACACATGTGCCATAAAGAGATTTGTATGCCTTTATGTATTAAGAATATTTCTATCTGATCGCCTCCGTAGCGCAGTTGGTAAGGCTTGTCTCTGGACCCGGGTTCGGTTCTCGGTACCAGCATGGGGTCTCGTTAGGCCCCGGGGGAGCTAAGGGAGTCAATTGAGGAGCTACTTGATAGAGAAGTAGTGACCCCAGGTCGCGAAGGCCGCATAACTGGGCGGGAGGGCTCGGGACGCTGACCACGTCCCATCCTCCAGTACTGCCCATCACCAATGACGCCTGTAGTGGGCAGAGGTGGGGAACGCAGCGGCTGGGTATAGCACTGGGAGTTTAGTTTTAAATATTTCTATCTCTTACGGTTTACCAGTTATGCAAAACATAAAATCCAGAGCGGTTCTGAGGAGATTCTCAGAAACTACGAAGGGCGTCTCAAAAGTAAGTTACACTATTTTTTTAAATCCACGCGGTAGTACGAAAGTCCCAGGAAACATAGGTATGGCTGTAGTAGCATCACTGTAAAATTCTTAGGCTCCTACGTGTATTGCTTGAACATTAAAACGACAGTAACAATGGAGACTCCACTCGTTCCTACCACCGATTGCGAAGTTCGCGCTATAATCCGATTTTGAGAGAAAAAAATAAATGTGCAAAATTCATCGCGAGTTGTGCAGTGTTTATGGTAAGAATAGCGTAAAGACGCTATGTCAAGACCAATGGTTTCTCCTTGGCGCCAATTGTTCATTGAAGGGAGAACATTACACGAAGAGCAACAAAGCGGCCAACCCTCCACTTCCCATGCTCTGGGTATTGTTGTCGAGGTTATGGGCACTGATCGGCGCCTGACACTTGATACAGTTTTGTTTGAATTTCCTCCTTATATTTAAATAAGCCATGCATCACTTCACAAGGTTACTTCTGAGGATCTGTGTCTCTCTGCTTTCAGAGCAACACAAGGAGCAGAGAGTTGACGCCGCATTGCAAATTTTGCAGTTTTTTAAGGATGAGGGAGATAATCGATCTTATTCACGTGACCTTGATCCGAGTGATTGCCATCGTTATCCGGAGCTGCAGCACTATCTCGGGGAAAGGCGCTTCGTAAATGACGAGGAACTAAAACTAGAAGTGGAAAGATGGCTAACCAATTTGGCGGGAGAGTGATTTAACACTGGGTTAAAAAAACTGTTACCTCAGTACCAAAACTGTATTGAAGTTCAAGGAAATTATGTGGAAAAATAGGTACTGAAAGGAGTGTGTCAGGATTACGAGAAGACAACAGCTGTGAGTTATAAGGTCACGAAGGACTGTAGACTGTTTTGTACAAATAAGGAACTGTGTTATTGGCATCAGTTTTAGAAGGAAAGTAAAGTGACAGAAGAAGCAATTGGACTGGATTTTTCAAATTGTGATTTTGTTACATTACTATGTACTTGGCAGAGAAAGTATAAAACGAATATAAGCAAAAAAATAAGAACAGTCATTTATCAAGGGGAATCCAGTCATAACTGTGCTGTACTCAAGAGGTAGAATTCAAAAACTAAACTACTTGTAATTAGCTAAAAAGGCAACTCAACTGGTCACACTTTCCTAGAAATCTATGATCATTGAACGATTCCTGCAATCGATCCAGAAAATCTAGGTGAAAGAGTGGTTATTTTGCAAGTTCATTGACTTAACGGACAGCTGTGAAGTGTGAACTTATGACTCTATGACTGGCAAGGAGGGTGGAGTAGCACCTGGACGTTATAAAACTTCTGTGCCTATGCCACTGATGAGCCGCCCCTCGGGAGAGACGGGTGAGATGAGAGGGCAATAAAGGTGGCCTTACCTCAGGTGAGACGACAGCAGGAGTAGCGTCCCTAACAACCACAGATCCGGAGAACGCGATTTTACGGAGAGCAAATTCCCCGCCATGCGCGCCAAAACCCCACCAAAATCATGAAATAGCCAACTGGGATGAAAGTTGAGGGACAACACGTTCCGGGGATCTAATTATACCACCTAGCGAATCAGGAAAACCCCCGAAAAAAATCATGGGTCAGGAGTATCGCCCAGGGATATGCCATCCCGTGCATAGTGCCAACTTATACTGGCGGGAATTAACATGTGAATGTTGTCCACCAAAGCACATTACTGTTTAATATGTGGTATGTAAAAATTTCAAATTATCAGTTTGGTCGGATAGACTCATTTTCTGCAAAATGCAATTGTAGCTAATCCCAATTGGTTTAAAAATGTACCTCAACGCTAAGTAACAACTCAGAAAATATTGACTACCTGTTGGCAGCATGTTATTTTCAGTTCTGTGGTATGGTAAGCTTCTACAATTGCTTACACCAGAACAGAAACAATGACTACTTTTCAACTGGCTTGTGACCTTGGGGATCGAAAGTGCAAACTCGCTGTACATTGGTATATGAACCACTTCACTTGCGTCTATTGCATCACGTAAAGGATCAGTCAAGTACTGCGTTCCATTAACAACTCCAACGCCTACTGCCCACTCATCAGATATAGGGGAGGTGAAAAACAGTTGTTTTCTGGAAACGGTTATAACTGCCGCAGTCACATGTAACAGTTACCAGTAACGATTAGCTGTAACTGGGTTTCAACATGAGTGTTGATAGCTTAATTTGTTGTATGATGCACTATAAACGGAAGTTTCTCTAGCCGTGACTTTGTTGCTTTGATTGCTACTGTAGTTTATAATGGCAAAATGCATCTGCACATACTTCTACTTTCCTGTACATAAGCACAGTTTGTGCAGGTGAACGGGGCTATATGGAAACTAAATAAAAAGATCACTGCAGGTATAAGTCATATAGATCATTATTGTTAATATATAAACATGACTGAAATTATACTTATACTAAATGATACTCTCGTAAGACGCTAGGTAAAACATGTTCATGGTATTGTAGTTCCTAGAGAAGAGATAATCATTAGACAATTTTCTCGTCATGTGGTGTATTAGATCCACAATGCCACCCTTGATCTTTTACAAAGGAAATTAAAATTCAGCTGTCGTCAAAAGAGACACTCAAGGTAAAGCTGCCTCACAACACTGCTTGTAATTGCGGCCCGACGACAATGGGTATGTCAGAACAAACGCGGCATAACAAAGTGATTTCAGACTGTTCGCAAAACTTTCGACTGCTGGCTTGTTAACGAGAAGTTCGAGAAAAGGTGCTACGTGATTCTCGGCCATATAAGTGAATGTAATACGGAGAGAAGTACAGTTGTTGGCAGTTTTTAGTTAAGCCTGTTTGGGTGAGTGTAAGTATAGATATCGTCGGAACCAGTTGGTGAGACAGAAAGAGAGAATATTAGTGAAGTTTTACGATCGGACAGAACAACTGTGAATTGCGAGGTCGCAACGAATTATAGATTGTGTTAACTATAAAAACGGAAATGTGTGCTTGGTTCAGTTTAGAGAAATAAAGTGACATCAAAAGTAACTGGAGATGCCATTTGTCACAATATCTTTAAGGTAACTTTTCCTGATATGTGATTCAAAGCGCATAGTGAATGATGTTACCCAAACATGTTAGCAGTTAACGGAGTAACTAGTTACTACCTTGGTAACCGTTACTGGTAATTATTTCGTATTTCTTACGTCATTTTTGCCTATCCGTAAGCAGCGTGGTGTCATAATCCATTTACAAAACCTGAAAGGCAATGCTTTCGGTTCCAGAACTGGTTTCATCGCTATCCGTAGCGCAATCTAGGATTTAGGTATTGAATCGCGGTCACTGGAAGAAATACAATGGAGGGCCATTTTCTAAAAATACGAAATGATATATTCGTATGACCACCAAGCGATTATCCTTTATTTTGATAACGCCTCTACTATTCTTAAAAAGGCTTACTTAACTTCTACTCATGTTATTTCATATAAATCCTTACAAGAATACTTTCATTACAAAGTATGTATAAAGGATAGAAAGATCCCCAAATGTTTAAAAGCGGGTCGCGTTAAGGTCCATATTGTTTCCACGAAATCACCAGAAACGACTGAATAACAGCACTGGAAAAAATACGAGTAACAAAGATTAAAGGTTTAAACCAATAATAATGGATATCTCGGAAGTGATTGATGTGATACAGACTTTATTCGAAATAAAATGTGTATCTTAAAACATTAGCTTTTGTATAGCACGTTTTCCTCCAGCGTTTACCAGTTATACAAAAATGTGCAGAATTTCTTCACAAGATATTCCTCGAAAGTTCAGGATATGTATTTTGTTTGTCTCTGAAATGTTTTAAATGTTTGAAGTTTTAATGAAAATTATCATCTAAAACAAAATTGGGTGTAGAGAGTGGCAAAATGCTAGCTGAAGTACCAACTTTTCATTTTTGAGTTATGCTGTTCACACACACACACACACACACACACACACACACACACACACACACACACACACACACACACACACACACACACACACACACCAAACACGCACCACACACAAACACCACACACACACATCTTTTTTAAACTGTTCCATTTATATACCGCATTTAACTTCGTTGGCTTTTAGCCTTTAGGAACAATTACTCAAGAGCAATGGTGTTCACTCGCTTATTGGTGGTTTTGAGCTTTGGGTTTTTATTGCTTCGGTTTTGTTTTTAATTTATTACATTTAATTCACAAACACATTCACATTTCCATTCATACTTCGGGACTTTGGAACAAGATCAAATGCCCTTTCACACTCAGTACATAGATGGGGAGAAGATACACATTGTGTCATTTCCCCTACATTGTTCTTTTAAGCCCGTCCACTCTGCTGCACAGGGTTAGCTACCTGGCCACGCCCAGCGCTTTTATTTATCTCCCTCAAAGAATCGACCAGTCCCTCACATTGTGTCAGTGGTGGAATCATGTCGCACAAGAAGGTAAAACCATGGTTCAAAGCCGAATGGGAACATAAGTATTTAGTGTTCCTAGTAAAAATGAACCTTTGTGTTTGCTATACCAAAATAGAATGCACGTAGTGGAATCAAAATCACTTAATCATAAAGCCAATTCATAATGTTTCTACTCCGTTCGGCCACTGCACGCCTTGAAACTTACCTTGTTTGTGAAGACGTGTGTTCACGTAAATAAACACAACTGAAAAAGAGGTGGCCTGCAAGTGTAGAGAGTAAATACTCGATTGTACTTCTGTCACTCCTCTTCCCCATTCCTGCTCAATATAGAGTGTAACGCTAAGACCTCACACTAGTTAAAGTGTATCCATAAAAATATGTGTTGCATTGGCATGACTTTCTATACTCTTGTACAAACTATTGTTACAAACGCTTATTCCCCTATTTATTGCATATATCAGATACACATTTGCAGAAATTGCCTTGCACTTTCTTGTGGGTGCAAGGGAAATATGTGAGTACTGTGGTCTTTAAGCGACAGTCAAATGTTTTTGGAGCATTGAAATTCCGTTCTCTTTGCATGGTCAAGAGACTAAAAAAGAATAATGGATTCCTATTGGACACAATTGCAAATAACAAGAAACACCGCGCAAATGGTTCACTCCACAAAAGTAATGTATTTCATACAAATTGTTTGTTTTAACGAGGTCTACATTTTTGTGCAGTAAGGTTTTGTCCATCTTTTGTGGGTTACAGATATACAAAAGCCATCCAAGATGAAGAGAACTTCAGAGGACATTCCTATAAAATGCAAGATATAACTCTAATTTGTCATTAAAATGTCTTAAGTGTATGGTATTTTAATAAAATAGCTGGAGACCTTTTGAGAAGATGAAATGGTTTTAGAAATGTTCCACGTAAGGGTATTATGGGGGATTTTCTTGAAAATCCTCGTGTTGCATCCTTGGAGGATGTAGAGCTTAAATACCAAGTTTGGTATTTAACCAACTTTTCGTTTTTGAGTTACGCTGTTTATACAAGCGCGCACACACATCGAATTTTTTCTACAAACGTTTTTTTTTTTTTTTTTTTTTTTTTTTTTTAAGATAAGGAAGCCCCTAAACATGTTTTATCTAATTTTTGGGTAGAATACAATACTCCTATGTCTATGCGAACTGAGAAAGTGATACAAACGCGGCTTACTTTACAAGAGAAAGTAAAAGTGGAGCTATTGTATAAGCAGATGGCCTAAAGTATGTGATTCAATAAAACATTGGTACACAATAAAGAAAGACTGTACTTGAGAAGGCAGTTTCATGAAAGGAGTGGTTTTTGCAGCATCACTGTACGGCATATACATATACGTGCAAGAGGTCCGCCCCAGGCTGTGTCTCGAACAAAAGGAAATACGTTGTCCTGGACAGTGCCAGATACTGTAAATGTGACACAGACTCCGCGCTGTTGAAATATGGATACTCTTGTGCAATATTCAACATGGAGATGAGCCTTCCAACGACGAGACACGTCTGTATTCTTTATAGACTATCTTCACAAAGATATTGTGTGTATGTCTTGGAAATGCTCCCTCTTGTCCGTATTTTAAAACGACAACGTTTCCGTTTATTCATAAATCTGTATTATAACCGAACGCGACGACCAAGTCGTGGAAACTCAGTTGGGCATATTGCATGCAAGTTAAGATATTTACAAAAGAGGTAGATATTTGAGTGTTCAGCTGTATGAAGGGCTTTTTGGCTCTTATTTGAATCATGAAGTCTTACAGAAAGGGTGATTTAATTCAGAAACAGTGCCCAGAGCATAGCGGGCCAAGTCGTTAGAGACCAGTTCAGTGCAGGTTTTCACTGCAGACGGAGCAATAGATGCATAGGGACTATAGCTATGACTTGCCCAGACTCACCTATTCGGCATAAGCCTTTTGAATCCAAATGGGAAAAACAACTCGGCTGTAGTATACAATGCCTAGTGTGTAATCAATATATTGTGCTAAAAATGTACACCATAGAGTAACATTATGAATAGAAACACCAGACAGCGTATGGTACAGTTTGAGGACTGTTAACATAAAGGCTAGCGCACGTTTAATAATCTCTGTAGGGAAAACATAAAACATAGGAAGGGTAACACTATTTTGTTATTTCAATCAACTTAGTTAACGACGCAAACCTATAATTGGTGAAAGAGGCATTGTTCTTTTCATACATCAAGCCTGTAACTATACTATGTATTATTCTAGACAATTCTGAAGGACGGCACTCATAAGGTATGATGTAGGCAAGGTTTTACCTGTGAATGGACACAAGCTGGAGCTAGACTAGACTAGACTAGACTAGACTACCAGATGGCAGGCTGAGAACAGCCCGAGGTGTGTCATCCGTGTACCTGCCCTTTTAGGGCTTAACCACTGCATGACGGGATTAGGAAGTTATAGGATGGCTGGTGAAGAATGAGGATTGAGGATTGTTGGGAGGTAGCATATTTTATGCTCCTCGTCGGATGGTATTTTCAGCATGCAACTGCCGTTGGGCACTGCTGATGGGTGGTCCAAATATGGTTATTTGGCGAAATGTTTTGGGCTTCCAAACTGCTCTTGGAAGGACTGTCAGGAGTTCAGCTTACGCTGTTGATGGGGAAGCTCCTGTGTTACCGGGGGTGCCCGCAAGCCATGCGGGGAACCCGGTGTCGCACAAGCGTGCGTTCTCTAGGGATATAGTCCCCAAGAGACCTAACCAGGGCGCTCCGATGTTGTGGAAACTGGTCGTAGAATTTAGTTGCCCGGCGCCTAATTTCGTCCTCCACGTACGGGAGGGACGAGGCTTCGTGCAGTAGTCTCGTGGGGAATCTGCGGTATACAGAATAGATTACACGAAGACCTCTATTCTGTATACGTTGCAGACGCAGTAGGTGGGTGTCTGCAGCCATGCCCCAGATTTCGCAGGCATACAGGAGGATAGGGATAATGAGAGCCCGAAAGAGACGTAGCTTTAAGGGGATTGGCATCCCCGACCGCAGCATAGGGTACAATGAGGCAATTGCCCCACTGGTCCGCGCTGATAGGTCGTTGATGTGTCCCCGAAAAGTCAGGCCCTTGTCGAGCTTTACTCCCAGGTAGGTAAGGGAATCTACCCACTCAATCCTTCGGCGAAGGTATGTGAATGTGGGGAAGTTGGCGGGAAAGCGGCGTTTGGTGAAAAGTATGGCGCGGCTTTTCTCCGGGTTGATGGACAATCGCCAACGCCTACACCACTCTTGGATGAGGCGGAGGTGTCGCTGTATGGGGAGGAAGGTTCTACGAGGGTGTTTATTTGTACAGTATAGCAGCACGTCGTCAGCATACTGGGCTATGTTAACGTGCTGCTCGGATGGAATGTCGGCCACATATACGCTGAACAGCGTAGGGGACAATACAGAAGCTTCAGGGACTCCGCCTCTGATTGGCCTTCGTGTGGATTTGGTTCCCGCAACTGCGACCACAAAGGATCTGTGTTTTTGGAATGAGTGTAGCAGGTGTATTAGATGTGTGGGTAACTCCAGTTGGATGAGCTTGTAAAGGAGACCGGCATGCCAGGTCGTAGAGAAGGCCTTCTCAACATCTAGAGAAACCGCGGCGGTATAGGCTTTGTCCTGGAAACCCAGGGCAGCTGCCTCCACCACACGCAGCAACTGCTGAGATGTTGAGTGGCCAGGCCGGAACCCAAACTGATGGGGAGGGATTGCTTGAATGTCCCCTAAGATGGGAGACAAGCGGACTAGAATAAGCCTCTCGAGTACTTTCGAGAGTACAGACAGGAGACTTATGGATCGGTAGTTGGCAGGATGAACCGGGTCTTTCCCTGGCTTCAATATGCAGATCACCCGGGCCTGCTTCCACTCGCGTGGAAAGTGACCAAGGGCGAGGCACATATTGAAGACCTTAGTAAGGAAGAGCACGGCCTTGAAAGGAAGGTGGCGGAGCATGGCAGGGGTTAACCCGTCAGGCCCCGCAGCCTTTTTGCGGTCGAGGCGTCGGAGTACGAGCTGATAACGCTCTTACCGTTGGTATTTGTTGCGTAATTCGGTCTGCGGGCCACTCCCTACTTGTGCCCGAAACTGCTGTAGCCTTGACACCACTGTGCTAAGATGTCGCATACGAACCTTGTGAAAATGCAAATACTACTACAAGACGGAAAGGGAACAAAAATTAATGTGTTTTTCGATATAATAATCCTTTAACAGTACTTCATCAGATGTTATCTTTTATCACTTTCGCATGCGAAAAACTGAAACGGGAAGAACGAAGCTGTGGATTCAAGCTACTTTAGCACAGTGTTTTTCTTATAATAAATACTGAAGAGCTTCTGGTTTCATCTCGTTTCCATAGTTTATACTTAGTAATCTAACTTCAACAATCTGTCAACAATGAACTAACAAGGCTGTAAAATTTTTCTCTTCTACTTTGAATTCTCTGTAACTTGCTACTCTCCAAATACGAACGTACCATTCTTTAACCAGTCTGCACATTCTGCTTGTCTGCAAATAATTACAGAATTAATTGCAGCCCCCATTAATACACTATTTTCTAAATGTCGCTGTTCTTCCTCACCTAAAGGTCTCTAATCTATTTTCACAGTCACACAATCTGTACGTCTTTTAAAAACTCTCATTCTTACATTTACACATTCATATGAATAGTGAATTGTCTACTGATTCTTGGGAATAATCAATTATATTTTTGCATTTAGATCCACTTGATCCTATTTTCAGTTTCTAACATTCGAAGTAAAGGACAGGGAAACCGAGCGACGTGGCGTCAGGGTAAAGTGTGCGACTCGAATTCGGGAGATGACGGGTTTTTCAGCGTCGATTAATCACTCTGACTTGGGATTTTCCGCGGTGTCCCCTTGTCATTAGGCAATTGCTGGTTCTGATTCTCTTCTCCACGGATTCCTTTCCCTTCATTTCTCATTTCACTCCCTTGTCTTTCATGTTCGGTTGGTAGCTTGGTACTTTCCTGCGGATGCGGATAGATAGC
Organism: Tenodera sinensis; assembly: GCA_030765045.1. Taxonomy (NCBI): domain Eukaryota; kingdom Metazoa; phylum Arthropoda; class Insecta; order Mantodea; family Mantidae; genus Tenodera; species Tenodera sinensis. The sequence continues at coordinate 77,854,585 of CM060969.1, forward strand.
AGTGATGCTTGCGTTCTGTAAAACCTCTCTTCCCTGGCCCCTTCTGAAAGTTGCTGCCCGAGCCGCAAGGGTCACCTCAGCGCCCTCTCTCTGGGTAGAGAAATCACTCCAGGCGTGCGCTAGATGATAACCTCTGTCACTGTTAGGGACCTCTGTGTGTCCCTGGACTTCGCTGGCTCCGTTCTCAGAGAAGCCTACGTTTCCTCAGCCTCGTTCAACAATACATCCCTGATTGGTCACCGTGGGTTGAGGTGCCCCGCTCTCCGTTCCTTCAATCACACAAGCACACAAAGGGTGCAGAATGTTATTAAGTCATCTAACTTTGAAGCAGAAGCTGACACAGTATATGTTAAAGTTTTCTTCGGAAGCAGGTGTCTATTTTCTTCCCTTTACCATTTCGTTCCTTTGCGGCTCTCGTAAAACTTGGTCTTCCCCAGGCTTGTGGTTTATCTGTCTTGGAGATGTGCACTCATTGTTTACGTAGCAGGGAACCACAGCTACCTATTTACGGGATTCTCCAGCTTCGGTCGGACAAGGGCACGTGTTGCCTAAGTCATACTGCTGAGTATCAATATAAGAAAAATAAATCCAATTATCATATTAAAACAATAATTTAATAGGAAAAGAGGCAATAGGTTTAAAGAAAGTGTTTGACAAAGTGAAAAGAGGAAAATTATGGGATTGGCCATCCTGAGCATTTGGTTGAATTAATAGCATATTTATATATTAATGATAAGAATATAATTGAAACACGGAGAGTATAATCAAATAAAATAAAAGTTAACCAAAGAGTTACACAAGGATGCAGTCTATCTCCAACGTTATTTAATATGTTTAGACATCCTAGAGAATGGACCTCAAAAGCGTATAGTGGTATAAATATTGAACAAAGCTCAATAAATGTATTACTGTTTGCTGACGACGCTGTTATTAATTCTTGATACAGAAGATCGCCTGCAGAAAGCGATCTTGACTTAAATAGTGTTAGTAAACCATACGACATGAAAACCTCAAGGGGAAAAACTATGGTTATGGCATTCCATGGCAAATTTTCGGTCAGAATAAAAATATGCATGGAAAATAATACAATTGAGCAAGTGTCTACTTTAACTAGCTAAGATGTGTCACTAATGCAATAGATCAAGACATAAACAATAAATGTGTAAAATATCAATCTGTGGAAAATCAGAAGGAAAAACTACAAAACTCACGCAGCTAAAATTTCATTCCGTCGGGCGCTCCCTGTCTTAATGTATGGCAGCGAGGCACGAACTTCAAAACATGCCGATTACAGCAAAATACAAGCAGCTGAAATGCACTTTTTGAGCTCGGTTAAGGGGTTTGCATAACAGGACCACTTAAGAAATACAGATACCAGAAGGCAATTGGGTGAAGAACCGATAGTAGAAAGAATACCACAGAATAGACCAGGCGTGCTCGAGGAGGGGGGGGGGGGGTGCTGGCATGCCTAGTTTGGGTCGGGGGGAGGGGGAGGCCACTGCGAGTAATGGGTCACAACTGAGCTGATAGAGATTCAGTGGCGACAAGTTGTCTTATACTGTATTATGGTTTACAAGTATGTATATTACATATTTATTTTGATTTAAATGTATTGTAACGTGCATTTCCCATGTTTTGCCTTAAACGAGGGAAAGTACGAAAGTACCACGCTGCCAGTGGTGTGCATTCGAGGAACGACCCCCAGATTGCTATCTGTCATTTGTGAATGATGTTTCGATTTGAAAATCTTTAAGGCTGGAAAAGTTTTTCACATAAATATGTAGAACCAAACATGTCGATTTCGCATACAATCGAAGAAATCTATCCCATGAAAGGTACGAATAAAACTAAATGTCATTTACCATCCTAAACTTATCCTTAATAAAGATGTCACATTGCAGATCTATTAATTTCAATTGCACCTTTGTGGATACAGTTCTGAAATTAATGGAACTTGGTGACATAAAGATATCAAAATTAGGCTCAGGTGACGTCAAATCCTGGAATGTTTTCCTGAATGCTACATTTAGATTATATAGAGACTCAATGAATGACTCAAGTATTTAATTATTAATAGTAGCGGAGAATTTTTAAAAAAGATATATAATCAATCGACCTTTTTCCTACAAAGAAGTATTGAGAGCATTCAAATGACTCGTTATGTCAGTAACAAATGCTAGGTTAACAATCAATTGAGGACAGAAAGCTCAGAAGCATATCTTCCTTTCTTATCCATAAAATCTTTACCTGGTCAAGCAAAAGAACACGTTCAAGGGTTTTACTCCCTACTTTGACATCGTACCTGATGAAAATAGTGTATATCAATGAAATCAGGTTCTAATGATTCCATCAACTTCTGAAACTGCCTATGATTCAAGATCGTATGAAATTTACAATCTTAACAGCATTCATAACCATGCCCAATTGGACAATCTTGGCACAAAGTGCCTCTTGATGTCTGTCCTGACTTGAATTTTAGAAGTTCCATAAATCCCACATTACAGCTGGTCATATTGGGGCACCATCAGTGGCGACGAAATCCAGCTTATTCCGGGGCAGGTTCATCTTCTCCAGCACACGTATCTTTCATGGCAATTAAATCCAGAAGCTCTTCTGCAATATTTAGATATATATCCACTCCTCGGACGAAAATACCTAATTGTGCTGGATCAAGGTACTTTAAAGGCACAAAGAATATGCAATGAATTGTTGCCATCTCAGTGTCGGTTGACCAACTTCTGTATTAAACGGCGTGCAATTGTATGGCGAATCACACAAATTGCATTAAATTGTGATTAAGTTAAAATACACACGATTCACCATGCTCTAGTGGAGAATGGTGAAAGTTTCCTAGCAATTAAATGAGAAATTTTAAAGCTCGCCCTCACCGCACCGTCGTTTGTAACTCCAACTTCGTAGATATAAAATTGTGGGGTAAATAAAGCTATATAATAATCTCAAAATATAGTGTCAAGAATATTTAAATAAAAGAGCTCATATCAGTGTCAAAGGTTTATTTTAAATATGCAACTAGTTCTAAACCTTCACCTCCCAGTGTGCTATTATAAATGACAGCGTGCCTTGAATTGTAGTGTCGCTCAACGTTATACTTTTTGCTATTACAGAATGTCCACACACTAAACATTTAGCACGTTCTCCAGCTTGTGCAAAAAGCCACTGTCCTTCCCATTGGGATTCTTGTCGCACGATATTTCTGCTAGAACTTGGTCTCTTCTTCCTGGAACTCATATCCATTAACAGCAGCCGTCACCACTGTGAGACAGCCGGTTTGTGTACGCTGATAACACGTGACTACTCCGCCCGCCCGAGTACTCTACCGGCCGGGCGCCCACTAGACCAAATGACCGGTGTGAGCATGCCTGGTATATAGAAAAATGGAAGTTTCTCATACAACGACTGCAACCCCATAGAATTCCCAAGAAAATGTTGAATTATAGACCAAGAGGATATCGATCTACAGGAGGACCCAGAAAGAAGTGGAAAGATGGGAGACTGGAACAGGCTTTAGCATAATCCAGAGATGGGTAAAAGTGGACTCGTGAATCCATGTGATTCATGAACCTTTCTCCTTGTAATTATGCAACACAACGGTACACATCCCTTTCCTTAGTTGACTTCAGGAGTCCAAAGGTCGTTTCGTGACCGGTGTCAATGGAGGAATTATGTCTGTGTCAACACCATCTACCTCATTTGTAGTAAGATTACATGGTTTACTTCGAGCCAGCATTGAACGGCTTTACTGTAGATATCATGGCGTATACAACGGGAAAAATAGTTTATTATAGTTTATTATCATTATCATTATTATTATTATTATTATTATTATTATTATTATTATTATTATTATTATTATTATTATTATTATTATTATTATTATTATTATTATTATTATTATTATTATTATTATTATTATTATTATTATTATTATTATTATTATTATTATTATTATTATTATTATTGTTATGATTATTATTATTGTTATGATTATTATTATTGTTATGATTATTATTATTGTTATGATTATTATTATTGTTATGATTATTATTATTGTTATGATTATTATTATTGTTATGATTATTATTATTGTTATGATTATTATTATTGTTATGATTATTATTATTGTTATGATTATTATTATTGTTATGATTATTATTATTGTTATGATTATTATTATTGTTATGATTATTATTATTGTTATGATTATTATTATTGTTATGATTATTATTATTGTTATGATTATTATTATTGTTATGATTATTATTATTGTTATGATTATTATTTGTTATGATTACAAATTTAAAGCGTACCAAAGTTCACAATCCAAACATAAAAAAACATATCATGACTTGTGACAGCTCCCTTAACCAATAAATCAAATTATGAAATACTTATTTCAAATGTATAAAATCACTTGATACTGTGCCAGAGAATAAACTAACTAGTTTAGTCCCATTCTTAAAGAGTTAAAAACTGCGCATAGATTTCATAATTTCAAAAATACATATTGAGAATAACATTTCAATACGTGTTAATCCTTTTACTGTAGATGCAGTCAATGTAAGAGTTAACTTGTAATGTGAATCGTAGATCTACAACAGTGGCGGCTCGTGTCTTACAAACTAGGTGAAGAAGTTCACTTAAGGGTGCCGAAAATACAATGCAAAGCCGGTGTCCCACGGTCCAACATTTTTGACCAAACTTATTGTAACCAATGGAATTACACACAAAAGAAACAGTGTCTGTCACACTATACCATTTTGGCCCAGTACAAATGACAGTTCACGTAGCATGCGAGAGGAATAAACATGATGGACGAAAATATTAATTTAGGGACTGCTATGTTAAGTATATGTTTGGAATATATTTCCACAAGACTCAGTAGGAATAAAATGCTTTAGAAGTAAAATATGTTGGCGGAGGCGGTCTTTGTTACAAAGAAGACAACAGGGAACGTGCCGAACAGTATTGGGTCTACTCAAAACGAATTGAGGTTTAGAAGACCCGGAAAACTATCGCAATTTTCTACGAATTTGCGAAGATTTATTTCTCAACCTACTACACCATGTCGAAGGCAAAATTACGCGTTAGGACACAAATATGAGAAGCAGAAAAAAGATAAGGAACAATTGTAATGGTTCACAAACGCACATGAAAAAGTCTGCTGTTTTCTTGAAAAGCGTCAGCTATCGTGTTTCTGGTTGTTTCAAAAGTGTTTAGTTGTAATTTACATTTTAAATGTTCCGTGGAATCATTGTGTTTGTGAAGGGAATGGGTTACATTAATGAAATCTGTGAATCCCTCTTTGTTCCACACGTTATTTTTGTTACTTAAAAGTATATAAGGCAGGCAGAACAGCGATTGCAAACTACGGCTACTGCATAACCAAGAATGGTTATCGAACCAAGAGCTTTTGAATTTAATGTTATAATATCTCCCTATTTTATTATCCTCTCTTTTAATGGGTATATCGATGACATCAGTGGGCCGCCCGAAGTTTAAAACATTTTTCTCGCTTTCATCTTTCCGCCTGGAAAATGGGTTTCTAACAAATTGCAAACTATATCGTTCACTGGATTCATAACAAAACACTTATATTCCGTAATTAAAATATTACAAACATTGGAGGCTAGCAAACTCGTAAATTATACCGTTTACAGTTATGTAAAACACCACGTTTAAGTTTACCACCAGCTCCTCCTCGAGGTACACGACTACTATCTTCGAAGCTCGGGAAACCTTGGAACCATACCCTCTACCGTGTTCTGTGCCCCTACCCAAGTGAAAATGTCTTGTTTGCCGGAAACACGTGCATGCATATACTATTTCCCCATACTGCATGGTTTCGTGATGTCATGTTGTCATGGCAACGAAGCTGTTTGGTGCAACAGTTTCTTCCATAACTGACTCCTTCACTTGGCCTTGCAGCTGATCTGAAGACCCGCTCACACCAATTTTCCCTGCCGGCTGCAAGTTCCAAACAAAAGAAGGGTTGGTCACTGACCCTGCGACGGCTGCTAGCAGTTTAAATGTGTGATTAAACTGTTAGAATGGCAGTAATAATGCTAATATTAACAAAAATGGAATACTGCTATATTCAGGTGAAAACCTCTTCACCTGCTTCACTTGAATAACCGCCACTGATCTACAAACAGATCTAGTGAGAAAAAAAAAGTGCAGAGATTTAGCTGGCTCAGACGTGTTCAATGAACTGTGCAAGGTAATATTCGTATGTTGGTTTGAGAGAAAGTGCCCCTACTGTTACACTGTTACAGAAATATTTTACTCCACATATGTCTCTGAACATTTTTTTTCTCTGATGAACATAGAAAAATCAAAACTGAGATCTCGCGTTTCAGATAACCACCTATCGGTGCAACTGCATATTGCTGTTACAGATATTATGCCAGAGTCTGATTCAATCTTCTCATATGTTCGGATGATGATAATTAATGTGTGCAATTCCGATTTCACATAGTAAAAGTATGACCACCTCTTTTCTGTTTGAAACAAACACGCTGATCATTAACTGCATCAGTCCGCCACTGTGAACAGTTTAAGAAGCGAAGAGGTACCACTCCTCCAACCAGCACGAATGTTACGCGGGTTGTGTGCACACTGGATTCGGAGCATACACAGTTCTGTCCACCTCCGGCCTAACCCTTGAAGATAATAGAAGAACAACAACAAGAACAAGCAATACTAAAGAATAGTTGCTGCAATATACACTGAGAAACTTAAAGAACTCATTTGAAATAATAATTTGTAAGATATAGAAAAACATAGGTTTCCGTATCACTTCTCAGTTATGACCCTTAATACACAGATTTATACCTTTTTGAAACATTACTTTCTGCCAAATTCTGCTCTTTATAGACAGACACATAAGCAATGTCTATATGGCGCATGGCTTCCCTTCAAACAATCCACCCTCTAGTTACAAAGCAAGACACGAGCTGCGCCAACAGCACTATTTTTCGATCCCTGCACGGTGCCTATAGCGTTATTAGATTACCTTTCATTTCCGGCTTCACTATCGTGGAAAACACAGCATAGAATAGACATCCCTTAAATGCATTACAGAATTTCGGAAGTGGAAAATACTCGACTTGGTCTGTATATTCAGATGCTCTCCTTTCTCTTACCAGGCTTTTCCATTCCTTCCATTATATGTTGCCATTAACATTAAGGTCATACCCGCAGTTTTTCTTGAAAAGCAGCTGCACATCGGAAATAGTCTTCCCTTATTTTGAACTGTATAACTTTGGGTTTTCTGGTCGTCTCCTTAGGGCGGTGGTAGCAAGGAACCCAGGTTCGATTCCCGGTACCAGCGTGGAAATTTTCTCCTGCTGGAAGAGCTGGTTCAGGGTGCACTCAACCTCATCAAGTCCCTGGGGGGCCAGTTGAGGAGCTACTTGATTTAGAAGTAGCGGCCTCTGGTCGAGAAGACCGCATAACTGACCGGGAGGGACCGAGGCGCTAACGGTGTCCCTACTCCAGTACTGCACCCCCTTCATGACGCCTATGGTGGGCAGAGGTGGGGGACGCAGCACATTAGCTAGCTAGGCTATGGTACAAAACCGCTAGAGGAAATCCCAGCAAAGGGTACACGGTGGAACGTGTTGCCCAGTTGACCACCAGAGGTCCAAAACCTCAACCACTGCCTCACTTCAGAGTTGCTCTGAAGAAAACAGAGAATGTGCGCAACATCTTTAAAGAGACCCACATGTTTCACGCTATCATCAGGGTGGAAACTTTCAAACCCCCACCAAGACCTCAACAGTGTACAAACTGCCAGCAATTTACACACAATGCTGCTGGCTGTCTGCTGCTACCAGTTTGTGCTTTCTGTGGCGAGAAAGGTCACAGAAGAGTGAACTGCCAGAGGCTGGGAATACCAGGTTCGACGCCAAGATGCTGTAATTGTGGGGATTCCCACTCTTGTCGGTATGCCAAGTGCCCGGTGTGGCAGGAAGCTCGTTTAGAGCTAATGGCAAATAAACAAGGTCACATGTCTAAGTACAACGCCCGACCTCGCGTTCCACATAACTCGGAACTGCCAAGAGAGGCCTTCACCGGTGCAAGATGGCCCGGACTACCCTGCAAAACCCCCATAACTTTTCCAAGTTATGCAGCGGCCACTACAGGACAGCAAGAGGCCCAGTCTGCTCCACCTACTGTTGCACCACCACAGACACAAAGGCAAACAGTTGCACCAACAAACACATCATCCAGCATCTCAGCAGCATCTACTACGCCACAGCAACCTGCACAGCAAAGAATGGCACGGCAACGTGCACCTAGACAGCAACAACAGCAGCAGTCGACTACAAGTGTAGCACCTCATCAACATAAACAGCAGCCAACTACACTGCCTCAAACATATCATCCAAACTCTACACTTCCAACCGTTCCTGATGAGACTTTCCTCAACACAATGAAGCAAATTCCCATAGAGCTTCAGCCTGACTTTGCAGCATTCCTTGCTGAAGCTCTCAGAGCAAGGCCACAACACATACACCCATACACCATCTTCGTCCACACAGTTCTCGCCTTTACAATCCATCATGGGTGCTAGACAGGACGGAAGACTGAATATTCAGTCTCTCAAAGTTTGTTCCTGGAATGCTAATGGCATAAGGTTCAAACTAAGAGAAACTACCAATTTTGTGGCCTCAAAGGGAATTGATGTGCTTCTGGTGCAGGAAACGCACCTAATACCATCAAACAAAGCTACCATTCCAGGTATGCTGTGCTACAGATCAGATAGAGGCGATGGCTATGGAGGAACTGCCGTATATGTGAGGCGTAATGTTGTTCATCACCATCTCTTCACTACTCCGACTACCAACCTGGAAACCACTGGAATCCAAGTAGAGACAAACAGAGGGCCAATAAGACTTTTTTCCGTCTACATTCCCCCTGGTCGTCCCATCCTCGACCAGGAGTTGGACGTCTTATTTTCCAGCAACGTGGCCACCATCGCCCTGGGCGATTATAACGCAAAAAGTCCTGCTTGGAATTCTACAGTTCTCACCAGTCGGGGTAGAACACTGGAACGATACGTGCTCACACACAACATAGTGGTTCTTTCACCATCATCCCCCACCATGATCTACGGAGGTCGTCGTCCCCCTGATTGGCTGGACATCGCCCTGGTCAAGAACACAACTTTACACCCACAAATTTTCTCCCTACCAGAACTGTCTTCAGACCATTACCCTCTGTTACTGATCTTCCACACCAAACCGAACTACAAACCTCAACGCCTCTTTCCATCTCCCAGGCGCGTCGATTGGAAAGCATACACCGGCATAATGGCCGAACTACCGGCAATTATAGAACCGTGCACTACGGTACAAGCTGTGGACTCATTGGTGCACCACTTTACTACATCCATTAATACAGCCATTACTCAGGCCACTCCACCTAGCCGAGGACCAGCTCAAGCGGTCAAGAAGTTACCTCGTCACCTTCGTGACTTGATCGCAGCCAAAAATAGAGCACGCCGACGAGCTCAACACACTGGTTATCCTCTCGATAGGAGAGAATATAATCGACTGCAACGAGTGTTAAAAATAGAACTGGCAGATCACATCAATGAAGACTGGGAACGCAAATTATGTGCGCTCGACACTGAAGACCAGTCACTTTGGCGGATGTCCAAAGCCTTGCTCCGTTTGCCCACACAGGACAAACCCATTCGCCGCGGCACTCGCATTGCACAATCAGCCCGTGAGAAGGTGGAACTAATGGCTGAATTCTTAGAACAGACCTTCCATCCAGCAGACACCTGTGATCTGGATCTCCGGCGTCAAGTCGAGGACCACGTCTCTAACTTTCTCTCCCGGCCCATCCTGCCAGAGGATATAACACAAACCACTGAAACAGAAGTTCGAACTCTTCTATCCACTGTCGCCCCATACAAAGCTTCCGGGTTCGACAACATACCATATGCAGCTCTTAAGGCCCTACCACAGCAGTGGTTGGCCCTACTCGTACATTTATTTAACGCCATTCTCCAACTGGGGTACTTTCCACAGGCCTGGAAACATGCCAAGATGATTACGCTGCCAAAACCAGGGAAAGACACTTCCTCCCCTGACGGTTATCGACCCATCAGCTTACTGCCTTCTCTAAGCAAGCTATTTGAGAAGATTGTACAGGCACGCCTCCAAAGCTACCTGGATACCAATCAGATCCTCAGATCGGAGCAGTTTGGTTTCCGTAGAAAACATTCCACCACTCACCAACTCCTTCGGCTGGTGGACGAGGTTATCAAAGGTTTTAACAACCGACAGTTTGTGGTCTCCCTCTTCCTGGACCTCACACGAGCTTTTGATTCTGTCTGGCACGAGGGGCTCCTCTACCGACTTATCCACTACAACATTCCTACTCATATTGTTCATCTTCTCCATTCCTATCTGCATAATAGAACCTTTTCCGTCTGCAAAGAAGATGTATTCTCCATTTCTCGACCCATCCATGCAGGAGTCCCCCAGGGAAGTGTTCTCGGGCCGCTTCTGTTCTTGGTATACATAAATTCCTTGCCATCATACCCTGGATGTACCCTCTACCAGTTTGCAGATGACACCGCCATTGCCACTGCCTCTACTAAACATAGAGTAGCAGCAAACAGGCTGCAACGATATGCCGACTCTTTAACAGCATGGTTTTCCGCCTGGCGCCTGAAAATTAACCCCACCAAGTCACAGGCAGTCACCTTCACCAGGCGAGTGGTGCAGGCAGATCCTCCTGAACTCCAAGTAGCTGGTGGTAGAGTTCACTGGTCCAACAGAGCCAAGTACCTTGGAGTTATACTAGACCACAAACTTACCTGGAAGCCACACATAGAAGACCTCACAAACAAAATAAATCGAAGGATGGCTATGCTGTACCCTCTTTATAACCGTAATTCAGCAATGTCACTTCCTAACAAACTTCTACTGTACAAACAAATTCTCCGACCAGCTTTGACCTACGGTTGCCAAGTCTGGGGCATTGCAGCTGCTTCTCATCTCCAGAGACTACAAACACTTCAAAATCGTTATCTGCGCATTTCTACTGATGCAGAATGGTATATTCCCAACAAGGACATCCACCGAGACCTATCTATCCCCACTCTCACGGACTACATCTTATCTCTCTCCCGCAACTTCTACAATGCCTTGCCACAAAGCTTCAATGCCCTGATCCGTGGCCTCGGGGAATATGACCTTGACCCCGGGGAAACCTACAAACGCCCCAGACTCATACTTGGCAATAATTAGACGCAAACGTCAACACACTTAAAAAACAACATAACAACAATCTCTATATCTCTCAACCAAACAATCCCCATCAAATATTCCACCGTTTTACCACAGTCCCATTTAAATATGTATAATTGAGCCAGTAAAGGACTTGTCCTGGTATGGCATTAGTCTAGAGGCTCCACCACGGTGGATTCCCTCTTGTGACACACTCCATTCTCTAGGAAATCCCACTGCACTTCCGTTTACGTCACGCTAGTTATCGCTATCCGAAGCCTTGACCGGTTCATTGGTTGGTTTACGCCGCGGTACAAGACTGAGCTGCTCCTTTGCTAAATAACTGACAAAAGACATGTTCACACTTTCGATCATATTGGCTAAAAGAGAAAGAGGTGAAATGAGTGCTTTCAGTATGGCACACCATATCCTAATTAGTAATCATACCTTATAGTTAGCCCTTGAGGGGGCTCCAGGTTAGGGAAAGTATAATATGTATGTCTGAGAAGATTTTCAGAGTGGGCAAATTAAAGCTTATATGGTAAATTTATTAAACACATGTCAAAGAAGAACTTTATAAGAAAAAAGTAAACAGAACGTATTCTCACACTAATATCAGTGTTTGTCGCCGCAAAGAAGTAAAACAAAAAAGCAAAGTAGCTTGTTTTCCCTCTAATTTAAACTATAATTGGTTAATTAACCTTCACTAGCCTATTTCAGATCATAGGACAATAGAGAAGCTATAATACAATTTTATTGCCATAATATGTATTGTCATATTCATGTAAACAATACACAATCTCTAGTTTGTGTGGAGCTTTAGGCCGCTCAACAGCTGTAGTCATTAGCAAATCTATAGTTTGTAAACATGATTAGTCTATTATAACAAAAGAGATCTTTACTCTCACAAATGTATCACATAGGAGTAAATCATATGTAGGTTTTTCTCACCAACGTACATTTATCATAAGTTGTGTGTGTGTGTGTTTGTGTGTGTGTGTGTGTGAGTGTGTGTGTGTGTGTGTGTGTGTGTGTGTGTGTGTGTGTGTGTGTGTGTGTGTGTGTGTGTGTGTGTGTGTGTGTGTGTGAAAGAGCCAGAGAGATTCTAAATATGTATTAGTGGGTCCTTTTCACAAAAAGCAGACATCAACCTCCCCTCTTTCCCCCTTATTGCAGTAGTATCCAGCCAGCACGATCTGTGATAGGTAGGTGTAGGACACGCCTCAGAAAACTCTAAGAAACGATACAAAATCCGTTGAAGATTGTCTTTGGCGTCCTCAGTACCTATAAACCTCGCTGCCACCGTCAGCTAGCACGGCACCGATATAAAAATTCGTTTTTATTTTAATTGCAATTTTCACTAGTCAGATAGAAAAATAATAATTTCATTTAAGAACAAGACTCTAAAATTGTTAATGAAATTGTAAGGCGTACAGAAAGCCCTACTAAAGCTTGTAATTAGATTTCAGGAAGCTTGTTTCGGAACACTCCCCTTTATACCTTCCAACTTCGTTAAGTTTCTTCATAAAAGTACAAATGGGCAGCACACCACCACTCGGTTCCATGAATTTTCCAACCTTTCTCGTTAGTAACACTGGAAATGGAACCATAAAAAACACGGCTTAATCTTCATATGCTGACCAGTTTGCTTAACGGTGAACTGCCGCTAAATAAAATTAACTGGAAGGTCTTGCATGGTGGAAGCTGGAACGCAAAACCCGCTGGCTTATGTGTTTACTGTGTAAACCAGGGTAACGTGCTGCGAGGGTGTATGAATGGTAACCACATTTTGGACCTACACTGTAGCACAGTTCACCCCTCCAATCAATAAGTATATGCTTGGGGAAGCGAACTAGAAGTAAATATTGAGCTAAAGGGCGACTCAGTCCTACTGTAAGATTTTAGTCCAGCAACTCTGAATGAAATGCGCGTCTTTTTGCTCCTCTAGCTTTTGTTGAGACTAATATTATTGAAAGTACCTGGTGCACTCCCTCTATCCGTATTTCTATAGTGGCCCTCAGGTTACACTGCTTTACTGAGGGTAAAACTATCATTTTAACAAGCTTGACGTCAATATATCGAAAATAGATTCCACGATCTTAAGGAACGGAGGGAAAGCAATGATACCTTTAAGGCAATGTATCTATGAACATTTAAAAATCCAGTTTCCTTCTGATTGCTTTGAATCTTTTTCCACAAGCTTAGAACATAAAATATATGGTATACATAAAATGTCAATGTCCTATGTCCAACCGTTTAAATTACAAATATATTTATTAATACTGAATCACTTTTTGATATGCTAACACGAAATAACTCTTGAACCCTACAGTTTACTGTAGCTTTCCTAAAATTTTAATTTGAGTTCAGTATTCAGATGTCATACAGGCATTGCTTAGATTTAATTAGTTGAGAGGAAAAAATGTTTTGTATACAATTTATTGATATTTTCAATTTTTTTCAGTATGAGTTGTGAAAAATATTTAATTTCAGACAATTACTTAATATTTTAACTAGTTCATCACAAACTGTAATACCTTTATATCTGAAGCTCGCCGGATAATTTCAAGTTTAGTAGCAGTTTTTGAGAATTTTAAGTTTCCTTGGTCATTTTCAATATAGAAAGTTTCCTTTCTCTTCCCATTGTTCATAAAATTAAGAAGTGTATTGCTCTTAGCTAACCCTACACTATGCACTTTTGCTAGTTTGTGCATCAAACTTATAAAATATCTACTTGTAATGCTTTATTATAAACTAACGAGTAACTTAAAACCTATTAAATACCTAAACCATGCCTAATATATAACTGGAACCCTCAAATAATATGGCAAGGTTACAGAATTAGAGAACATTGACGGCTTTTCTCTGTTTTTAGAAGCAAATCACATGTCAGATTTGTGGCATTACAGCTTGATATATCAAATTCATTTCAGCACAGTCAACTCACAACCTCTCTGAAGCAAAATTCCCTGCAAGAAACTAAAAGTAAAACCAGTGAAAACGAAAATTGTATTCGAAACCTGTAGCGATGAATTTTAGCGAGTAACGCTCACCCGTACTAGGACATTTAAATGCGCTCCTGTGACATGAAAATATAAAGTATAAGCATTATTCGATTGCAAAAAGTTAAAACCGAAATTTTCGGCAATTTTTACCGAATTTCGTCGGTACATTGCCATAAAGGACAAGAAATTAAAAATAGTGTCCTTCAAATATTTATGCACTACAGTGCAAACAAAAGCGAAATACTTCACAAAACACGCCACAGAGAAGACAACCCAAGCAATAATGGCAACCCACGAAATAGAACTTGTACTAACCATTCTTAAAAATATTTATTCGTATATTTTCAAATCATATTTTAATTTATTCGTATATTTTCTTCGTGTTAGTTGAAATAACATTTTCAGAAAGTAGTTTATTGTTTATCTCCTTGTAAGCACAAAGATAATATGGGAGTACAGTAGGCTTTGAGTGATAGTCAAATGTCTTACAGCTTTGAGATTCCATTCTCTTTGCACGGTTAACATATTGAATAACGATGTTCCATTTGACAGAATGGAAGTTCTCCAAAATTCACACTAAAAACAAACAATATCTCCGAAATGGTCCACTCTACAAAAAATGTATTGAAACTACTTTAGCAAATTGTAGAAAGAAATATCTTCCGGGCTGTTATGCCGTGGTCTGCTGGAGATCTGTCTTCCAGACGTTTCGTCTACAACTGCGGTAGACATCCTCAGTGGCGTTGTCGAAGTCTCCTCGTGGAAGGTATCACTACGACTGATGCGTCGAGAGCCAAGAGCCAAGAGCCAAATCAGGTCGCTCGGGTTTACCCGGGCGGGATGTATGCCCACGGTACCTATCCATTTAGTATGGATTTACCCGTGAGGTATGAAAGGTGTAGTCAAATGTACAAGCTATTTGTGTCAGTGTCAGCCAATGGTGATGATTGGTTACTCTCTCTTGCTATAGACTAGGGATATGGGTGCCAGTTAGAATGTCTACCCATCCTGGGGCACCCATGCCCCTCTGCTCACTTAGCAAAGGTCAGCTTGTCTAACCAGCAAGTCAAGCAGTGTCAAATTAGCGAGAAACCGAATGCATTGGAATGTTTGGTGAAATGAGGAAGCAGCGAAGCTAATTAGCCCAAGACATCCTTGGGTAAACGATAGCTTTTGCGCCTCCTGGGTAGATGGTGATCATATTGACCCAGGGTATTTACCAGATGGTTAGGGTGTGGCGTAAGTTTCGCATACATAGAGCGGGCTCTATCTCGCACAACATCCACAATATATGGAATGCCAGAATGAGTATGGAGAATATGGGAAGAAAATCTACGGTCAGTATCGTAGATCATCCTAAGGGCGCTGTTCTGCACGACTTGCAGTCTGCGGATGGTGGTTTGAGCCATGAATCCCCATGCCTCGCATCCATACAGGATCAGGGGAGGGATGATCGCACGATAAATGCGTAATTTAAGTCGTGTAGGCATAGTAGACCTAAAGATGGGATAGAGCTTTCCCAGAGCGCCGTGACCTTGTGCAGCTTTAGCTGTGACATGCTTGGTGAAGGTAAGTCCTCGGTCTAGTTGTACACCAAGGTACTTGGCTGTGTTGACCCAAGGGATTCTCCTGTGACCAAGTGTCAGGTCCCTTTCTGGTCTCCAGGAATGAATTTTACCTAACACAAAAGCAGAGCTTTTCCGTGGACTGATTCCCATTCTCCATTTTTCACTCCAACTCTCAATGGCATCTAGGTGTCTTTGTAATGGGGGAAGGCAGTAACGTAGATTTTTGTTACGGGCCAGTATGAGGACGTCATCGACATATTGGCACGTAACAGTGCTGGGTTCAACGGGGAAGTCAGACATGTATAAGGCAAAGAGCAGTGGCGATAGAGCACTACCTTCCGGTACTCCGGCCGCTATTGGTCTGATAGTTGATAACCTGCCCTCCACTCGCACCCTGAAAGTGCGGTCACGAAGGAAACTGGCTATGAGGGTCAGGTAGGGGGAGGGGAGATTTGCATCTCTAAGTTTGTACAGTAGGCCCTGGTGCCATGTTGTTGCAAAGGCCTTATCCACATCCAGAAGTACTGCGACAGTTTTGGAATTTTCCTGGAAACCCAGGGCAGCCCTCTCAACAAGACGCAGGAGCTGTAAGGTAGTGGAATGACCTTGACGGAACCCGAACTGATGATCCGGAATGAGCCTCCTTTCCTCAAATAGAGGAGTTAGACGGGACAGTAGAAGTTTTTCAAAAATTTTCGAAATTATTGGGAGTAGACTAATGGAACGGTAACTTGATGGAAACTTGGGATCCTTGCCTGGTTTCAATATGCAAATCATCCTCGCTTCCTTCCAAGCAGTAGGGAAGTGTCGGAGATACAGGCAAGCATTGTAAATTCTCGTGAAGTGGATAATGGCTTTGCGAGGCAGGTGTTGTAACATATGTGTCGTAACACCATCATATCCAGGGGATTTGTTGGGTTTGAGACACCTAATTTGCGAGGAAACTTGCCTTGGTGTGACAATTGGTATGCGAGTCGCCTCGTGTGGTGGTGGAGGATCCTCATAGAGGTAATCCACCGTTGCCTCAACTAGTTCTGAAAAATCCTCGTCTTCTATGTCCTCTCGGGGCTCAAATTGGGACTCTAAATAGTCCGCGAAGTCAGTGGCTTTCTCTTGCGGTTCGAAAAATAATCTCCCGCGAGTGCCATGTATAGGATGCTGATATAGCGTTTTGTCCCTTCTCAGGGATTTAATTATCCGCCAGGGCTTCTTTTCTGAGAGGTTTATGTTCCTCATGGTGTTTTCCCAGGCCTCTTTGCGATGTGCACGTAAGAGGCGCCTAGCCAGGGTCTTAAATCGCAGATAAATTGCCTGCAATCTGGGATGGCGGAAACGCTGCCAAAGCTTCCGAACTGTTGACTTAGCTCTTAGCAACAGTCGGAGTTCATTTGGGATGGTTGTGGGGTTAGGAGTATTGCAAGGAATGCGGTAAGTGTGCCCTCGTATCACATTTGATATTTGTCGGGAGAATGCATTCGCCGCTAATTCTAACGATGATGCGTCGACTGTCTGTGGGGCTCCATTTATACCCTGCGCAACGTGCGCTGATTGGCCCGGGGCGTCCAGAGGCGTGGTGGCTGGTGGAGGGTGTTCTACCTTGCTATCCTGCTTCTTATGATGTTCTATGACCGGATGCCAGTTGCTGTTTAATCTTAAGGCCTCTTCCTTCTTATTAAAGTTGTTAGGGTGCTTGTAAATTTCAATAGCCTCTCGCTGTAGTCGGGCATGGTAATGTATGGTAGATGCAAGGATGCGCGTATCCTGGAACTTAATACTGTGTTCACCGACTGCATTAAAGGCATGTTCAGCAATCGCAGACTTGTCAGTTTGGCCCAGGCGGCAGCTTCTTTTGTGTTCCGTGAGTCTGGTCTTAACACTGCGCTGAGTAGTTCCAATGTATACTGAGCCACAACCACAAGGAATACTATACACTCCAGCCGATGACAAAGCTTCTCGGGGGTCCTTGGGTGATCGTAGTAAACTGCTTAACTGTCTGGTGGGTTTGAAGATCGTCTTGACGTTATGTCGCTGTAATATGCGATCAATTCGGTCGGTGACATTTTTTTAAATATGGTAGGAACACAATGCCCTTACTTTTGGGCTGATCTGGATTCCAGATGACAGGTTGAGTCTTAGGAGGCCGGCAAGCTCTTCTTACTTCTTGGATTGAATAGCCATTGCAAAGTAATGCTTGTTCTAAGTGGCCAAGTTCTTGTTTTAAGAAGTGCGGCTCACAGATGCGGGAAGCACGGGTTGCAAGCGTCTTGATCATTGCACGCTTCTGTCTGGGATGATGATTGGACTGTTTGTTTAAGTAGCGGTCAGTGTGGGTAGGCTTGCGGTAGACCGTGTGTCCAAGTGAAACGCTAGTTGTCCATCCTTTTCTTTTTCCATTGTGAACTGAATGCGTCGATTGATGCTGTTCAGATGTTGAAGGAAGTCCTGAAGGGCGTTCTCCCCGTGGGGCCATATGACGAAAGTGTCGTCTACATATCGAAACCAGACCAATGGTTTTTGTGCGGCCGTTTCTAGGGCTAAGGTTTCAAAATACTCCATGTAGAAATTAGCAACCACAGGACTCAGGGGACTGCCCATAGCGACACCATCTAGCTGTTCGTAGAAGGACTGGTTCCACTGGAAATAAGTCGTGGACAGCACATGATGGAAGAGTGCGAGTATATCATCGGAGAAAATGGGTTTCAACTGCTCAAGGGCTTCATCAACAGGAACCATGGTGAAAAGTGATGTAACGTCGAAGCTGACCAGTAGATGTTGAGGTAGTATGGTTATACTTTGCAGCTTCTGAATGAAGTGGGTCGAATCCTTGATGAAAGAATCCGTCGTGCCAACATGTGGTTGTAATAAACCGGTTAAGTATTTGGCTAAGGCATATGTAGGAGATCCAATAGCGCTGACAATGGGCCTTAGTGGTATTTCCGGTTTGTGGATTTTAGGTAAGCCGTAGAGACAAGGAGGCTGTGCTTCAGATCTGGTGATTCGGCGTTTGTCTTCTGTTGGCAGGGAAGAGCTCTTAATAAGCAGGTTCGTTTTCCGAAGAATACGTGCTGTGGGATCTCGTTTTACTACTTTAGCAAAATAGACATTTTTGTATAGTAAGATTTGGCCTATCTCTTACGGTTTACCAGTTATGCAAAAGTCATCCAGAGTAAATACGACAATACTCAAACATATGACATTTTAATCAAAATCGTTAGAGTCATTTTCAATAAAATCAAAATTTTCGAAACATTTTCCATGTAAAGGGTAGTTTAGGGTGAAGCAATTTTCCTCAAAATCTTCTTGTCATATCCTTAAGACATTAAACTTAAATACCAACTTTGAGTTTAACCGACTCTTCATTTTTGAGTTATGCTGTCCACAGACAGACATTAACGGAGCTTTTTCTAAGTTTTTTTTTCATTCAGGGGCCTCAAAACATGTATTTTCGGTGAAATGTCTACATCAAATTTTTGTATGGAATACAATATTTCCTCTACTTTTCGTAGTAGAGAAAGTAAAAAACGTCACAACCTTCAGTCTAGAGACAGCAATGTTAGTATTTAGTGTTAAAGTTTTTCTAATCTTAACATACGACATTGAAATCATCTAGCCACATTTAGCTACGAAGAATTTATTCACCCTAGAAAGGGTGAAAGCGAACTACATAAAGAAAACAATAGGAGTATCCAAAATGACATGGTCAAGACTCGCATATCTCCTGGTAATGGAAACCTTCCTCGTTTAAAACCTTAGACCAAGCGTGCCTGTACCCAACATCTGCGCATCGGAAAACTGCTGGTAATACTGCCAGGGAAATAAGAAATAGTACAAGATTTGTATGCCACAGGAGTCATGGTAGACAGATCACAGAGAAAGACACCTTGAAATGAGACACGTGATTACAAGATTGGCGGTCCACGGATTTCATCATCTAATGTGCAAACCCCAGACTTCCATGGACCAAATATTGACTGTGTGTATGTGCGTGTGTGTGTGTGTGTCTGTGTGTGTGTGTGTGTGTGTGTGTGTGTGTGTGTGTGTGTGTGTGTGTGTGTGTGTGTGTGTGTAACAGAGTGCGGACACCTCGATCCACCGCAACCCTAGCATTGATCTATTTCTGGCAACCAGCCCTGCCCCCAGGGGGGAAGGGGTGAGGCTAATTGAGACCGGAGGCATGTCAGAGAGCAGCGCTAACGAAGTCCAGAGACGTATAAAAGTCCCTAACAGTTACAGATATTGACACCTGGCGCACAACCGAAGTGTATCCTCTGCCGAGGTAGAGGGCGACGAGGCGACCCTTGCGGCTTGGTCAGCAACCTTCAGGAGAGCAAGGAAGAGGTTCCAGTGCGCAAGCAACTATGCCATCTGTCCTCATTCGCCAAAACACACCGCACTAGTAAACAAACGAAGGTAAATGAGAAATGAAAAGAAATAAATCCGTGAATAAGAGATTATTGCGCTCCAGTATTCATTTATGTGACATGGGGAAACCAAGGAATAATCCAAGTTAAAGTGCGCGGCTACGGGAAACGAACTCGCGACCTCCCGAATGCGAGCCACAGACGTCATCGCCTGAACCATCTCTCTCGGTGAGTGAAAAACCGTGCGATCTATACCATATTGAAATCTGACAAAAAGAACAAAAATAATATGTACATATACAAACATATAAACCATCAGCATAAACTTCCATGTATGGCTATTTGGCTAGAATTTAGTTATTAAAATATTTTAATCGCATATTCTTGTGTAATTATTCACGAGTTACGGGTAGTTACGTATAACGTATACGACTTTCTGCACTAATTTCGTTTATTTTGAATACGTACGTGGAATTTTTTGAGAATTTTTAAGATGAACTTTCGACGAAATTTCAGCATAGAAATTTTGGGTGCAATGTCATACCTTATCCACGTACTGTAGGTGTGTAGTAAAAAAATGTAATGACAGACATTCACAATTTCATCCTTCAAGTATACTTTATGAACTGCTCATACTATGAAGTACAAAATCACTTCATTAAAAAACTAAGAGCAGCTTAAATCACGGTGAATGACACCGTGATATTGGAAAAGTATTCAAAAAAGATATTTCGCACTTCTGAAGAAAACAAGGCCTTAAACTAGGTAATATCTGATATAAATGTTGTAACGTTGCTAGAAATGCCATTTAGAAACAAGTGTCAAGAGGTATCAGTGGATAATTAGCATGGACACTGCAGCTATTGCAGCAAAACTCTGGCAATTTTACATTATTTCAAGCTGCTTTTAACCCTTCGTTGCTCGCTAAGGGTCTGGGAGACCCTTACGTTTATATACGTTCTAGAATTTGAACAAACGCACCTATGCAATCGCCTGATTAGGACATCTAACATTACACCTTACTTAACTGTTTGAACGAGAACAACCTTAGCTGTTTATCTCTTTAGCTCCAAAAATGACTAATTGACAGTTACGTGTTGCAGACATGTTTTTCCTCGTTAGTTGCGCAATATTACTTTGCTATTGCAAGTAGCACTTTATTACTTCTCGCAGACAGGAGTAAAAGGTATGATCTAAAAAGTTTCAAGCACTTGGAATACGTGCGTAGTCTACTTTGTGATGATGATGACTTACACGTGTATGACAACTTGTATGAATAGGATGATTTCAATTCTGAAGATAAACTGAAAACATCTTTAGAATCACGAACTGATTATAAACAGGAGGATGAAAGCAACCTATTCATATTAACGTGACATTGGGATGTTCAGCAATATACGGACGAGAGAGGATATAGGGAGCGGTTGTGTGTGTATGTGACCGTAACAGTAACGTTAAAACACAAATGAGCTCCGAGACTACAATTTATTATATTTCCATGCAATGCAGTAGGTACTAATTATAATATATACTGTACTCGTACTACGGTTTATTTATTTTTCATCTATCTAGTAACATAGTACTAATGAAAACCATGTATATTTCAGCTAAATGAAACCGAACTTGGTAACGAAGGAAAAATAAAGTATAAAAAATAAATACAAATATATAAGCACAAAAATGTAGCGAGGGCCTCCTAGGCCCTGCGCCAGTAACGGTATTGTATCAGGCATGCAAAAGGTCTAAAAGAATACCAATGAAAACACTGAGGATTGCCTACGTAACAAATTTGATAGTAGATATAGTGACCTTTGAATATGATATGCTGAGGGACCCTGGTACTGAAAAATGACCGAAAAACTATCAGCTTGAGCATTTTTTTTTATTCATATAAATGTTCCCCAAGCCTTCAGTCATTTTTTGGCAGTGAAATTCTTTTAGATTCCACCATTTTTAAAGGTCTAGGGCAGGCTTAAAATATCATGCATGCTACATTTAAATGCTGCCTGTCTGGTTGAATTGTCGATACCAAACTATTGCCAGAAAGCGCTCAAAAGCAACCAGATTTATCCGAAAGAAGTGGTTAAGTGACACCTTACCGCAAGGGAAAAACCATGAATCTTTGGATTAAATTTAAAATTAGTTTGTTATTTAACGACACTTTCAATTGCTAGGATCACATCAGCGTCGCCGGTGTGTCAGTATTTCGTCCCGCAGGAGTTGTTTTACATGCCAGTAGATCTACTGACATGGAGCTGTCGTTTTTAAGCAGACTTAAAAACCATCTGGGCCGGATTTGAACCCGCGACCTTGGGATCAGTAGGCCAGCGAATAACCAACTGAGTCACCCGGACTGATATTAGACAAAAAATAGGGAAGGTGTGAAAAACGGGTAATCTAGCTCATGATCATGATGTATGTGTGTACTGTATGCCCACGACAAGAAGGCTAGAGGGGAATGAAGGGCAGAGGGGGCTTGAACTGTGTATCTACTCCGGTAGCGGACCTGTTTACTAGGAAATGAGTGTATGAGAGTGCATATTTCTAGCTATATGTGAGTTATGTGACAAGATTGTGTATTTTAAACGAGCTTAGCATCCTTGTTATGCTCGGAAACTAAGCATAAACACCGTGCGGGAAGCACAAAAGATTACGCTACACATTCCTAAGACTTGCCTTCTTTACACTTTTAAGTCACTATGTGCACAATGCGCATTGAATTTCTCCAGCGTGTACTCCATTTATTATATTCAGTCTTTGGTTGCAAAATCTGAAAATGTGTTTAGCTTTAAAACAATTAAACATACAAAAGTATTTAAACATATTTTCAATGTCCATCAAAGCACAGAAATCAATTTCTTTTAAACTATGTTTTCCTCCTGCTAGAGATTGGTGGTATTTGTTGGGCAATTAGAGTTTATAAAACAATAACACTGTTATATCTTTTAATATCTGGATATTTTTTATATTAGTGCATTTTGGCATTAAAAAATTAAACAATTATTTCCCTCAAAATTATAAAAGAGATTCTACTGGAACTTTGGTATTTTATAAGTTAGCACCCTTAAATGTGCAAGGTATTGATTTCATATCTATAAAAATATAGAAAAAAAGTAAGAGCTCTCAGTCCCAGATTCCCGAGAGAGAGAGAGAGAGAGAGAGAGAGAGAGAGAGAGAGAGAGAGAGAGAGAGACTTCGTCCTGAATCAGTTTTATGTTCAAACACACTCGGTTCTTAATGACAATGACATCAACAACAGCTCGAATCTCACTTAAAAGAATAAAGGAGTTTTGTATTTTACAAAGATAGCACTAATGAGCCTTCTACTCGAACCCTGAAGCAGTGGGCACTAATGATCGTGATATGATAATTCACTGCTGAAAGGTACGCTATTAATACGACTTGTGGTCTCAATATAGTGCACATTCTATGAATACCCTCTGAAGCAAATGCGCTCCACATGCCATATTGCAGTTAACAAAGCAGAAGGTGCCCCATAGAGTGTGTAATGTTTGCAAGGTATATACCGCTCAGTATCGATTTTGCTTCGAAAGCCAGCTCCTTCAAAGCCTGCTATTGTCTTATGACTTATTTATGACGTCATGTTGCTAGGAGATTTTTTTTTTTGTAGTTTAACCTCCTTTCGAAATGAAGGCCAGTGGGGAGTGAAGTTGAATTTTTTCTCAGAGCATAACATTAACATCTGCAAAGATTTTGTTGCTGTGTCTGTTAAAAAAACAGGAAGTGTGCATTAGCAATGTATACCTAAGGCAAAAGTAAAAATATTTTACAACACTTTTTTACACACATCCTCTTAGATACAGGTGTCTAATTAACACGAAATGCCCTTTAGCCATACAAATTACTTGATATGGTAGATACTAAGGAAATAAGTGTTAACGGTATGCCGTTTTATGCCACAAAATGTGTTTCATACTTCTTGAATTGCTTTAAAGGGAAAGCTATCTAATACTTGATTCCTACCTTTCGGTTCTTCAAGTCTTTATAGATGACTTGAATAAAGCCTGCTCTTCAGATATCCTCACAAAAAGTCTGAATGTAGAGATCAGGGAGGCCAGTGAATATTCCAACTTATAGGTGATATTATTTTAGAAATTCTAGGAAGTTATGATGTATCCCGTGTTCCAGCATTCCAGCATTCGAGAACAGGTCGTACAGGTTCTGCTGTACGGTATGTTTATTTGCACAGCACCTAGCCGCTTATTGCAGTAAAGAAGGTGTTCTAAATGTTTTCAAGCTTTTGTGTTTGTGGGCAATGATTTCTTCCTGCATACCTAAGTTTGGATGCAGGAAGGGGGCAGGAATAGGTGTTGGGGTAACTATTTGTTAGATGATGGGAGTGACATTACCATTATCCAAGGGCGTCCTTGGGTAGGCGGTAACTTCTCCTTCTACCAGGTGCTTGTGGTCGTATTGACCTAATGCCCGTACCAGCTGATTGGTGTGGGAATTCAGTTTGGAGTGCATGGTTCGGGATCGCTCCCATGATGTAGGGTAGTCCGGAGTGGTTGTGAAGGATGTAAGACGGGAATCTACGCCCGGTATCATATATTGTTCCTAACGCCCTATTCTGCACTGTGTGCAGTTTGCGTATGGTGGAGGGTGCCGCCGTTGCAGCCGTATAAGATCAATGGCGGGATGATTGCTCGGCAATGCGTAGTTTTAGGTACGTGGGCATGGTGGATCGCAGGATAGGGTAGAGCTGTCTGAGCGCAGCGTGACCAAGTCCGGCCTTTGCGCGGACGTGTGGAGCGTATGTTAGCCCGCGGTCGAGGAGAACGCCTAGATATTTGGCGGAGGTTACCCATGGGATGTTTGTATCCTGTGTTATTAAAATATTTTGACACCGGCAATTGCGCACAACAAAGGGCAGTCGGGGTCGGGCTAGCGGTACGCATAACAAAGGCGTTCAAGGTCAAGCTGCCCCGCACGACTGTTGTGAACACGTGACAACAATCAGATCGGCGACACAAAGGGTTGTCCAGATTATTCGAGAAGTGTACGGCAGTCGGCGTATTTCTAGAAGTTCAAAAAAGGTCCGTGTTACGCCAGCCTCGTTATATAAGGAGGCAAATCAACCAGCAGGGTGAGTTAGTTAAAGACAGGAATCAATTAGTTCTTAGTTTGAGTGCGCATGTGTGTGTCAGCTGCGTGTGTGGTTGCGTCATGTAGAACGGGGCCCAAATTACTTAGCTGCTGACGGGTCCTTAAACTCCATCCACTTACTCACTCATGAAAAACGATGACGAAGCAGATAGGAGGGTTGAGTGATTGTATCGACAGAATTAGTGTTTTAGAGACAGAGAAAGTTAAGAAAGACAGTGAAAAACGTGGTTTAAGGTTAGGGGACGAAAATAGTTGTGAGTTGTAATATCAAGAAAAACTAAACACTGTGTTAACGTCGGTAAAAGACAACTGCGTATCTGTGCAAACATTGTAAAATAAACTAAATGTGCTGTACCTTTGTGATTTTATCACAATATGTTGTCTCTTCTAAAACAAAGGTGCAGCTTACCGTGAGAAAAATGTCAAGTTAATAGACATACTTCTTGCCAGTTCTGCTGAGCTTTTACTGTTCCGTAGGGGAGGGTTTCCGACTCGCTCAGCTGCTTTGGTGCGAGCGCTGCGGACTCCTAGCACTAGTGGTACTTCTTACGTTACCAGAAGTAGTCTGGACCGAACGTGTGAGCCCCTCCGTAAAGGAGTTTTTCGGAATGGCAGTGTTTTCTGATATTCGTGGGAGATAGAGTACGTCCTGCCATTAGGCCAGGACGCAGTTGTGAGGCGCCCCGAGAGTACCGGGTGCTATTCTGCAGAGCTAGTAGCTGGAGTATTACATATCGGGCGACCCCACCTAGGTTCTTAGTCTTCCCGGATGGGTTGACGCATGTAAGTGGCGTATCCACTTCAGTCCCCTGCGTAAAAGCGCGGGGGGGGGGGTAAGAAATAGGCATTGCCCTAATGTAAAGAGCCACGGACTGCATAGGTTAAGTTATACGCTGCCTTCCCTGGTATTAAGGTTGAGTTTCAACTCAAGGTGGACCCTGACGCGACTTTGTGGTTGTCTTTGTTTCCTTAAAACAATTCTATGGCCATGTCAAAATAAAGTACAGATCGCAAAAAAATTATTAGTAGTACTAAAAGTATATTTATTAAATGAGTTGCCATTTTGCGACTTTGTTTTGTAAATAATATTTGTTTCCATTCATTTAAACCTATGCCATTCTTAACGCAGAAAGAGCACAGCAATGACACAGTTTGAAAGAATATTAATGATCTTTTAAGTTTACTTTAATTTAATCATCCTCCCCGACAAACCTGTCGGTCCATCTGTATCATACTGGAAGATTAGACCGAAAATTTCTGCAATCGGTAAACTTTGTAATAATATCTACTATGGCGCAGTTTTCACTTCCATTTCCCGTGTAACGTCAGTAGACTTGCCGCAGTGATATACACATATCTGAATGTTTCAAACCAGCACATCTCTATTAATAACCGATTCTTTACGCATTACCAGTGCAGAAGTTACATGAGCAACATATAAAGGTTGTTCTAAAATTTATCCGTCCGACTCGGAGGTTTCGCAAAGATGGCCAAATTACCGTTATAGTTAAGTATCGTTCTCTAGATTCGCGTTGTAAAGTTTCAGACGCGTAAATGTGAGACAATAATGTTAACCGGGTTGTCACTGGGGTGAACACGGGGATTAACCGGTTCCCCTGATTTGTTCTCGCATTTTCCTATCTTCCAAAGAGCTTCAACTATATTATCACTAGACAGCGTGCGCTGACATGTAATACGGATTAGTTGGACACGGAGAATGAATGATATAAGCGGTACTGTGCAGCCGTCGTATTACACGCACATCAGCAGACGTCTGCAGCTGTGTACATGCGAGAGTAGCGACAGCAGAACCCATGTGCACTAAACTTGCGACTTAGTGCACAATCTTCCGCCCTCTAGTTATCATTGTGTACCCTAAAATCTGACCACCCCAAAACCAAAAATTTCGGAGAAATCAGAGGAGTGACACAGAATCACAAAATGGCATGGCTAGTGTAAAAAAAGAAATATTAACATATTCTACAAAGTGGGTAAGACTGTGTCAGAGTACTTCATTCTGAAGTGTACCCCCAACAGAAATACGGGATGATTCTTCTTCTTGGATTTTCGAGGTGACAAAGTGGATTTATGTAATTACGAGTGCAACAGCTACTGAAGATGAGTGTTCTTGAGATCTTGTTCATGGTAGCCCAACACACTACTACGGAGAAATTCTGAGCAAAATGTTACACAATGTTTTGGGTATGAGAAGTATATCCGTTCGACGCATGCTGCGTTTGTTAACAATAGACAAACAAGGCATTTGAATGAGCAGTTCTCAAGAGTTATTGTTTAAACGCAATTTCAGCAAGTCTCTCACGTTTCATATCATTAAATGAAGTATATATGCACACTACACGCCAGAGACGAAGGAGCAATCCAAAGAATGTGTGACAACACGTGAAAATCCAGCAAACGCTTCTACATCTACCGCATTCGCCAACCTTGCTTCCCAGTAATAAGCTTTTGTGCCCAAAACTGAAGAAAAGATAGGGTGGGGAAAAATCCACATTAAAATATGTCAGTGAATAAGAGAGACGATTATTTTGTACAATTGGATAGCTCCGATTTACTTGGAAAGACTTTGGACTAAGTGTGTCCATTGAGGGTACACTGAAGTGAAAAAGGTGGTTTTCTAAAATATTAAAGTTAGAGAGGCTTAATTTTTTGCATAGGTATTTCTAGCAACCAAAATGTGTGTACCAAATTTCATTCGAATATCTGATCATATTCTTGATATATTAATTTCTATCAATTTTATTGAGCATAATCAAACTCTCTTCCATCAGATGTTGAACTACAAAGTTAATTTTTAAAATTATATCTGTGACTACCTTTGTAACAAGTTAGACGATGGACATTTTCATATAACGAGCAGTTTTTCTTAAAAGTGCTTTTAATACCCCAAAGTGTAAAAATGTCATAAAATAGCACACTATTATATTACATAAATGCTAAGGCTTTCATGGCCGGCGTTGCTAACTTCATTATGCATTCTATTACATTAACTATTTTTTAGAAAAATTATAACGTCAAAATGCCAAAGGGATATTTTGGTGCCCATATTATGAACTATATTGTAAGAAACGTCTAAATGTCTAGCTAGATTTTTATGTGAGAAGATGACAAAGTAACAAACATGTTATTTCCGAGCAAACTGAGTTTAAAGTTTAAATGACAGGTACCCATTCAAAAGGCAGAGGCGTACCACTTTAAAAATGTGTTTTCACCCTTCCCAAGGGGATTAAAGCTTAGCTGATGTATTCTTTAAGGTATGGAGTATTTGTGGAATAAATATCCAAGTATAGTTTTTTTTTCACCGAATAGGCTAAAATATCACTTCAGTGTTCTCTTTAAAAACATTAAAAATATTTGAGCTTAAACTTTCTGATTCTCTGGTCAGGCTGTAAGATTTCAGAACTGCCCTCTTATATAGTTTTTAAACGTACGTTATGCAGTTTCTCTATGAGAAAGGATGTCAGAAACCTACATAAAAACGAAAGAAACTGAAGCAACTATATTTCAAGGCATTAGCAAGGCCTTCTGTACATCGGTCTCATTAAACGTTTTTCTGCCCTTGAGAGCATTTTAATGTCATCTGAAGTGGAAAACAGCAGCAAAGTTTCTCTTATGATCATTACTCCATTCAGCATGTTTAACTTTCAAAGCACTGGCTTCTGAGACTGCTGAAGTTGCAAGGACAATTTAATTAGCTTTTAAGCTGTTCATGCTGAAATAAGGACTTTCAACTCAGCACAATGAAAATTTCATTTCGTTCTAAACCAAACTAAAAAGGCATGGGAAAGGAAGTCTTTGTGGTATGTTGGATATTAGAATATTTCAGATTAGACAAAGCAATTCTTCACGATAATATAAAAATATGAACAATAGAATAATATGTTTTATGTACAACACACTTTCAAATTTTAAAATTTTAAAGTGAATTAAACAGCAGAAATCTTCGTCTAGCGTATCTAACCCAATGATTTAAGCATTTCAAGCGCAGCTCTCATAAAACAAACTATATTTGAAAATAAGCTTCAATTCAGTAATAGTATAATGCAATTTCTACATAGAATGGAAGGGACGTAGGTGCCCAAGTCACAACTGCGGGTTCTATTGTTACCCTTAATAATCTATTACAGTCTTTTCAAATTTGAACGC
Organism: Tenodera sinensis; assembly: GCA_030765045.1. Classification (NCBI taxonomy): domain Eukaryota; kingdom Metazoa; phylum Arthropoda; class Insecta; order Mantodea; family Mantidae; genus Tenodera; species Tenodera sinensis. The sequence goes on from CM060969.1 coordinate 77,884,077, forward strand.
TAGATTTGTCATAAAATGGTTCCGCGAAGTAGCTGCTGTATATTGAGTTTGTTCCATGGATGCATCCTTCAGCGCCAGCCGGCTGGTTGTTTGGGGAGATAAGGAAGGCGTCGTTCGTGTGATATAACGAAGTATTTCTGGATGTTTCTTTCTCCTGCCACCAGCGAACTAAGTGCCTACGACTACACATATATCGGTGAACGTCCTCGCGACAGTGAACTGGTGCATGAGAAGTGCTCATTATTGATGCGATGTGAAGTGCTGGTGTGTTCTGCGGTAGCGTCTGTAAGCGAGAGAAAAGGAGTACTCTGTTCAACACTTCAGCGAGTGAAGCGGAAGGAGTAATGGACTGCTTCACACCTGATTCATTACACAACTACGCGCAAATAAAGAAAAATGAACTGACAGTGAAAACAAGTAAGTCACAGCTTTTGTCTTTGAGTAACTCGGAAGAAATTGAACACATTTCATATACTCATGTAATTTTCGTGGTGTGCTACATCTGATAACATCACAGAGAATTCCTACTTGATCTAACCCTGACTTTATCACAGTACTTTGTTTTTTTCCAGTAGTTAACAGCCGTTATACTTTGATCCAAGGTGGACTAGGTCAGAGTTTACGGTAAAAACTTAAACTTCAAAGCCTTTCGCATGACTATAATATTTAGAGGTATCATTACAAAACTGACCCAAGGACACAGTTTATTAATTTATACTGTCGTGTCGGTAGCTTCTACAAAAAATATCTTCATGCTTGACGCAGTGAAGAGAAAGTAATACGGGAAGAAGTGACTACAAACACAACCCAAACAGTAACATTTTAGACAAGGTGCAGTCTCTTCCTGACACAGTAAAATATGGAAACGCACAATACATTGAATAGTTGAAGTTCCTTACTGGAAGGAATCAAGTTTAAAGCGACGGCCAAATGACGAAAAGGGTTAAAAATGCCATTTTTAGTGATTTGTGTAGTCTTTTACAAGTCTGTTATCTTTAGTTTTATGGGTATTTTAACAGTATAGGCACAATACTAATGTTTAAAGTATGTTTTTAAAATAGTATCTCTATCGCTTTTATTCAAAATTTTGCATCATTCCATAGTAAAGCTTAATAGTGCAAACTTTTTGGAGTCCAGAAATAAATTTTAGAGGACACTTTGGTCTAAAAATTGGAAGCCTTCCCAATATGTAAGCTTCTGCATATCTAAACAATGTGAGTTGTCTTTTGTTAATATATGCGATTGCTTTTATAAATTTTTGTTTTGAAGTATTTTTAATGTGATTTTCTGATATAAATGACCAGTTTTCTCGAGAAGTATTAGAGATAGTTTAATTAAATTTTAATATGATAAAAGTAACATGTCAATGGTGTTAATTAATTCGTTAGGAGTTTAGAATTAAGGACAAACTCGTATTTCTTACTAAGCCACGTCGTTGTACAAAAGTAGGTGTATGAGTTAGGAAGTACAGCCTGCAGAAGTCTGTCACATATGTGGAATAGTGTGAGATAATGAGTAGTGAAGGATCGTCTGGTTAGCGCGGTGGTACTGCTTTACCAAGCGGGGGACCTGGTTTCAATTCCTGGCACGGCGTGGGGATTTTCTCCCTCTGGGAGACCTGGTCCAGGTGCCTCGTTAGGTTCTATTTTGTAGTATTTAGCACCTGCTTTTACTACTGCGGCACCGCAGGCGGTGACACTGATGATACATGGAATGAAGATGGAGCACCGGTGGAATGAGATGGCGAGGGAAACCGGAGGGCCCGGAGGAAACCCGTCCCAGCGCCGTTTCGCCCACCACGAACGTTAGGTTCTTGAAGGACCAATTGAGGAGCTACTCAATTCTCAGCCCCCGATCGAGAAGAACGCATAACAGGCCGAGAAGGTTCAGAGCGTTGACCACGTCCTACTTCCAGTACTGCACCCCAGTCATGACGCCTGTGGTGGGCAGAGATAGAAGATGCAGCGGTCGGGCGGTAGGCCATGGCCCGGATGGGCAGTTGTGCCACGGAATTAATGAGTCATGGAGCTATTAAATTCAACATTAGCAGGATGTGACTTTTAAACTATTTATATAGATACGATAAATGTGACAGGAGCAAGTGTATCTAACATAAGAACAGATGCTGTTTACAATGATAGAATTATATTCTAGGATGCTATTCGTTAATGGTTACTAAATAAGGAACAATAACTCATTTAAACTATGATATGCAGAATATAGTGTTTTCAATTTTCACATCGATTCTATATACAGAGAAGTGCACATTGTATAATGCTAAGCATATTTTCGGACTTTTTTGTTTTCAAAATAATTTATATTCTGTTCTCCTGCAGTAAGTTTGTTGACACAAATCCAATATTTATATTACATACACTGTAGATTGACATAGAATGTTATTCAGTCTTTTGAGGTTAAATATCACTATGAATCGTTTACAAAATAAGCAGTCTATACAAGATTTCTCCAAACTTCCTCCAAATTTCCTCCACTTCCTCCAAACGAGAACCGTAAATGGCGGAAAGCTCAATTTTTATAAATCTGACATGATTAATCACCCGTGAAGCCTTGATTAATAATGCTCGCCGTGAAAGCTTTAAGTCTTACATGAGAACCGTATTTTTTACTACATTCATATGATAACCGGTGGTAAGCAAAGAGGCAGTGCTTCAGTGATGCTATTTTTCCAACAATTGAATTGGAAATTAGTTGTTTTTAATGGAATACTTGAAGATGGAACTAAGGTGATGAATAGAGTTTATTTATTTCAATGCGTTCTTTCAGTAGTAAAGCTAGATGTTTATACCTCTTTAATCCTATTACTGTGGAGGAAACTGTGTTAATCCTAGCATTACTATGCTTTATTCCCGAACTTAGATCACCAAGGTCGGTGGGTAACTAGTAATAAAATGTCTGAGCAAGTTTTAATAGAAATTCATTTTAAAATTGGTATTATATCTATCTTGTCATGTTTACGAGGGTAATATTTAACTTTGCTTAACTATTACTTTTTACTTTTTTAGATAAATCACATTAGATATTAATGGCAATCCCTATTACAGAACTTATACTATCAACGAAGGTGACCACCACTGGTAACAAACTTGGCTCAGCAATTTTTGAAGCAATCTTACTTTAAAATTGGATATTATATCTCACCATGTTTATAAAGGTAATATTTAACATTGTTTAATTATTCCGTTTTCACTTTTACATGAATTACGTGTAACGTGCAATGAATCTAACCAGCATTCACCTGACGACCAGGGGAAACGGACGAAAATATCCCTGGGTTGGATAGGCGGGTCATGACCCCCAATGTGGGGGCCACGGGCAAAACTGCCTGAGCCATCCCGCTCAGCACCCCATTGTATATTATATTATATTCCTTATATGGAACATGTTTCGAAAATTGTGTTGTTCTCAAAAGTGTGTTGAAACGATTTTGATTAAAATACCATATCTTTAAGACATCTTCATGATAAATGATATATTTATCTTACATTTACTGCAAATGTCCTCAGAAGTCCTCTTTAATCTGGATGATTCGTATAACTGGCACACTGTAAGAGATAGTGTTAAAACACACAGCTTAAATGGAATACGTCTTTTGAAATTTTCAGTACTTGTACTTTTCTCAAATGGGAAGCCGTTGTTCATTTTTTTATTTATTGGCTATTCAGCGAGAATTGAAACTGAAAGTCTCACCTAGTGATCAACTTTAAAACATTCGACCATCGCTCAAACCCTAGTATTCCCCTATTCCTCAATTAGCAATAGGCTAATTTCTGCAAAGGTTTATCCCGATTAACACGAATTGCAGAAATGAGAACACTTTGTAAGAATAGTTAATAAAAGAGTAGAGAATGTCATGTGAGTGCAATACATCAGATTTTTCAAATATGGAAAACTATAACTAGCCGATTTGTTGAATGTAGTACCAGCGTATTAAAAAAAAAACTTCCAAGATGCGTTGCAGTAGAGTACATTGCATTAGTTCTTTGAAATTATTTCCATTAAGGTTTCACGTGCGTTTAATAGCACTCCAGAACCTGCAACATTCAGACATGTTCTTTATTTCCATGGAATGTATGTCATTCCGAGTTTCTACACTGTCATCAGTTCTTTGTATAGTACTGTGTCCCCTCGGATTAACTATTCTAGGCACATGACAACGAGAGAAAAAGGGAAGGAGGTTTTGTGAGATATGCGGATGCTTTAGAGAGTTAGACCATCAGAGCAAAAATTCAGATAGTCAGGTCTGGTTGTGCAACATCAGCACGAGAGAGAAGACAATACTGTCACATTCGTTTCATTTCGCTGTTCTGAAATATAACAGTATAACAAAGACCGTTCACCTTCTACATAGGCGGCCCGGGTTCGATCCCAGGGACCCGCATGTGGTATTCGTGGAGGACGAAGCGGCGTCTGGGGGTGAGAGCTTCCTCTGGGTTCACCCGTTTCCCCCGCCACTCATTCCACCAATTGCTCCATCAGGGACTTTCAATTCATCGATTTGCCTGCATTTCATATCGTCCTCTTCCTCATTCTCATACCTGGTGCTTGGCCGACCATCAGCTTCCAGATGTTCACTCTGTCCGGTCCATAGGTTCCACAGCTCCCTGAAGACACAGATGTCTGAGAGTCCTAGAGGCTGTAAGTCCTACATAAGGGGAGGGTAAACAGGTAAAGAACAAGAAGAAGAGAAATATAACAGGCACATTAACGTATGCTGGCCGGTATTATACTAGGCACGAAGTTTCAACTTAGCGTATGTTTCTGTAATTACGAGTGGCATGAGTTGGCAGTTGGCAACCCTGTCACTTGAATATAAGATACATAAGTATACGTATACTTTCAGATCTCACTCGTCTCCTTTTATTTCTAACCCTTTTCTCTAGGGCTTTCAGTGATAACAACCGAAAGTGAGCAGTCAAATTAGTTGAGCTTTTTTACAGCATCAGTTTCTTCTTGTAGTTATGGAAGTGTACTTTCACTCAGTCCAACTTCCATTTTTTCTATGTATAATCATAATGTCATGCTAGCAATCGTGAAATAAACATCAAGGAAAAGTTTACTCGCCTTTTATATGCTGTTGAAATTCGGGTTTATAGATGGTATATATCTAGTTGAGTTTGTTTACTTAGGTGGAACTGTAAAGGAGCCTGATACTACACAGCTGTTACGAGTGAGAAAACCTCTTTTAGGAATACAAAGACATTCACATGATCTTTAACACTTACTCCATTCTCTTACATCAACTCTGGCAACCAGAAGCAATATGATTCTCGCTGATGCGACAATTTGAAGCAGTAAATCACCTCACATTGATTCACCAGTTTGAAACGCGAATACAGTCCACGTTACTGCGGCTATTGTCTGCAGCTTATCTGAGCCGCACATTGATGATGTAATCATGGTCTATTTTGGACGTCAGTAAAGTCTGTACCTTCACAATGTCTCCAATTCTTCACCTGGTTTCTTTTTCTGGCTGTAGCTCAAGCACTGAGATTCCTATCCCAAGGTAAGTGTGGATGTGGTCTTTAGAAAGATTGACATGAGTTCTTGCTATACATTTTTTTTAACGAATGCTTCAAGTAACCGACCGAAAAACAAGTTTGAAATAAAGCACTGCTTAAATATAATCGGGATCGTATGCGAACAGTCAGAGGAATGTACTTCATGTTGGTATTGTAAATCACGAAGGATGGTTTCAATTTGTTCCAAGCGACAATCACACCTAGATGCTTCGACGAACCAAGGAATGAGATGCTTCCATGTCAAACTGCCGCTCCTGGTTATAACCCTCCACTTTTTCCTTAAGTCCTTTCAAACCCCCACTCATGGCCACTAATGCCATGTTATAACTTAAGTCACTTGATTTTCACCCTGACTCCATACATAAAGTTCTCGGAAATCCAGGGAGCTGACCGTCTACGCTCGCTAATGCGTCTGGCAGCCTGATTCTACTCCTTTCATTACTCTTGACGAATTCTGCGAACTGGCTCAAAAGCCCAGCCTTTCGGTAACGACCGACGTAACCATGAACTAATTTTCCTGTCTCGCAAACTTTACACATTCTACCCTTATACCAGGTGAGTCAGCCGCGCCTTATATTTTTGGAAGGTAGGCCACCCATCTAACGACACGTGCGATTTAGTCCAGTTTTGCGCTTACTAAAATGTATTGCTTGACGTTCTTAAAGAGAGGAATGCGCAAAATTGAGAGCAACAACGGTTTAAGAGACAGAACATACTCCTCGCTAAAGTACACCTCAAAAACGTACGACTCGTTTACTGAGAGTGAATTCCGGTTTCCGGCCGATTTTACAAACTTTTTATTAGTTTACATAGCAACGTAATTCAGTAAACGCCTCGGAAAAAGTGGACCTATTATATGAGTACACTAACAACGTCAGCTAAAAAGAAAATTGTGGATTCTTGTACTTAGAGCAGGGGTTGGCTGCCAAAAATTAGGAAAAACTTAGAGACACGCCTCATCCATCATGGACACCTACAGTCAAAAGGGAAATATTATTAAACAACAGTTTATTTACATTTTTGCGTGAAGTACGCCTCGTGCATCTCAATTAATATGCATAACAGCTTTTGCCATTTAAGTAATAATATTAAAACGCCCAGTAAATGATTTAAACTGTCTTAAAAGGCTAAATCAAGCACTTCTTAAAGAGAGGAATGCGCAAAATTGAGAACAACAGCGGTTTAAGAGACAGAACATACTCCTCGCTAAGGTACACCTCAAAAACATAGGACTCGTTTACTGAGAGCGAATTCCGGTTTCCGGCCGAGTTTACAAACTTTGCCGCAGAACATATCACTATGAAATATGTTTAATATCACAATAATTCATTGTCTGCAAAATTGAGTTTAACTTCCATGTTAAACTCTGACAATGTAATTTCCTTGCTTTCCGTGTTCAAATGTGTATAAATGATCCTTATTTCAATTGCACTTACCTATAGGTGTGTTTAAACAACTACATAATTGTAGTTCACCAATAAAGAAACATCAAAGAATGCCATAAAACATAAATAAAACAATAAAAATGAATATAATAACAGTTTTCAGAATAATAATTTGTAAATTGTGAGGATTGCACGGTAAAATAAACTTAGTACATGCAGGTGATTCGAACCACCTTCACAGCAGACAGATTACTTCGGAGTCTTGCACTCGTTTCAACAGAGCTACCTAGTAACATGTGAGGTGAACATTCCGTTTAACATGTAATATTCGCTGGTTCCAGTGAACATTTGCAGAAGTGCAAACGTCAGCTGTGTAATTACGAATATATTAAAAGGCGATATGATAACATCTATATTAGCACTAATTTCATTGAGTGTTTAACATCTATGTTAAATACGTCGGTAGAACCTAGTAATGGGGTCGATGTTTTCATGTTGGGGTATAAAATGCGGATTGCATAAAACTCGAGAATTAGTGGCAGCTGACTCACCTGGTATAGCCTGTTCCACTGATATTAATATTTAATATTCTATTTTCTTGTGTTCTCTATCAACTCTTTATCGCTATTTAATTTATTATTATTAAGTATTGTTGTTGTGATTATTATTATTATTATTATTATTATTATTATTATTATTAGTATTATTATTATTATTATTATTATTAGTATTATTATTATTATTATTATTATTATTATTATTATTATTATTATTATTATTATTATTATTATTATTATTATTATTATTATTATTATTATTATTATTATTATTATTATTATTATTATTATTATTATTATTATTATTATTATTATTATTATTATTATTATTATTATTATTATTATTATTATTATTATTGCTATACTTACCCAATTAATTCCATCTTAAATGGTTTATCTAGTTAACACATGGTTTCGGTATCAAACTATTTATTCAATAAATCGTTGAAGACTTAACTGCTAAGAATATTCAATTTTGCTCAGATTTCAGAAGTACATTTGAACCTTTTCCAAAGTTATCTACATTACGTCACCCAATTAACGATATAAACAACTACGTACAAGCATTTGAAGAACTAAGTCTGAACTCGATACCAGGTATTAAGTTAACATAAATCTTCAGTCAAACTTCATATATTTGCAACAGCATTATCTGTAGATATTGACAAAACCGCTTACCAAATTATATTGACGTGAATGATGGCTTTCAAAACAAAAATGATTCGTCTTTTTTATAGAAAATTTCACCAAACAAGCTCGCACTTTTGGACAATTTTACTATCAGTATACAGAGTACATTCGGATCTATTTACGTGTGTAAACAATTCATTTCCTGTATGAAGATGGACAATCCACAACATAGAAATCGTGATCTTCAAAGACGGTATTTGCTATGCGTGTTAGCCAGACAAATATTACAAAACCAGTGAGAGAGACAAGAAGAAAAGGAGCTCGAGGAAGTGTCGAGCTTGGGAAGAGCAGTGACGCAAAATAATGGTGTGTTTTCACCCTTAAATATTCTGCGCATAGTTTAAATAAAATGCATAAAACAAAGCATTCGAAGAACAACTGTAGGAGAGGGAAGAAAGCAAGAGACAAAAGAAAGCTGCCCATTTTTTCTGTTTCAATAATATAAGTATAAACTGGTGTGCTCCTGCTTACGGTGTTCAAAAAAGGTTCGTAGCCGCATTTATGTCACCAAATGTTTCTGCAATTATGGGTTTTGTGCACCCCTTAATGGGTGCACTCATAATGGGTTCATTCTGGCCTATCTCGACAATATTAAACATTCCCATAAACATGTCCCTTTTTCTCAAAAACTACTAACTGTAGGAAGCTGAAATTGTTACTACATATCCTCGGAGGCATTTGTAAACTTTCAGTATGAGCATTTCTAAAAAGGTTTGCCAGATATTTATTTACTATTTTTAAAGTTTTTTCTACATAAAGAACATGAATTTCCTTAGTCAATATTTTTTTTATTTTTGTCAAAAATAGCATTATTAAGAAACGCCTATGTTAAAATAGTCGAATATATGTAAGGAAATATATGGTAAGAATTCCATTCTTCTACTCATTATGGGGCTGAAAAAAGGTAGGTACTTAAGTGGGGAAAAACAGTTTTTGAGAAATCGCTCTTTAATTGGGAACACATTTCAACTCATACTTAAATGCATTCCTGCACCATAAGTTGGATCATCTCCTCTTGCTGATATAGATTCTCCAGCTTTCTCTTGTCTTGTGGGTTGGTTGCCTGTTATTTGTTGATTTCCTCTATTTTCTCTTCTTTGTTGATTATAATTTGGTCTAAGGTTTTCATCGTAGAAATGCAATTAAAACCAGTTTTCATTCAAAGGATCTTCATCACTTGGCACATAACAATATTTCCCCTGTTAAATGTTTCTGCTGCCTCATAAATCGCAAAATATGGTGTGCGCATCCTAACAATTACAATTTTTGGAAGACGAGTCCAGATTACATTATGTAGTGATCCGTTTGGATGTTGTGTTGCATCATAAAGACAGAAGTTCAGCTCAATCCCTGAATATTGGTTTGATCTTAAGCATGCCGGGAGAAGTAAGAATAAATGCTTTTTATCATTGTATTGTTTTTTTATCTTCCATAGCTTTCAAATATTTTCGCCAGATTGAATCACCAATCTGAAGCTTTTCGTTTCTTGAAAGGAGATTAAATTTTATAAATGCAGTATAGTTTTAAAGATAAAAATAAGGTACTAATAAAGCGAAGTGATATTAAGTGTTATGTATCACTTTAATCGCTTGATTTCAAAGAACAAGAATAAATAGAGTATCAAACATATCAACATTGTGTATTCTTTTGCTGGGTGAACCACTTTACTTTAAAACTGTTTTTACATTGTTATGCGTGGGTGTTTCTATACAGGTAATCGTATACTGTTATTCCCTATTTATGGGCCGAAATGTATGATCTGTTGTAAAAAATGTATACTACTAACATTATCTCGGAAGAAAAATTGGATATGTTGCACTGAACTAACTTTTCCTACTCTTGTACCAACTGTTCTTACAAACTCTTATTCATTTATCTCCTTCATGTTAGTCGATATAAATGTGTGCAGAATTTGTCTAACTGCTGCTTTTCTTATAGATGCAAAGGAAATATGGGAACACTGTAGGCTCGAAGCGATAATTAAATCTTTCAAGGCTTTGAAATTCCGTCCTTTTTGCACGGCCAAACAGATATAAAAGTGAAAAATAACCTCCTATTTGAGAAAATTTTAAGCAGTGCAAGGCTCGCACAAATAAAAAGGAATATCTCCGAAATGGTTCCACAAAAACTGCCTATAGACGCATGTGTGTTTTAACGAGTTCTACATTTCTTGTACATTAATATTTGGTTTACCAGTTATGCAAAAGCCATAAGAGTAAACAAGAATACATAGGCTACAGAAAATTCAAAACATATATATATATATATATATATAAGCATGCGTGATTTTAATTAAAACCATTTCTGAGAAAACTGGCACTTTCGAAGAAGGGTAAATTATGGTGCAAGAATTTTTTTTTTTTTTTTTTTTCAAAATCTTCGTGTCGATTCTTGAAAGACATTCAACTTTAATAGCAATTTTGGTTTTTAACCAACTTTTCATTTTTAAGTTGCGCTCTACACACACACACACACACACACACACACAAACACACACACACACACACACACACACACAGACACTGATCTTTAAGGGGGCCTCAAAACACATATTTCCGGTAAAATTTCGACACTGAAATCTTGGATCAAATACAATACTTTCACTACTTACGTAGCAGAGAAAGTACGTCTTCTGTTAAAGCATTGTTACCGTACGGGTACAGTTCATTTGCCACTTTTGTGGTATTCTCTCCATTCTATGCCCACTTCACAGATATCGCAGGACAATGGGCACTTTTGAAACTTCACAGAGCAAGAGCCTCTGCGTGACATTGTGCGTGTAATAACAGGTCACTTTGTTCAAGCTACAGCCTTTTTCCTTGTTACCCCAATTGCCAGTAACCTCTGTACACTCGAGCGAACGGAAACAAGCCGATGTCGCGATGCATCTATTTTGCTGAACACTTGGCGTATAAACCAAGCTCTAACGAAGCAATCTCTCTGGGCTTTGAAGTAAATTCCGGTAGACAAACAAACCTATGAACAAAGTGAGAGGGGAGAGGTAATGAAAAACTAACATAAGTGGTTGAAGAGCTGCTTTATATAGCCTGCTCTCTATACTGCTCTCTATAGATGTTTCATAAACTAAATACAAATAACAATCGTAAAGTAATTGCACTTACTGTAAAAGACAATATTATTATTGGAACTACTGAACCACATGGTATACTATGTAGTTTGAAGCGTTTAAGTCTTATCGAATTAATCGATATGACACAAAGAAACCAGCTTATCACTGAGGTGATTAAACGCTGATAGTGATATTTCCTAAAGTTATATTCATCACTAGGGAGGTAACCTTCATACAGGGAACGAAACGTTGAGGAGTATGGACTATTGAAAGCTTAGGGGTCAGTCTGTCACATGATCACTGCTCACAGGAGGCAAAGTACAATAGATAACGTTGTTGCATAATTTATACTCTATGATCTCACAATTTGCAGTAAAATATTCACTCCCAAGTTGTTTTACAAATTCAGCAGTAGATGAATATTTCAATTTTTGTGCTGAAGGCATTTTATTCTGTGCAGAACAGTGAGAGACAGACACTATGCAATGAGTCCAGTTGTATTTTGTGCTGTCACTGTAGTGGTGCAATAACGTTACACTCTGCCCTTGTGGTAGGCAACTTGCGATCTCCTCAATTCGCGATAGCTGTATAAAGGTTCCAAGCCTCCACTTCCACATTTTCAATTTAAAGTACTTTAACTAAGTTGAATATTTTTTACTATCTTGAAATGTCAGCACATGTGCAGAAGTATAGAGTGTATAAGTTCAGATAGTTTGATAACTGGTACCTTAATATGTGTTCACTTCAGTGTATTAGTGGAATTTTCTCTTTGTGTAATAGTTTTCCTACAAATACGTATATCACATAATTTACTAGCTTATGTTTCTGCACGGTCCTAACTGCGCCAGAAATGAACGACGCCTGTCAGATCTTAGTTTGCTTCGACGCGTTCGCATCTTCAATGCCTAAGCTTCTGGCCAGATAGTTTGGACCATTAGCCCTTGCTGTGCTTTCCCCCTCAGAACAACCCGTCCCGCATTCTTGGGCGAAAACAAACTCGTTAGCTTGTGTGTGCCACGCGTATTTTGGAACCGAGTCCTTGTACGCTGGCCTAGAAATGCTATAATTTGTCCAGACATTGCGAGAAACAATTACGTAAGGACAGCACTTATTGTTAGAAAACATGAGAAAGTATATGGAAATTAATACCAATAGTAATGGATAGTTCGGAAATATGCAACCATACAATAAACGCTACTTGAGCTAAATTATTTCGTATAAATGAAAAAATACAGGAATATAGAAGCTGATGGAAACACGTGTAAAAACAATGGATGAAAAACGCCTTCCTAAGCTGTATTGAAACCAAGGAGCGGGGTTTTAGTAAGAAATCCATCAAGTTAACTGTGCACAACGGGAAGTGGGAGCACCGGCGACCGTGCAATGCTCTTGTGAACAAGTAGAGTGGAAGGCAGTATAACCCTCACGCTACCTGCCGGTTCTACACTCCATGCTGTTAATATTATACCTATGTTTACTAAACGCTCGCTTCTTGTTTACGAGTACCAGCCGATTGAACAAGAAGCCTCGGAAGACGCATGTGGAGATGGAGAGAAACGTGAGGCCGGAACAGGAGCTGGTGGTGGTGGTGGCGATGGTAGTGGTAGTGGTGGCGGTGGTGGCAGCGGCGGCGGTAGTGGTGTTGTTGGTGTTGGTGGCGGTGGCGGTGGTAGTGATGCTGGAAGCGGTGGTGGTGGCGGTGGCGGTGGTGGTGATGATGGAAGCGGTGGTAGTGGTAGTGGTGGCGGTAGTGGTGGTAGTTTTGGCGGTGGTGGCGGTGGTGGTGGCAGCGGCGGCGGTGTTGTTGGTGTTGGTGGTGGCAGTGGTAGTGGTAAGTGGTGGCGGTGGTGGTGGTGGTGGCGGTGGCGGTAGTGGTGGTAGTGATGGCGGTGGTGGTGGCAGCGGCGGCGGTAGTGGTGGTGTTGGTGTTGGTGGTGTGGTGATGTTGGTGGTGGTGGCGGTGGTGGTGGTGGCGGTGGCGGTAGTGGTGGTAGTGATGGCGGTGGTGGTGGCAGCGGCGGCGGTAGTGGTGGTGTTGGTGTTGGTGGTGTGGTGATGTTGGTGGTGGTGGCGGTGGTGGTGGTGGCGGTGGCGGTGGCGGTGGTGGTGGTGTTGGTGTTGGTGTTGGTGGTGGCGGTGGTGGTGGTGGTGGTGGCGGCGGTGGTGGTGGTGGCGGTGGCGGTGGCGGCGGCGGTGGCGGCGGCAGCGGCGGTGGTGGTAATGGAGGCGGCGGCAGCGGTGTTGGTAATGGAGGCGGTGGCGGGGATGGTGGTGAACTAAATTATCTGTTTTAAAGCGAGTTACATTTTTTGTGTATTATGTGTAAGGGAAGACTTTTCGAGAACAAGAAAGGGACACTCTAGAACTAGCTGGATGAATGGTGGGAGGAGGATATACTGGCTATGAGGATGCGACGATGGAGGACCATGGCAGAAAATAGACATGTCTGGAGACGTCTAGCAGCTCAGACCAAGGCTTATTTGTAGTGCTAAATGAAACATAAACTATCGTTTATGGTTTACCATTTATTCAAAATTAGACCAAACATCTACCGCATGAAAAGGACTTCAAAGGTCATTCCTAGAGAATTCAATGTACATGTTCTAATTATCATGTAAACGTCGTAGATATATACTATTTTAATCGAAATCACTGGGGAAAATTCTGAAAAAATAAAACTATATCGAAATGTTTCCATGTAAAGGCTAATACTGGTATAATCTGGCTGATTTACTTGAAAATTTTCTGTAGCATCTTTGTAAACTGTTGAACTTAAACACAAGGTTAGGCATTTGTGAAACTCAAATATACACATCGACATTTTTAAATTTAGTTTTATTTTGTATTCAAGAGGCGTGAAAATATGTATATACGGTAAAATTAAGACATATTTTGGCCGAAATGCAACACTTTCTTTTACCGATTATAGGTAGGTTATAAAGAAAGTAACAAGAGGTGTCTTATTTTTCCTTCGCTGTGAAATGTACAATCCTTTTATGTTGCACAGCATTTTCTAAAAAATTGCTGAAAACAAACTGGTGTGCTATGCACTTTATGGCGAGATTAGGTAGAAAACAAGCATAAGCCTGAGCTTTAGAAACCGTATATCCCCGCATGGAAAAGCAAAGGGGTAGGTGAAAGTTATGAACACGCGAGCAAACAGCAAAGCCTACCCGCGTAATAGAATAAAGAATGTAAAAATATATGTATTAAGGGAAGAGCTTAGGGCTTGGAAGCATCACGAAAACGCGAGAAAGTTCCATAAAGTCCATGAAGAAGGCGGTGAGGTGTAAAGAAAGCTGAATAACACAAGCTTGATTGCAAAACAGCTGAAGCGGAATGGGAAAACAGCAGAAAGGCAATGAAACAGAGAGGATACAGAATAATAAACACCTGCAGAACACATATACAAAAATGTCTCATTTGGTAACCTGAGACGTTATTACTCTCATTTTAAGGACACTCCTATTTATTTACATAAATGTAAGTTTTGTCAGCAGCCATAAATTATAGTGTCTGTTAAATTAGCGATATGTACGTTCAATAAATAAGGACACAACAAATGTGAGTGCCATTTGCTCGTGAGTGCGACAATATGGAGGTAGTAGTCTGGATGAATTGGAATCCCCACGTATCGACATTTCTTAGCCCAGTTTTGAACGGCTATATGGATATACATATCCATCCCTCCAAAGTCCTTTTTATGTGGAAAATGCTTCTTATAGTTTGAGTCCATTGGCAATGCGTTTCCGAATAATAATAATAATAATAATAATAATAATAATAATAATAATAATAATAATAATAATAATAATAATAATAATAATAATAATAATAATAATAATAATAATAATAATAATAATAATAATAATAATAATAATAGGAATAGTAGTAATAATAGTAATAGTAGTAATAATAGTAATAATAGTAATAATAATAATAGTAATAATAATAGTAATAGTAATAATAATAATAGTAATAATAGTAATAATAATAGTAATAATAGTAATAATAATAGTAATAATAGTAATAATAATAGTAATAATAATAGTAATAGTAATAATAATAATAGTAATAATAGTAATAATAATAGTAATAATAATAGTAGTAATAATAATAATAATAATAGTAATAATAATAGTAATAATAATAATAGTAATAATAATAATAGTAATAATAATAGTAATAATAATAGTAATAATAATAATAGTAATAATAATAGTAATAATAATAATAGTAATAATAATAGTAATAATAGTAATAATAGTTATAGTAATAATAATAGTAATAATAATAGTTATAGCAATAATAATACTAATGTCAGTCCACACATATAGTTCTCTCACGGCAACTGCGCGCGCACACACACACACACACACAGACACACACTGATAACAGCTGTCTCATTCAACTCTCACGATTCCATCATATACAACTGCTCCTCTTCTCATTGCCTCACAGACTGCTTCGGCTGAAGACTGACTGCTTATATAGTTCACCAGAAACGACGGCGAATTCTCTAAAAAATACACCTTTTCTGAAACTCGCAAACAAACCGGCAGTAAAAAATTTTCACGAACGTTCTGCAAACCCCTTTGTTCTATGGCTCTATTGTTGTAGTCAGGTATTCAGTCGTAGCCATATGAAGTAGCTTGACCATAAGTACCGTTGAGGTGCTGCTGTGACCCGCTTCACAACATAAAGCGAATAACGACTTCACAGCTGAGAAAAGTGTAAGTGTTTGAAAACATAAACCAGCAATAGGGATGTATAGGAAATGGTTCTGTTGCGCAACAAATTTCAGGTGAATTGAGAGCTTTAAAGGAATTTGTATTTTTGTGAGGTACTATTTTTCCTATTTCATGGGGTGTACCCGTTATGTTTGTAGTAACCCATGTGATAGCAAAATATATTTATGTTTTATCTGCAGTAAAACAGCAAATTTAGTAATTCATATGCAGAATCATCAGTTCAGCCTAGTAATTAGTTGCACTATTGATAATTTCTGTCTCTATGAGTATCCTCCGAGAACTATTTTAACTGCTACCGAAATTATCCTTTAATTTCCACATACTTACTACATGGAACAAATTAAATGGTAACTGAAGGGTGTCAATTTCAGTTAGGATTATAACGAGTAGTTTGAAGCACTTACGGATTTTCTGCTTGTGGTAGGTATTTATTTTAACATAGTAGAGCAAATGAGATAAATGAAGCAATGTGTGCAACTGAATTGCGGCCTCTCCCAAACACATACACTTCATTCGCCATTCTCTTTGAGTTTTTGCTACGCTCGCTACCTCTACAGCCAATTACACAGATTTATGCACTGAGTTTCCCTAAGTTTACACAACGTGAGAACTTTAGGAAGCAGAATTTAGATTTTAAATTACACAAGCGGTTAAATAATATTTATTTATGCACATTTAATTTCATGAATGTCCATCAAGTTTTGTTCCTTTATATTATTATATTATAAAAGTAATACATGTTGTTCGTCTGTTCTGAAATATTTTCCTCCAGTTTACCAGCTAAATTCAAAGGCACCACCACTGTACGTGTGTGAGTGTGTGTGTGTGTGTGTGTGTGTGTGTGTGTGTGTGTGTGTGTGTGTGTGTGTGTGTGTGTTCATGTGTATGTTTGTTTTGGTGCCTTTGTGTCTCTGTGTGTGTATGTGGGTATGAGAGAGAGAGACAGAGAGAGAGAGAGACAGATCAGCATAACGAAAAAAGTAATCTACGATCAATATCAAACTTGGTATTTAGGTTCTATTTCCAAAATTGCGAGACGAAGATTTTCAACAAAATTTCCCCCACCTCAAATTACCCTTTCCAAGGAAAAGATATTGCAATTTTTCATTTTTTGAAAATGTACGCGTGATCATATAACATTTGGAAGACAAACATGGTATAACCTTTCATTTTTTGGAAATAACCTGTGAAGTCCTCTTCATGAGGAAGAAATTTCGTATAATTTTGTTCAACTGGTAAACTATGTAAGATAGACGAAACTTGTTTGACAGACACGGTATCTTTCTTTAAGTCGCACAACTAATTTTAAATAACTTCGGTGGCATCAGTCATTTCAAGATATTCATTGTTAACTGTGAATTCTTGAATACTTCGTCATTTTTTAAAGCTCTGCCTCTCCTGATGCCATGCAAAAGGTAATGGATAAGCCAGAAAATACTGACCTGGTTTTAAAAAGTCTTACCATTGATTAGACTTATTCTACTCGTTGAGCATTTCATTCATCTGATATGACCTAACCGATTAGATGACTTTAAATCTTAAAAAAAAGAAGATAATTCACAGCCACTCATTCAGAGAACTAATATGGAAAAATTCACAACGCCCTTTTCAGTATTTACGTAACGTCACGTACTTAATTTTTTTTCTAAGGGTTTTTATTTTATCGAACCGGTAATGTAAAAAAAGGTAAAAAAGGTAAAAAAAAAAAAAATCATGAAGTTCATTTACTTTTACCTTGCGAGTTTGTTTTCTCAAGCGTTAAAATCTATGAAATCCATTTAATAATATACCCATTGTGTATTTCAACTGGCATTTTATTATTCAATATGGACAAATTTGGGAAGTCCTTCTAAATCGTTAAAACATGGTATGTTATAGCTTCTTAATATATTGTGAAGGCGGCTCGCGGCAGCGGCAAAACAATAAAGGATGGTCGGGGTCAGGGCCGGATTGTTGCACCCCAGTGGTACGGAACGTAAGAAAGGCACTCAAAGTGAAACTTCCCCACGCCACCCACGCTAGCAAACGCATGGCTAGAAATCGACCGGCAACACAAGGGGATTTCCAGAGTATTCGAAAAGTGACCGGTAGCCGGCGTGTTTGTAGAATTTTGAGAAATGTCCGTGTTACACGATCCTCACTGTATAAGGAGACGAAGCAATGAACAGCAGAGTTAGGCTAGACATGAGTCGGTCATTGTGCCAGTGAGCCCAGGACAGTTGTGTGTGTGTGTGTGTGTGTGTGTGTGTGTGTGTGTGTGTGTGTGTGTGTGTGTGTGTGTGTGTGTGTGTGTGTGAGATATTGTTGTCGGGAAAGGTACGTCGTTTCGAAGTCAAGAAGTTTTAATGAGTGTTGAGTAATTGCATTGTCAGAGTTAAGTGTATGAGAGATTGAGAAGGTGCAGAAAGACAGTGGAAGGATTGACTCAAGGGTACGAGAGTAAAAGTTGTGATTTGTAGACTGTGTTGATGTCAGCAAAAGAGAACTGCGTATTTGTGCAAAAGGTTTAGAGAAAATCTGATGCGTTGCACTAGCATGACTTTCTCTACTCTTGTAGAAAATATTGTTATAAACTCTTATTCCTTTATCTTCTTCAGATTAGTCGACATAAACATTTGCAGAAATTATTTTGCTCGCTTTCTTGTAGGTACAAGAAGAATGTGGGAATACAGTAGACTTTGAGCGATAGTAAAATCTTTTAAAGTTTTCAAATTTCATTCTTTTTGCACGGCTAAGATATAAAAAAATTGAATAACGATCTTCCATTAGGCGAACGTTTAAGTATTCCAAAATTGTCACAAATAAGAAGGAATATCTCCAAAATGGTTCACTCCATTACGGTTTACCAGTAATGGAAAGGTCGTCAAGAATAAATAGGACTACATATCTATAGCCAGAAAATTCAAAATGGACATTTAGTTTGCCATAGTAATACCTCAAACATTTTAATCAAAATGCGTAGAGCCATTCTCGAGAAAATCAAAATTTTCAAAACGTTTTCAATGTAAAGGTTAGTTTAAGCTGGAGAAATTTTCTTGAAAATATTCATTTCGTATCCTTGAAACATATTAAACTTTTTTAGGATTTTAGGGAGCCTGTCACTCTGGTGTCAGAGGTGGGATTTGTCGAATTTTCATTTTGTTATATGT
Organism: Tenodera sinensis; assembly: GCA_030765045.1. Taxonomy (NCBI): domain Eukaryota; kingdom Metazoa; phylum Arthropoda; class Insecta; order Mantodea; family Mantidae; genus Tenodera; species Tenodera sinensis. The sequence continues at coordinate 77,903,219 of CM060969.1, forward strand.
TATGCCTTTGTTATATATATATATATATATATATATATATATATATATATATATATATATATATATATATATTTCAATGTTTTGGGACCTTTTTTCATACTCTCGTCTTTTGACTAAAATCATATGTTGGTCAATTTTGTTTCTTATTATACTGCTTGGTGATAATACGACACTTCTATTATCAAATGCACTTTCAGGAATTCATGTTAGCTTGAGCTACAATGCTCAGCTACTATCCTGTCGATGATGGATAAGAAAAAGCAGTATAGACACTATACACACGCAATACATGAACTTGGTTGTGTGCTTCTCAAAGGCGCTCTTCATTAACTACCTTTATTTCTGGATGAATGATCACCTTACCTTCACACCAGCTGCACGAAAGGGTTCTGCACGAAATACGCTCATCTCTTACAAGACTCGAAGCTCAAAGATCCGGCTTCACTAACGAGGACCGTGGGACGCGCATGTTCCCATGAGAAATCTGCAAGTGCCCAGTCTACCTTAGGAGGGAAAAAGAAGCTTACTTTGAAATGGATATTTCAGTGGGTGTAAGTCGTAGGAGTAGCATATGCATTTCTATGCCCACTTTCTGGGCACGTTTGTTGCTACGGAACATATGTTATCGTTGGTTAAACCGCCAGACCTATTGATCATAACATTCCCGAATTAAGAAAGAAACTTTTGTTTCACTTTAAAATTAGTACACAATTCAGGAAACCTTATATAGAGATACGTCTTAAAATTCACCCTTTGCACATTTTCGTAATTGTGGTGGACCAAGCACAGTCAGGGTTTTTTCTGGGTTCTCCGGTTTCCCCCGCCACTCATTCCACCAATTGCTCCATTATAACCCTTCCAAAAATCTTTTTCGCCTGCATTTCACATCATTCTTTCCTCATTCTCATACCTGGTGTTTGGCTGACCACTTGCTTCCACTCTGTCACTCTATAGGTTTCTGTGCTCCCCGACAGGCGTCTGACCTTAACCACTTGTAAGTCTTAGGGAGTATAAGTCCTAGATAAAGGGAGGGTAATCAGGTAAAGAAGAAGTACAACACATTTTTTTTTGAAAATGTTCCTTATAAACAGACATGAGGTTGAGGTCACCGTTTTGATCCGAGTTTAGCTAGTAATTTTAGCCTCAAAATTGCAAATTCAAAATTCTAACTATTGCCTACACCACGAGCGTGTTACGTTAGACATATAAGCAAAGCTACATCTAATAATATATATCCATATAGCCAGTTATTTTTATTTACAATGCAATGTAAGGGCTGTGATTTTATTAATTAAAGTGCTATCATGTTAAACGAAGATAGTACATGCTAATTAATTCTAAGGCCCGATATGGTAATTATTTATCGTATATACCGGGAATAAAATACTGTGATATTATAAACTGTTATCTCAGGGAATACTATATCTGTTTCAGTAATTCAGAACAGAGAAATTATTCACTCTCCATTTCACCAGCGTTATATTTTGGTGAAACTGAAGTATAAAGAAGTACAACATATTTATTGTATGTTGTATAATAGGCTGCCTCTGGCGCGGAGGACCCGGGTTCAATCCCCGGTACAAACATGGGGATTTATCCCCTCTGGGAGGCCTGGCGTGGGATGCACTCAGCCTAGTTAGTCACGGGGGACCAACTGAGGAGCTCCTTAATGAAAAATTAGCCACCCCAAGTCGTGAAGACCGTATAACTGGCCGGGAGGGATCGTGACGCTGACCACGTACCACCCTCCAGTACTTAAAAAAAAAAAAAAAAAAAAAAAAAAAACGCAGGCTAGAGGGCTCCTGTATCTTTTTATTTCGGTGTCTTTTTTATATTTCGAATTATTTGCGCATCTTTATTGGTTCCTCAATTACAATGCTGCAATAATTTAAATGACAGGAAGGAATGAATATACCTACTAATACATAATGTCTACACATAACCTAATTAAATGTTATCCCCCAGTTAATTTCATATTTATTCCACGATTTCAGTACTACTTACAGTTTTAAATATGCAATCTAATTACATTTACATGTCATCACCCTCCAGTACTGCACCCCTCCAATGACACCTGTAGTGGGCCGAGGTGGGGGACGCAGCGGCTGGGCAGTAAGGCTTGGCTCTTCATGGATTGTAGTGCCGGGGCGTAGTTAGTTGTTTGTATTGAAACCGAAATTATAATGTCAATATATATTTGATAATGGAAAGAAACAAAAGGAGATTCTAGTCAATAGTTAAGGGGAAGACGTAATAAAGCTGAATATGTTAAAGTCTCAAGAATGGAAGCCTAGGCAGATTTAAATGAGTGATAAGGTTACAATTGTTGTATGTACAAACCTCTAACGACTCAGCGGGCTGATTCCTATCTTACCATGACGTGCTCTAAAGTTAGCCAATGGAAATCGCTTCCTTCGTGTTGCCCGCGCAAAAACAAATGCAACGCAAGACACACTCGTCTTGAATCGAGTCGAGATAACGCACGTGCAACTTGGGAGTTGTACGTAAGCTAGCACGTATACATAATTCGGCGATTGCTAAAGGGTGGCAAAGTTAAAGTGTTATAACGTTGTAGTTGAAGTTACAAAGTTACATTCTATTTGAATATCGTCGGCAGCTCTCTACAAATCTGGAAATTTACAAATAAAGTGATATGTCGGTTAATTCTTCGTTTGGTTCCATTCCTACCATAACTCACGCACACCTCTTGCTAGAGCTAGTCCGGACACCAAGCACGAGATCTTATAGGTCTTAAAGGCGACGTCTTCGACGGAGAGGGACGTTTGCGTCAGTATAATAGACTGTCTGAAAGACCAAAGACCAAAAACTGCGTTTTACAGATTTAAATTTGACAGTTCAGTTGAGTAATACTTCAAGGATGGTCATGGATGTCACTTAACTGTTTGCTTGGTTAAAATTGCTCTATATTTATTTATTGCTTACAAATAGAAACCTTATCATGTGAACTCAAGAACTGTTCACAGGCAGAGCTGCTACCTCAGAACATTCTTGGCACAGTGTTCGTTAATGCTTTAGGTAACTCAGGAGTGGATGTCCACGTGGCTGACTGCGGTAATAACTTTTTATTGATATAATTTTATTATTACGAAAGGAAGAAAGCATGAGCCAAGATCTTATATCCTATAATCGAGTTTAAGAGGTCCTTAAGTAAGCCAGCGGAAGTGGCTACAAAAAGGAAGAAGATAGGACGATATATAAAACCAATAATTCCATTCTTCAGAGCCTCATACAATATCTGCAGCATAGTGGGACGAGGGATTCAAATTGTGAACTCTCATGCAAGCCTTGGGACAAACAGACATGTGACAAAAATTGCATATCTTTATACCTTTTGTTCTACAAATAGATGAAAGCAATTGATGATGAGGATTAACATGCCAAAAGAAAAAAAGAAAATCAAGAAACTCATATATCAATGGCATATATTTATATAAAGTCACATCCAGAGAATAAAAGGAACAAAAGGTTGAAAATATTTATTCGTGTAATTTGCAAAGATAAGTAAAATTTCTAAATGGCAAGAACATATGTGACTTGTAGTGGAGGAAGTAATGATAGTCAGAGAAAGTATAGATAGCATATAGGTAAAAAAGATACATACTTTTCACCAATGCGTTCAACAGAAATAATGTTAAAATGGGTGTGTACGCTCATTAACGAAATCTGCAGTTTTGTGTAGTAAGATTCTGTCTATAGTTAACGCTTTACCAGTTATTCAAAATTAGTCTAGTATGAAGAGGGCATTCGAGACTATTCAGGACACAGATTTTATTTATAATGAAACTAACTTAAACATATCGTATTTTAATCGAAATTGTTCGAACCATTTTTGGGAAAATCAAAAAAAAAATTTACAAATGTTCTATGTAAAGGACATTAACATTTTCTGAAGGATTCATTGAAAAATGCTAAATTTAGATACCAAGCTTGCTTTTCAAAACATTCTTTTCTGTGTACAAGGGGCACCAAAATAATATATTTCCGGCAAGTCTCAACAACGAATTTTTGGCTGGAATATCTAAAATACTTCCCCTACTTACACTATCTACCAAAGGTTTAAGGACACCCACATGTTTCACCGAAATAAACTCTGTCCTGAAACTACTTTGTGCAGCGCCCTTATGTTTCCTAAAAAAAGTTAAAGGGTATATTTAAAGAAAAGTAATTCCCTAAGTTTCACCACTTTTAGAATAAACATGCTTTTTTCAGTTGTAGAAAAACCGAAAGGGTTCTCATTTTTAAATCCTTGTGGACATATGACCATGAAAATATATGGGTTGTAGATTTTATTTTTCTCTGAAGGGAAAAGCACATATATGAGAAATATTTATAAATACGATATTGTTATCATATACTGTTTATCAATAATTTGCATAATGTTTTGGAGAAAATGGCTTAAAATTTGTTATTCCTTTATTTAGGATTAACAAATTTCTTTCAAAGGTTATGTTAAGTAAATATGTAGTACTATGTGGCAGTGATTTCAATCCCATGATGAATGAGCCAGCGACCTTTTACAGTGTCTGCAAATCCCACAACTGAATGCCGCTATGTTGATCTTGTTATGATGCCATCAAATTCAGTTGCGCTGTAGCTCTCGTTTTGTGAGAAGAGATTTTTAAGGAAAATGGGATAAAAAACCTAAATAAGTATATTAAATAGTAAGTGATTGGTATGCATAAGTGCAGCAAGCTATTCAGAAATATTGCAATTCCACGAGGTAAATCCGTGTGACACAGGCAATAAAAAGATAGGAAAAGCAGCAAATTTTCAGACCTGGAGCGAAGTGGCAGACCAAGAGTTCCATCGCTCCGGGAGGATAGAAATATGAGTTATATCCATATGAGATCGGAAGGTAGAGGAGTAGCTGACCTTAGTCCAAAAATCGCCGAGAACTTCAAGAGACATCATCCTTGTCTTGGAATAATATTACCGTGCAAGAGTGTAAGAATCTTGTGAACAGCATGCCCAAAAGGGTAAAACTCTGAAAGCCAAAGTATGCAATGTATGTTTGCAAGTAATATGTTATAAATGTATAATGATTATATTGTGTTCTTTGAAGAGAACATATCAGAATGTCAATGGGTGTCCTTAAACTTTTGGCAGAGCCTCTACTAATCAGTGAGCTGTTCTGTGTCACCTTATTTAGAACCTTAATTATAAGAACAGATAACTAAATAAATACAAATAACACCTGTTGCCAACGTATGCATATACCGATTTAACCTAACTGTTCCTAGTCCTTTGGTTCTTATATCTTGGCACATTTGACAATTATTTTATAATGCATCACCTTCGCATAAGATTACTATAGCGCCGCTGAAAGCTCTTATAATTTATACCAATAAATAAATTTACTTGTAATACCTGAGAAGTAATACGACGGTATTCAGTAAGTAAACTATTCCAGACGCAATAATGGTTACATTTGGAATTCTATACACTATTGGGAGTTTAATTACAAACTTGACTACCAGATACACATAGGTAATGTCTTTTGGAGTCTAAATCTTCGTCTCATGTCAGAGGCAAGGCACTTCTTCCGTCAGCTTGTTGAGATTCGACAATAAGGTACTGCGCAATAAGAAAACAAGTTGGCACTATGGGAGTCCCTGGAACTTGGAACATTTTCCATAAACTTAAGAAGAAACATTTTATCTTAGAATAAACTGTCCCTTTGGAGCAATTACATAAAGATGCTGGGGAAACTGGCAGCGAGTGGATAAGTGGGTAGCAGGCACAGTGTTTTGGCATAGGTGTGTGTCTTCACAGTCTATCTAGTGTATTAGGCACTGCTAGCATAGTTCAGATTTTGAAGAAAATCCTCCACTCCAAACTACCCTTACTATGGCACATTTTTGTTAAAAAAATCCTTTGTTTTAAAAATGACTAACACGCTCGATTAAAATAGCATATAATTAAGACAACTTCATAACACATAAACTGTTTATCTTCAATTGATTGCATGTTGTATGACGCCCTTTTCATTTTGAACAACTTTTGCATCACTGGTACACCAAAAGAGAAAGACAAAGTCTTAATACACAAATGTATTATGTATGTCCATTGAATCTTTTATGAAATATGTAATATAAGCATTTCTACAATATTTTATCTCGATTAGGGTGAATTAGATAGAAGAATAAGCTATCTTAAATAATAGTTTTTAAAGAATGGCTAGATAAATCAGGAGATTGTATCACATAATTTTTTAAAAAGCTTTATAAATCTTAATTTTATACAAAACATTTATGTAATAAAATGTAATACTTAGTATTGGAGGCTAAAACCTGAAGCTTATAGTGGGCATAAACCTAAGTATTACTGAGTGAATTTACCAAATTTTAGAAATGCATTACAATAAAACGTAACCTCAAAACGTTTTGTATGTAAAAACGCAAGGATCAGATGAAACTGGAGATTTAATTGTATTCTACTCTTCATTCTTTTGCATAGGAAATACTGTAGTGATTATTCCTCAACTTCCCCAAGCAAAGATCAACTGCAATGAAAATGAAAGCAAACATACGAATGTGCGAGTTTCAAACAAATGCCGCTCTGCCGTTGTCCGTTTGTTTATGCATGGGATGCTAATCTGTGCGGGTTGTGGAATATCTAACGTTTGTTTAGCCACTCTACAACAACTGGATCAACTGTTCAGTGGATTCAGCACTCTGCGATGGTGAACTTTATCCAGTTATCCTGAAGTTCCTAAAATGCGCTATTGCAGAACTTCATCTGAATCCTGAACTAATTATTTAAACTTTTTGGTTCGTGTCCTTTAAGATGGTACAAAACCATCACCTTCAACGATAACGTGGTCATTTCCCAAATTCAAAAGTGATGTCACTAAAATAAACGGAAATAAACAGATTCGTAAGAAACATATTTATATTGCAATTAAATATACCTATTGAGATAAGCCACTCTACTGTATAGAATAGCTCTCAAATCACTAATTTTGTGCATAAAAACGCAATCATAAATTAAGTCGCACTGAGGAGACATAATAAAAGTTCAAAAATTACAACAGCTTTATTTCTTTAAATGGGAACTACTTATCTTTTTTTAAATTTAAAGAAGTAGGGGTGGTATGTTTCAGCTTTTATCCTCTACTACTTTTTCTCCCCTTTTAATCTCCTCCAATCTTGTTCATCAAATTCTCCAAATGGTTATACAGGACTGTAAAGGTGATCTTATTCTGCTTCTCTCCCTACTCTTGTTTTCCCTTAGCAGATTTTCTATATAAATCAGTTAGGAATAACCTCTTTTTCTGTTTCACTTAACAGTTTCAAAATCTTCAAAATTAACCCTCAGTCGACTATCAAATTCGTTGCAAGTGTGTGGGTTATGAATTACTATTTCAGGTTATGATATTTATTTCTCATTTCCATACCTAAATCATCTCTAATCAATGTATTTCTTTCCTGCCTTTTTCCGCTCCTTTTTAGTCATACCAGACAGATTTAAGATAATCTGTCCAGCAAGGGCGAATAACTTCCAAATAGATTCTCTGAACAGCAGTCTAAACTTGTGGCGATATGACCAATTAATACACACAAAAATCATAAAAGTAACTTACTTAACAGCAAATGATTAGGATTAATGCATGTACGCTTAATAAATCCCCTGTGGCACAATGGCCCATCCAGACCAAGGCCTACCGCCCGACCGCTGCGACCCCCACCTGTGCCCACCACGGGCATCATTATTGGTGTGCAGTACTGGAGGTAGGACGTGATTAGCGCCTCGATCCCTCCCGGCCAGTTATGCGGTCTTCTCAACCAGGAGCACTAATTGTCAATCAAGTAACTCCTCAAGGTCCCCAGCGAGTGTACCTAGCGGGAGAAAAATCTCCACACTGGCACCGGCGATCTGAGCTGAGCGTTCCGCGCGAGAGGCAGGCGCGCTAACACTACAATAAAAGTGAAATTCAGCATTTGTAAAACTCTCCATTAGAAATAAGATCTTATATGAATGAGGTGTTTATTTCTCTCTCTAGCACATATATAATAGGCGGAGCCAAGTATTAAATGTTCTGTGACACTACAGTCCTGTGAGTGTAGCCTTGGCCGACGGATCCCCTACCTTTGCCCACCACGAAATATTGCATACCATCCAAAAATATCATACTAAGGTTTCACAACGAGTTTGATTAATATACTGTAACAAAATGACAATGTGGTGAATTCCACCTCTGACACCATTGTAATAAATGAAACTTCTAGTACTTCTTCTGTCACTTTGTGTTCCCTTCTAAAACTGAAGTACAAGAAACAATTCCGTTTTATCGTTAACACAGTCTATAGTTTTTTGCGACCTTACAACTCAGATCTATTCTGTCTTTCGTAACCTTCACGTACACCTGTCTTTCAGTTCTCTTTGCGTAACACCTAGCTGATATGATCAGATCACTTAAACTGCCTTACACAACAATTCCGACGTGGCGATTCAATGTCCAAAACACCATCTAACAACCCCTACTCCAATTTCCCTCAACTACGACTGTACACAATCCCCTGCACACACATCACACACTCACTACTAATAGCCGTCAAGACACTATCACAAAAACAACTCCCCTTCTCGCCGCCACAATCGCTTATATGGACCAGAATGACAAAGCACGGATTTCTCTGGAAATTTACCTTTTCTCGAACCTCTTACAAACAAGCCGGCAGCAGAAAGTTCGTGATAAGATCCATGTGGCTCTGAGATGCGCGGCCGTTCGGCGCCACAGTACCATATAGGTATTTAAAATATTTGCATAACAAAAAAGAATTATCTTAAATTTTCTATGAAAATCCTGTGAAGTGCTTCGTTTTCAAAGAATTTTGCATTATGAATAACGAGTAAACCTAAGAGATGGACAAAGAGTTTGCTGCACAAGAAAGGTAGACATGTTTAAAACAAGTGATTTTAAATAGGTGTTTGTAGCATCAGCCATTTTTGAGGTACCCGTTATAGTTTTCAAGTGCTCCATACTTTTGTAATTGATTAGAGCGTCATCGCTATTCAGTTTTTTCTCATGTCATGGAATGAGTATGTAGTCATTTTTAGCATATAAGCGGCCGGGTTTTGGACATCTAACTATCAGTTCAGTTCCACCTTGTACTTTAAACGAAATGTGTAATGAATCTACCACTGCAAAGTTTATGTCGATTAGGTGAGGTAGATAGGCATACAGGTATTCGTAAGAATAGGTTGTAGAATCTATGTACAAATAAACGATAGTCGGTAAAGAAATTAATATGAAGGTGACCTCGGAGTTTATTTAGCCATTTGGTTTTTTGTTTGGGTTTAATCTTTTGAAAGATTTTTAGGGGTAAATAATGAATTAACAAGGGAGTATGACAGCAGTGACAGAGCAATAATGACGTTGTTATTCCTTTACAGAAAGGTCTAATATACCTATATTTTCCCCAAAGATCCATGGATGTCTTGATTTGTCGCTAAGCCATTATGTCCCTCTTGGTCTTTCTAATGAAGATATGAACCAAAGGTTCTTGTAGGAAAATGGCAAGATTGTGCTTGTAGAATCGATCAAATAAACAAGTTCGTATTCACAGTTTCGTAAAGCAGAAAAACGGAAGAGAAGGGCCTGACTGTCATCTGTGATGACACTGATATCCTGGCTTTACACCTCACTCGGGGAGCACTTGTTCTGTTCAGCTTATTCCTGAAAGAATTTCTGGAGAAAGTTCTTCCACATCACTGCGTCCATTCAACCGAAGCCTTCAAGAGTTCAAAGGAAAACGCGCTTCTTAAAGAAAGGACACGTGTAAATGTGACATTGGTGTAGGTTGATCAATACTTAAGACGTCTAAAGTAAAGACGAAAATCCAGGGGCTACTCGAAATGGAGAGGAACGGTTGAAGCTCTTGAAGAAGGCCGAGGCTCACCACGGGCTATAGTTTCAAAGAAGTGTTATCACAAGTAGTATAAGACGCCTGAACTAATCGATAAATTTTCCAGCGCAGCGAGGTCAAACCATCAATGATATTTATTTGAACTATTTCCAAATATTTGAATGCTATGTCGCAAATATTTAAACATAAAATGTTAAGTCAATAAATAATAACCAAAATATATTCATTTCGAATAGTGTTGTTCGACTTAATAAACACTGCAAACTGAGAAAAATGAAAGCCAAGGATTGCATGTATTTCAATCCTTTGGTGTTATAGCGGAAAACCAGTTCATAAGCTGAACACCTTAATTCTAACATTAACAAATAACCCTTCTGAAAAAATGTATAATTTATTAAAATAATTATTAAAAACACAGTGAAAGCACTGAGTCGCCGCTATTAGAAGAAAACATGTGAGTTGTGATATTACGAAAGGCTATAGACTGTGTTGACATCAAAAGAAAATTGTTAATTTGTGCAAAAGTTAGAAGGAAATAAGGTGACAGAAAAGTAACTGGACTGATTTCGTCGTCTTGCCACAATATACTATTACTCAGAGAAATAAACAAATGAGATGAAGTGAAAAGTATAACTCATACTGATATAAGACTGACGAAAAATCTGTAACGCAAAGAAGATTATTTTAACCCATCCGTATGAATGAAACGAAGATAGTACCACAAAAGTCAGTTAACTCACATCTCAAATCGACGAAGTATTTTCATTGGAGAACGTGTGTTGAATGGATTTTGGGGAGATAACATGCAGACGACAATTTTGCAAAGAAAATAGTCTTGTCTAACAAGGTACATTTTCATTTAAAAGACTACGTTAACAAACAGAAGTGCTGCACAGAAAATTCTTGCGTAACCCATTAAAGGGTCATGTATTTAGAAAGAGTAACTGTTTGCTGTAGATTTTGGACCGGTGAGGTCATCGGGTCTTACTTTGTTGAACATGAGAATAGAAATGTCATGACAATTTTATTAGTGCACAACACACCTTCGGAACGTGGCTGAAACACGTTTATAGTTATAGTAATTGTCTTACCTAAGTTATATGAATATTGAACAATTATGGTTCCAACAGGATGGCGCTACCAGCCACACCTCACAAAATACGATAGCCTCGTTAAGGAATAAAATTCCAGTCCATTCCAGCCCATTCCAGCCGGAGTTCTTTAACGGCGATTAGAGTTGGCCAGCAAGGTTATGTGATCTAACACCTTGTGGCTTTATTCTTTGGGGGCATTTAAAATTATTTTATAAAAATAATCCCCAAACAATACCACAACTGATGCAAGATACTTGCCTGATTATGAACCCCAATAGTATCATGTTTCGTCATTGATAAAGTTCATTAATATTTGGAGATATGAATGCCTTACGGTATTCCTTCAAATAGCCCAATTCTAAAACACGTATTCCCACTCAGCCGTTTGTGCTGCAATTCACCAAAACAACCTTCAAAGTTGTTTATTCCATGCGGCGGGTTCTCCCCGTTGTTGCCACGGTAGCTCAGTTGGTGCGGTAGCCGTCTCTACGTCGAACGTACCTGCCTGGAATCGCAGCTGGTACTCTTAGGTCACTGTCTCTGCTGCTGACGGCTCCGTTGATCTTAATTAGGATTAAGTTACAGGGTATATGCTGGCATGAGTTTTGGGGTTGGATCTTCCTCAGGCGCGAAGTAATGACAATACATAACACTCTTCACACGTTTATTTACAGTCGATATAACTTGCATCCAAATTCGGGGGCATTTCAGCTAATTAATGCCTTGCCTTGGTAGAGCGCCCCGGTTACAACCGCATCTTTAAGCTAATATCTGCTCGTTACCTTTTTCGCAAACTTATTCTATTTCAATATTTTGGCGTGAAAATCAGTATTCCTCGGTCACCGGTTCACTCTTGGTAACCTCCACAAGAACAGCGGGGGCCGGGGAGTCATGTCGAAATTGCAGTATTTATATCTCCTTCACCCACGCCACTTTGGTAAACATTGTCCCTTCCATGGTGCAACTTTTAGGGCGGTGAATTTCGAACTCGAAAATCCCGGATTTACGATTGGGTGCCTTCTCCCTTGACTTCCAGATTTTACGTGCAATCTACAAAATGTACCATTACTTTAGACCATTTTCTCCCAGCTGTGGCTTTGGGCTGGTGTCCCTCTACACAAAGCAGTATCCTTAACATAAATCTTACAAAGGATGTTTTGCTCTTCCTACACTTCTTTCGCTGAAATGTGCCCAGGCTTTTTATACCACAGTATTTACAAGAAACACTTGAAATTACGTTTTAACCTATATACGAGAACAAAGTATAATTAAACACATTTGTCGCAGAATACATTCTGATCTTATGATTATAAGCAGTAAATAAATTGAAATTACCGTCTCAACCAACAGATATTTGCCAGTTTAACCTCCTATTACTCCTTAATAACAAATTAACGCAGATGTAATTTCCCTTCCGAAATTATGCTTCAAAACTGCATCTGTTGTTACCTGAATCCTTTTAACCGGAAAACTTGTTGCAGATAACATGCTCCACGATAATGTGAACCCATAAACAATTTATGAACACAAATTATGGGCCGTTGTGAAATTGAGTGGATATCCAAATCATATTTTAAAAGTAATTAAAATATGTATTCCAAAACAGCTATCGGCATTAATAAACGAAGGCTCTCAGGACCGGAATCATAATTAGTAAAATATGTTTCCGAGCTAAGAGGCAGTGGTCTCCTTTCCACTCCCAGACGTTTCGCTTGCAGTTGCGGCAAGCATCATCAGCGACTTTGTAAAACTCTCCTTGGTCTTTCTGTCACTACAGTTGCGAAACGTCTGGGAGGGGAAAGAAGAAGCCCAGTGGACCACGCCTCATAGCTCAGAAGCATATTTTACTAAGCATCAGCATTGACAAAGGTGTACTATCACCAAAGAAGGGAATCAAGGGGTAAGCCCGCTCTCTCCGGCACAATTTAATATACATATATGTTGACCATGGTATTAAGAATTGACAAAATGAAATAATTGAACATTTTAAAATAAATGACAAAGTTCCAAACACCATTTTATTTGCCAATGACCAGGTTATTTTTAGCTTATCAGAAGATAATCTCCAAAGAGTTGTAAATAAATAAGAAAAAGTAGGCAAGGAATTCAACAAATATTTCATGCACAAAAACAAAATCAATGGCATCTCAAGGAAAAGATCATCTAAGATGCAAAATTATTATAAATAATAATATTATTGAAAAAGTGAAATCCTTTACTTACTTGGGTTTTAGTATATTGTACTGCCAAAAGTAAAAATAAAAAAAATTAACAAACACAAATTTCAAAGGATGTGTGGAACTATAAGAAATAAAACAACTCAAGATACCCAATTGAAATATTATAAGGTTATGGCCGTTCCAGTCATTATGAATGACAGTGAAAATTGGACTCTAGCTCGCACAGACAGAAGGAAGATGGAAGCGGCTGACATGAGTTTTTTAGGACCAACAGCGGGCTACGCTATTATTGACCAGAAGGTGTTAAGAGAACAATTAAATATTGTTAAATATTTGATGGATAAAATTGACAAAAATAAGAAAAAATTTGGTATGAACACATACTCAGAATACCAGACGATAGACTTCTCCTAAAATAATACTAAATTACAAACCCACAGGACATAGAAATCAAGGAAGAGCGCTTACTAGATGCAGACCCCAAGTTTCTCGGAATGAGCAGGAGGGCCTAGGCCTTGATGATCTTGATGATGATGATATGTATAAATTGGAAGAATTAATATTGTATCTCAGGCTAAAAATAAATGGGTTTCTACCACGGAGAGGTAAAGTATATAAGTAAGTATGCCTTGGAGGAATTTCTTATTGAAACTTCTGTCGATAAAAAGCAAGACCTTCTAGGGGTAATTAACGACACGCGTGGTAAAAAGTTATATAGCAGTAAAAATATATTTAATACCTGTATAGCGTGCAATACACAGCCTTCTGCTAAAGAACTACATAAAAGGTGAACTAATTAGCGCCGGGTTGCCAGGTTTAGATACCCTATAATTAATGAGAGAACAGGAGGCCATTAATTTCATGAATAGCGATGAAAGGAGAACAAAATGACAAATTAGGATAGGAGCCAATGGCTACTCGAGCGCTGCTCTTGAAACAAGACAATTTAAAAGTAGCGATACACACACAAGCACAAGCCCTGCTTGGAAGTATAACTTTTGAAAAATTACCATATAGTAAAGCTTCTCTAAACCATTAGCTCTTATTTCATACGCAGAACTTTGAAGAAAGTGGTCACAATATTTTAACTTCACTGCTAGGATTACTAAAATCTACCATATTACTTTGATATTGTTTATAAGATAAAACATTGCTGCAGTTGAGCCTTCATCTAGCGCGGTGTAAACTAAAGTCTGTTAGCCCCGGGCATTGTCACTCCACTATATAGTTCTGTCGTTTTCATTTGAAATAAACCGCCAATGCAATAAACACATTACCCTTACCCATACCACGTTATTTCTGCAGCTGTCTCTTAGGATAGGGCTTATACGCTTAAAAGATACTGTGATAGAATACCTGATTAAGTATTTTTATTAGTTTGCTTGTTACTGTTGAAGTAAACAAGAAGGTTCCAGATGTTTAAGTAGTTTTTATCTGGTTAATACGCGTGCTTGCAAAACAAGGTAGGCTTTTATCACAAAGAAAGAAAAATAAACAAAGCAAAGAGACAGAAAGAAAATTAAAAGAACATTAAATATGGCGCCCAGCTTGCGGCACCAACGTTATATATGTAACGCACGGAAATCACAAATATCATGTGAAACAATTTATTGTCTTTGTGTTCTAGCGAACACCAAAATTCAATAGAAGATAGGTATACAGATACAGATTATACACTGCGACTTAAAGAGAGATTTGTGGCTGCGATCCTCACTCAGGGGGAAGTGTTGAAGTGAAGGAAGTATAGCAAGCTACAGGACACGGACAAACGGGATATAGAGACTTGCGGAAGTTGAAGTCTTGAAGATCACTGCCATAGACGGGCATGAATATCAGACGACCAAGCAACCCGCTGTTCTCTGCGGGAGTGACTGCTTCCTTGGAGCAAGTATCCATGCCATCTGCCAGGCACCACCCTACGCCACGAAACCTGGAAGTACATCTGAAAGGTGAGAAGAAAATGGAATGGAAGATATCTACTGAAAAGGAGATCGTGTTAGATGAAAAATCAACCAGGTACAACCACATGGTCGACGGGAATAGAACCCGGGACCTCCTAAATGCGAGTCTCTTACATTATGTTACCGCGGTGACATCTCACTTAGTAGCCACAGGTCATCAGTGCTATAACTGAATTCACAAAATCCTCTATATTTATGTTATAATAATTATATTTCAAAGAGCTAATCCCCTTCGTGCTACCTTCTGCCAAAGTAAAGATCGAATATGATCAACGGAATTCCATTGCAAATCCAACGTAACTCAAGTGATGTAGAAACAAAAGGCTGATGTGTTGCATTCACATAACTTTCTCTACTCTAGTAGCTACTAACTATTCTTACAAAGCCTTATTCCTATGTCTTCTTCGTGTTAGTTGAGATAAACATTTGCAGAAATTATCGTATTATTTATTTCGCTGTAGGTGCAAGGGGAATATGAGAATACAGTAGGCTTTGAGTACAGTAGGCATATCTCCAAAATGGTTCACTACTCTTGTATTAGCCATTCTTACAAACTCTTATTGCTATATGCTCTTCGTGTTAGTTAAGATAAACATTTGTACAAACTATCTTATTGCTATTTCCTTGTAGGTGCAAGGAGAATATTAGAATACAGTAGGCTTTCAGCGATAGTCAAATCTTTTAAAGCTTTGAGACCCCGTTCTCTTTGCACGCTTAACATATAAAAAATGAACTATGTTCCATTTCACGAAATCTTTGTTTGCCGTAATTGACACAAATAACAATATCTCCGAAATGGTTCACTCTACAAAAAATGTATTTAGACATAACTTGTGTGTTTTAGCAAGATCTACGTTTTATTCCAAACTCATCCAGAGTAAACAGGACTCCATAGGCTGTAGGCAGAAAATTCAAAATATACATTTCATTTGTCATACAAATATCTTAAACATGTGGCATTTTAATCAAAATAGAGCCATTTTCATGAAAATTAAAATTTTCGAAAAATTTTCCACGTAAAGGGTAGTTTAGGGTGGGGCTATTTTCTTCAACATTTTCATGTCGCATCCTTGAAGGACATTAAACTTAAATACTAACTTTGGTTTTTACCTGACTTTTCATTTTTTGAGTCTGTCCACAGACAGACACATACACACAGAGATCTAAAAATGCCTTTTTTTGGATTCAGTGGGCCTCAAAACACACATTTCCGGTGAAATCTCGACATCGACTTTTTGGGGTAGAATCCAATACTTCCTCTACTTACCAGGAGAGAAAGTAATTAAAGAATATAAAATCAAGTGCACAAGTCAGATTAAAAGAATGGTGAGAAATTACCATTCCATTTTAATAATTATAAACACAGGGAAAAGTAATGCTGGGAGGCCATTGAAGGGGAATGAACAAGATATATTGTTGATTGCTAGAGACAGGTATGTAATGAATGAGAGGAGGAGGAAAAGAAGAAGAAGAAGGATGATAGGGAGATGATAGGGAGATTTAGGGAGATAGGGAAATAGGGAGATAGGGAAATAGGGAGATTTAGAGAGATAGGGAGATTTAGGGAGATAGGGAGGGGCAAGAAATCTTCGTACTTTTTAACCAAAGAACATAATGTCGGCACCAACTAACGACGTACTATTTGCCACGGTTGTCCTTTAATTGGGATACGTTTACCAAACAGTTTTATTCGGTTCACGAGTACGCTCAATTTTTCGTTTGGCAACTTCTCTTTACCACTATTCTTCTTCTTCTTCTTCTTCTTCTTCTTCTTCTTCTTCTTCTTCTTCTTCTTCTTCTTCTTCTTCAGATCACTCCCCTTATGTAGGACTTACAACCCCTAGGACTTACAAGCCAGTGCCTAGGGTTAGGCGCCTGTCGGGGAATACAGGAACCTATGGACCGGACAGAGTGAAGACCTGGAAGCACCAGGTATGAGAGTGAGGAAGAGAATGATATGAAATGCAGGCGAAATGGATGATTGGAAAGCTGATAATGGAGTAATTGGTGGAGAGAGTGGCGGGGTAAACCGGAGCACCCGGAGAAAACCTGACCTGACGCCGCTTCGTCCACCACGAATACCACATGCGGGTTCCTGGGATCAAATCCGGGCCACCTAGGTGGTAGGCCACTATTTTTCGAATGTTAAATTCACATTAAAAGCGTTAGCACAATTGCAAAAGCTCGCAACATACGCACAGATACACAGACTCAGAGACACGTAAACACAAGGCAAATAATCTATATAGCGTTCCACTCTTAGAAGACAGTATGGAGTTAAATGGGACATCTCTGTCTCTATCTAGCGCATACAAGTTGCCATTAGCCGCGTCCTTTTCTACCCTCGCGGTGTTGCCAGATTCCTAATAGCATGGTATAAATATTCATTTGTTATAAATTTCAGATTTGAACACATTATCCTACGCAGAATTTTTTTCTCTATCAGGTTATATCCTTTTTAGAGTCATTATACATTTCTATAGGCCCAAATTTCTTGAGAAAACGTTTTTTTCAATAGAAGGCCGATATTTCCTGTTTCTATACTCATCACGCACTAACTAACAAACAAACTGCTAGAATGCATCTATATTTTTTTCTTAGGTAGAGTATACCATAGTGCTACTACCTGCCCACTTTGAATTCTCTATGTTTACCCAGTTAAGTGTTATAATTTTTAAAATGAAATGCTTTCGGAAAATTTTATATCTGTGCACTGCAAAAGTTACGCAGTGTGAAACTTTTTTGTTATTGAGTTTACATCAGGGAACCAGCGAGAACAAATGTTGAGGAAGGTTGGAGAAAGTTTTTAAAATAAACCAAAAGGCAGTAACCTCTTTCTTTTATCCAGTAAGGCAAACAAAAGGTATTCATCTATTCAGCGTCAGGCCTGACACAGAAGATAGTATAAGGAGCAGCACTAACATTAGTTCGAAAGAAGCCGTGTTTGTAACTGTGAGCTGTTATTGCGTTATTTGTTTAATATTTTTGTAAATATTTGTAGTTATGGAGGGGGAAGCTAGGAAGAGACGATATGTTGGTAAATTAAGAAGTAAGGAACGCCAAATAATTATGAATGTGTTAGATTATTTTTGAAGCAAAATGCGTGTAAGGCAGTAAAAGAAACAGCTAAGGCTATCGGGTGTTCAGAAGCAGTAGTGTGTAGGATTAAAAAGGAAGTAATGAAAGGACCTCTAAGAACGCCATCGAAAAAGAAAGCAAAAAGGGCTGGACTACACAAAACGCTAGGTTAACGCAATATGATTGAATAGTGCAAGGTGGATTGCGGCGAATTATTCATTCTTTACTATTTGCAAATATTCCACCCACGCTGAATATAATTTTGTCACGGGTCAACAGTGATGAGACCCTACCAAATTTCTCAAGGGCCACTCTGATTTGGGGTTCGAATATGAAAGAAGGGGTAACAAGTGCATATTAATAGAAAGAGACGATATCGATATCATCAGCTGGCGACATAAATATCTAAAAGACGTAAAAAGGTTTAGAGACCAGGATCAGTTGTTTATACAGACGAGTCATTTGTAAATTTAGGTCATACAGTAACAAAGGCATGGAGGGATACCAAAGTTAAAAGTGTCCGTCAAGCAGCAATTGAAGGACCAAGTGCAGGACTCAGGCCACCTCGAGTCGCTCGCGGAGAAAGATTCGCAACTAGTACATGTTGCAACACTGCGCTCCATTTAACGTGTACTGTCTTCTAAGGGTGAAACGCGCTTTATATAGAATGATGCAAACGAACTTCTCCACACCCAAGCAATCTCTAACTGATGCTGTGAACTGATGCAAGTATTGCAAGCTCGGGCTACAGCACTATTTGTTTACATGCAGCGAAAACAGAACATAACAAAAGCAGGTTATGTTACTGGTGGGTTCCTTATGAGCCACATACCAGTCACGTGTTCTTGCGTGTTACATATAGGCAACAAGGTCCTTGTGTGTACCGTTTCTATGGAAACGCCATTATAACGCCTTAGCTCCTAATTGGTCCTTTTCCTTGCTATGACAATCGCTTAGACGCTTCCATCTCTTCCCGTTCATTTATGATTTTCCGCTACGTGTTTAACATCTGTCAGTTCCCTTCTTAATTGGCGCCTAATATTATAAAACGATTGAAAAGAACCTCTTTTGAAAAGCAATCTAAAACGGAAATCTAAGCCACTTAAAATTTTGTTTTCTGACTGATGTACATGGCATCCATAAAAGCTGTCTTTCCATGCACTAAATTCACATCGAAAATGTTAGTACGATGACAAAACGTGTAGGCGAGTAAAACCTGAAATGTTCAAAGCTTTTACTAGGATCGAAAAAAACAACCAAGGGATTTAAAATCTTTGACATTTTGTAGAGAAGAGACAAAAGGCAATATCACCGCAGTTTTATGCACCTATTATTAAAACTCTCAAACCGGAAGCAATAATGCTTCCTGAAAAATCCGCCAGATGGCAACGCCTCCTGTGTTTGCACCTTTCATCGCTGGAAGAAATGAGGATGTCTTTTATGTTTAATGCGCGAAAGACCCGTAGCAAGGAGCAGCTCTCAAGTATCCTTGCAAACAATGGGACTCAAGTGGTCACCCCCTTCCTCTCCATCCTTGTTCACGCTGTCGTCAACGTTTTTTCTCTAAATGAAGACCCCTGCGACATTCATATTGCGAAATATTAAAACTTCAAGGCTATCCCCTGCCTTACCTCTTCAAATGAATAGATTTGCTGACTGCACGGATAGCTGAAGATTTAACTAATTACGAATTTCTTGAATTACAGAGGTAAAGTGGCTATGGAATGTTCCAGTGAATTTTTTTTTTTTTTACGATTTCTGAGTGGGAATATTGCTACTGTTGTCAATCCTGGTCTTAGAGAGAAGCAGCATTTTGCTTAATTTAATTTTAACTGTCTTTTTGCTAGCTCTTGTAAGATTCCTTTGCATACGTCCTTAATTATTAATGGCAGATGCCAAAAGCTAAAACCGTAAAAAGTTACTTTCACTATTTTCCTGTAGTTAAGAAAAATGCTTTATTACAAAAATTCTTAAGTGCACTTAAATCTAAGATGCATCTCTTTGATTTACAAGAATCTTCATGCATATTTTAACCATGAGGCCCAGGTTTGATTGTTGATACCGGAGTAGGGGTTATCTTCCCTTAGGAAACCTGGTCGGCCGTGTATTCGCTTCCCTAGGGGAGGGGGGGGGGGCTACTGAGGAGTGTACTAGGAGTGACTCTAGTTTGCAAGAGGGACTCGGGGCGTTTACTATGTCCTACTTTCCAGTCATGACACCCGTTGTGGGTAGAGGCGGAAGACGCATTGGCCGACCGTTAGGTCTTGACCTGGCATTGGGGTGTTGTATCCCTGGATTTAATTTGATGAATATTTCAAATTTGTTAAGCTCTGATAAATGCGGATCTTGTGTGAACTGTTTGAATCTTTCACGAGTGAAAGCTGAGGAAAACTCCAAACATGTTTCTGTCTAGTATAAGCTAAAGGAGCTTATTTGTTTGTGGTCTTTCCCGAGGCCAACATACCCAGTATTCTGAATTAGTGCACACTTCCGTGGCATGTGTTTCACGACTAAGGTAATATAGCTTGGGCCTTAAAAGCTATACATAAGCCAATTCTTGCTTAGGCTTTCGAGAGTATATTTTGAGACTAGCTATTTTGTTTTTGCATTGTATTGTACAAAGAGCAACAAAGAAAATCTTCGGTGGATTTTGTATCATTTACCTGGGAATTTTGTATCATTTTTGGGGTCTTTCGAAGCAGGAGCTTGACTGCTAATCTGGGCGCTCACAAAGTTTTCCTTAGATTTTAACCTTCAAAGGCGTGCTCTGCTCTAGCCGATAAGGTCTAATTCCTTCAAGTATTAGGCATCTTGTCACCTCTTTCTGGATTTTCCTATGGGTCGTTATCCTCTTGGTCTGCCATTTAAAATGTGTTGGGAATTTTATCCGGTTGTATCCGTTGTACGTGGAACTTCCATTTTTCGTTAAACTGCAGTGTTCTTTCTGCCATCGGTTCTACCCCCAATTCCCTTCTGTCTTGCACACGCCTTAGCCGATCCTAGGAAGTATAGCTAATGGATTTCCTCTATGTGCTATGACAACACCCTGGCTCTTTAATGTTACTGAGCTCCATTGAGAGAATTGCCTGATTACTTTTCCTCAATATGAATCTCATTAATGATCTCATGACAAATTTTTATTTTGGTTAGCTAATGATATAGAAATTATTTATTGCAATTATTTACCTATTTATCTTGCAATAGAAATGCAGCGTACTACATTCACGCAGTTTTCTCTAATCTTTTCTTTCAGTAATACAATCACTATTCACTTTTCACTTTCGCACAAGCAGCTTAAACAGTTTTCTAGATGGCTGAAGTAGAAATGCAAGTACCCGTATTACACTCACACAGTTTTCTATATGACTTTTTTCCTGTAATATTTGTGATTGTTTACAATACCTTTGCCAAGCGTCTTCCTAGTTGTTTAATTTATTTATGTGTACACGTTGTTTGTAATATCTTAAAGGTTTTAGTTACTTTTTGTTTAAATGTACTATGTAATATTTCTTAAATGTCTCCAAAGAAACCGAAGGTTATTAACCAAGTGCGATCTAACTCTAAAAGGTGTAAGGATAAACATGGGCAACCCTGGGTAATTCACCTGGTTCGTACCTCACTTAAGTGGTCGATGTCTCCTCGTTGGTGGCCCCAGATAGTCTCTTATCACATTCAGTCCTGGGTTCGATGTCCGTCCTCGGCTAGCGTCACCATTTGTTCGTTGATATAACATGGATCCTGTCCTTTAGTGAAAGGAGTGACGATCTCAGTTGGTGGGAAAAGTAGCAATAACAATTTGAAGTTTTTTCTCAGGAGTAGTATTCCCGAAATTTATTGAATTTGTCTGACATTAATATTTATTGGGATTCGAGCATTAGCGTCCTTGTTAAAACACTGTTTTTACTTGCCCTATACGGCACCATGAACGTCGGTAGAGCTTTTTTCAGGGGGGAGGGCATGTTGGAAGAAGCATTAATTCATTATTCTGTTGCCAAAAACTGTAAAAATGAGTTCTAGTATTTGCTGCGAATAAGCATATTAATTTATGCTAAATAAAACTGTTCTTTACATCGACATTAAAGCAATAGTCTAATAGTAATTGATTGCAGATTACATTTATTATTTTCCAAAGAGGGGCCGCGGCGTCCCCTTGCCCGCCCCCTTCGCGACGCCTAACGCGGTTAATAAGGAACAATATCTTCTTTTGTTCTCTATTTAGGCTGGTTCACTCCACTGTTCGCGAACTATGCCGCAATATCCACTGCGATAATTCTATTCCCTGACTCGACGGTTGAAGACTATGTGTGGACGATATAACGACGATTGGGTGTCTAGATGTTATGACGATGGCAAGAAAACTTTCAGCAGTCTCCCATTTCCAGTGTTTCTAAGAGCACGTGCCCCTGCAATGTACTTAATTTTTGGTTGGTGAGCTTCCCAGACAATTGATATTTTATACTCAAATTATGCATTTTCATTGGCTTCTTCATCCCCTCCTTCAAGCTGCTCTCTTTGGTTAGGGAATTCCCCTAGTTATATCCACTGAGGTTCTCCGTCTCACTCTTTCGGTCACGGGGTATTAAGAGACAAACAGACAATAGCGATTTACCCTCCAAGAGAGGATAATATACTTGTAGGTGGAGGGAGCGCCTAACAGCTATGATGTGCACATTTCTAGTCTTCTTAACTTCAGGTCCCGGAGTGTTTTAACATGAACTGCTACATTTCGCATGTTCAAGACTTATTAATACCATTGCAATTACAGATACAATTACAGATATGCATAGAAATAAATATTTACATTTTTCTTAATTATAACAAATCACACACCTTATTTTTTTTTACTTAATTAATAAACTAAATTTATTTTTCCAGGCTTCCCGGTCTAAACGTACAGTCTCACAGTTAATTTCTTCATAAAACTATAAATCTGTATCCCAAAGAGGGAGCTGTACGTTTCAGATGCAGCAGCCCCTAAGCACATTTCATTACTGCTGACGTGCTATAGCTATTCCACCCTGTCATTCGCTAATGTCTCCTATCTGCGAGAGAAAATCGTCAGACTGCGGCGTCTGAAGCAACTGCGCGTCTTTTTCAGACGTTACCTTCTACACTTTGATTATGAGACACCATAAAACTTCGACAAGGGAAACTTGTTCTATCAGAGGAAGATTGAGAACGTAACAACGTGTTAAATAATTGTGCAACATTCTCAGTTTACGGCGTGATGTCGATTTTTAGGAGAATTTCTGTGCTCTATTTGTGAACATTGACGCGAATGTTGCTAACCTGGGACAAATCTGGTCAGTAAATCTCCGGTTTTACATCGTTGACTGCTATACGCTACCTACGTACCAAAAGTGTTAATCCATTTCTACTAGTACCATACAACTGAAATCAGATGAAATTTAACTATCTGGTCCTTGTCATTTTCAAATTCTTACAAGGGATGTCCTTTTTGTTATTAATAAATAGTACAGGGTGCGCACAAATGATTTGAGCGGTTTCGTGATTTTTTATACTCGTATTATTAAATATATGGTGATGGTATTTGATGTTGCAAGTTAGCTATGTTTCCAAGTTTCGCTTACAGCAGTCAAGATGCTTCTTCCTTCCACTGCAAGAGTGTAGTTGGGACTTATGCATTCGTCTTAACTAGAGTGGGCTGGGCAATACCCAAATTTTTAAAAAGCGGATTAGTACATGATGGCTTTGAAATGTTTGCACAACTACGGGAGAAAAAAAAAAAAAAAAAAAAAAAAAAAAAAAAAACATAGACACTTACTAAAAGTTATAAGTACTATCTTTCACAAAAATAAATACTCCACTTCAGTGAGACCTACCCAAAAGGTTACCTAATTCTCATTCGTTGTTGCACAGGTGGTATGAGAATGAAATGTGTCATATGCTTCACTTGCTGTTCAGAGGGCATGGCAGTCATAGGCTCCTCACCCTCAGTTTTGAAAACCAGTATTTCAGCAGGCCTTTGCATTAAAGGGCAAACATTGCAAATTCAATTGAACTACTCCTGTAGAAAATATGGTTTCATTAAAATCTGGAGTAGAAGTAAAAACGATTCCACTTTGAATGCTCTGCTTACAAACGTACGCTTAAACAGCAACGCCTAATTCCCTAGTTGTTATATCTGAACTCATTAGAAAGCGTTACTACAGATCAAAAGTGCTTATAGAAGGGAATTTAACGCGTCTTTTTTTAACAGAGCTTCTCATTTAGAGAAGCAAATTAAATTTGTATGTTTATCCCGCATAGCCTAGCAACTTTTGCCGCCATCTTATGAATACTGCAGTATGATTGCAATTTTACAAATTCCTTATAGGATATTAGTTACGATTTCTGAAAATAAAACAGGGAGTACGCTTACCTCAACTATCAAACATTCTTTCCAATATTAATAATATTTTCCTTTAAATATCCACAGTATAAACATCTCTCTAAAATCTTGCAGACTATTGACATGTTAAAGTATTTCTATGTTCATATTATTTCAAGTGGATATATGGAAATTATACCGCTTGTTTCAAAATGAATGTAGGAGTTTTAAGGCCTTAAAGTATTTATTACAGTTAGTATACAATTATAAATCGTACATCAAATGAAAGAATAACTCCGTCTTTTGTACAAGTGTTCACTATAAAAACCATTCATCACACGGCACACATTCAGTTGATACGCTAGTTCTTCCCGAAACTTGCTTGATTAGTGTGTGTGTGTGTGTGTGTGTGTGTGCGTGCGTGTGTGTGTGTACGTGCGTGCGTGCCTGCGTGCGTGCGTGTGTGTGTACGTACACTAACTGTTGCAACAACAGCTTGAATCGTTTTCTTAAGTCGGGTAGGTCAGCTGGTAGAAGAAGCCTATACACATGATCCTTTATGAACCCTAAAGGTTACTCTCCCTTCGGAAGAGCGTGGAGGCCAAGCAAAACAAGCTCTGTCATCCGGCCTTTGTGGTCAATCCAGCGATTGAGCACAACGTCATTAATCAATTGCATACCGGTTGCTATCAGTGAGCCGGTGCACCATCTTGCTGTCAATAACGTTATTTGGTTCAGCTACTTCCAATTCAGGGAGAAAGCCATAGTTGTAGCACACAAAGGCAAGAATCACCAGTGTGTGTGTGTGTGTGTGTGTGTGTGTGTGTGTGTGTGTGTGTGTGTGTGTGTGTGTGTGTGTGTGTGTGTGTGTGTGTGTGTGTGTGTGTGTGTGTGTGTGTGTGTGTGTGTGTGTGTGTGTGTGTGTGTGTGTGTGTGTGTGTGTGTGTGTGTGTGTGTGTGTGTGTGTGTGTGTGTGTGTGTGTGTGTGTGTGTGTGTGTGTGTGTGTGTGTGTGTGTGTGTGTGTGTGTGTGTGTGTGTGTGTGTGTGTGTGTGTGTGTGTGTGTGTGTGTGTGTGTGTGTGTGTGTGTGTGTGTGTGTGTGTGTGTGTGTGTGTGTGTGTGTGTGTGTGTGTGTGTGTGTGTGTGTGTGTGTGTGTGTGTGTGTGTGTGTGTGTGTGTGTGTGTGTGTGTGTGTGTGTGTGTGTGTGTGTGTGTGTGTGTGTGTGTGTGTGTGTGTGTGTGTGTGTGTGTGTGTGTGTGTGTGTGTGTGTGTGTGTGTGTGTGTGTGTGTGTGTGTGTGTGTGTGTGTGTGTGTGTGTGTGTGTGTGTGTGTGTGTGTGTGTGTGTGTGTGTGTGTGTGTGTGTGTGTGTGTGTGTGTGTGTGTGTGTGTGTGTGTGTGTGTGTGTGTGTGTGTGTGTGTGTGTGTGTGTGTGTGTGTGTGTGTGTGTGTGTGTGTGTGTGTGTGTGTGTGTGTGTGTGTGTGTGTGTGTGTGTGTGTGTGTGTGTGTGTGTGTGTGTGTGTGTGTGTGTGTGTGTGTGTGTGTGTGTGTGTGTGTGTGTGTGTGTGTGTGTGTGTGTGTGTGTGTGTGTGTGTGTGTGTGTGTGTGTGTGTGTGTGTGTGTGTGTGTGTGTGTGTGTGTGTGTGTGTGTGTGTGTGTGTGTGTGTGTGTGTGTGTGTGTGTGTGTGTGTGTGTGTGTGTGTGTGTGTGTGTGTGTGTGTGTGTGTGTGTGTGTGTGTGTGTGTGTGTGTGTGTGTGTGTGTGTGTGTGTGTGTGTGTGTGTGTGTGTGTGTGTGTGTGTGTGTGTGTGTGTGTGTGTGTGTGTGTGTGTGTGTGTGTGTGTGTGTGTGTGTGTGTGTGTGTGTGTGTGTGTGTGTGTGTGTGTGTGTGTGTGTGTGTGTGTGTGTGTGTGTGTTTGCTTCACTGAAAAGCACAAGCCCACAAACTTTCTGCCGAGATATGACATAAAAAAGACATTGCATTTAAGGGAGTCTCGTTACAGCTGGGCCGTCTCGTGCAGATTAGATGACCCCCAGATGTACACATTATGAGCGTTCACATTTCCAAGCTACTAACACTTTCTAACGGAAGGCAGAGGGAATAGGCGTACCCAACAAAACTGAGTAACCCATAAGGACAGATGGGTATATTATAAAAAAAACAGTGTAAAACAAAAAATGAAGGCGCACCTAGGCTATAAAAAAAATAAATAAAAAAATAGAAAAAAGGAGTGCTTCTGTGAAAATATAAACACTACAGGTTTCTTCTGATTGATTTGGTGTATTTATCATAAACTCAAATCATAAAGTATACAGCACAAGCACAATTTTAATGAGCTATGTCAAATCGTTGTAACAATATTGTTTTATCATTAATTAATCACTTTTTAATATGGTAATAGAAATTATCCTTGGATATTACGGTTTATAAAAAAAAATTAAAAAAAAATGTAATTAACACAATACCTTAAAACCCTTATAGTAATTTGGAAACACAGACCAAAAGGTAGTCGTATGTGGAACTCACGCCAGATATCGATGCCCGCTGTCAGAACAGGTGAAGCACATTTTGTAGTTTACACCCATCCTTCTTGGTTTACCAATCACTAGAACTATCCTTAAGTAACGTGTGCTATATTTGATTTCTGCAGGCTGATGTGCGCATGACTTACCCTAGTAAAGCAGTGGTGCTAATGGAAGGCTCATAAAGGCTGGCCCATTCCCCAGTTTTGTTCTTCGTTTGACCTACCGTTCAAAGCACTGTTCTTAGCACTGCGTCGCCGTAAAATCCGATTACCCGCAGTAAAGGACAGTGGAGGGAAAAGTAACACCGCGAGTTACAAATTAGCATTGTTACAAAGGGATAAGCACCTTGTAAGCCATATAACTTTCATCGAGTCTTTCTTTTTGGATAAATTACTGGACGTACAATTAAACGAAAATTTAACATTCAGATCACACGGGAACCTACTTCGGTTGCCTTAATGGCATTTATTCGTAAGTGATCTCTATCCACTTACCCTGAATAAAGGAAAAGTAAAACCAGTAAAGGGCGGGTAGTCGTGTAGCATTACAATCCAATATAACCCACTGTTTCCATCGACATGCTTCTGTTCACTGGGGTGTGGTGTGGTAGTTAGAGAAAATGTATTATTATTATTATTATTATTATTATTATTATTATTATTATTATTATTATTATTATTATTATTATTATTATTATTATTATTATTATTATTATTATTATTATTATTATTATTATTATTATTATTATTATTATTATTATTATTATTATTATTATTATTATTATTATTATTATTATTATTATTATTATTATTATTATTATTATTATTATTATTATTATTATTATTATTATTATTATTATTATTATTATTATTATTATTATTATTATTATTATTATTATTATTATTATTATTATTATTATTATTATTATTATTATTATTATTATTATTATTATTATTATTATTATTATTATTATTATTATTATTATTATTATTATTATTAGTGTTATTAGTGTTATTAGTGTTATTAGTGTTATTAGTGTTATTAGTGTTATTAGTGTTATTAGTGTTATTAGTGTTATTAGTGTTATTAGCATTAGCATTAGTATTAGTAGTAGTATTAGTAGTAGTATTAGTAGTAGTATTAGTAGTAGTATTAGTGTTATTATTGTTGTTATTATTGTTATTGTTATTATTGTTGTTGTTATTGTTATTATTGTTGTTGTTATTGTTATTATTGTTGTTGTTATTGTTATTATTGTTGTTGTTATTGTTATTATTGTTGTTGTTATTGTTATTATTGTTGTTGTTATTGTTATTATTGTTGTTGTTATTGTTGTTATTGTTGTTGTTATTGTTGTTATTGTTGTTATTGTTGTTATTGTTGTTATTGTTGTTATTGTTGTTATTGTTGTTATTGTTGTTATTGTTATTATTGTTATTATTGTTATTGTTATTATTGTTGTTAATGTTATACATATTTTACACACAAATTATAAGGATGATAACCGAAGGAGAGCGAAAGATTCCTCTTTCGACCCTCGAAAGTGCCATTGAGTTGTTCAAGTCTGATTCAATTATGTAAGGGATATTAAGCTCTGAGATCGCATATACTAATTTGATAGATTAATTTAGTTAAGGGTATAACGAAGTACTACTATGGTTCCTGGCGTTTTATAGATTGAAGTGCGTTTACGTAGAGGCTAAAGGGCTAAAAATGTTCCCCCTGAAAAGCACACTTCAGTTGTTTCTTTACGGTTTATTTACTGGAATATCTGTTTTAATTTTATATACATAATCCTTGCAGGTATAGCCCTTACGTATTTATAATATATTCGTAAATACTACAAAATCTGTCATTTTGAACTGCGAATTGTGCACCTCTGCATTGGAATAGAATGGCAATCTTTAATCCATATTTGAGGGAACGTTTTCTCTAAGTATGCTGATTACTAAGTGCTTTTATTTAATGCGTTTTCACTATTTTTATAATAATTAAAACAATATCTTAAGTTTTGCTGCGAACCTACTTTAGTGTTAATAATTTGGTTTATGATTTAAAAAGTAATAACTTTCAATCATGACGGCACGCGTGTAATTCAGAAAATAATCCTATCTTTAACACACTAATTGGATCAAAGTAGACCATTGCACTTAGAAAGTATATATATATATATATATATATATATATATATATATATATATATACACGTCCTGCAAAAATAGTAAGTAACATTTAACAGTTTCTGACATAATTGATAAGAACTTAGTAGATTTAATATTGCTGGGATCTCCCTTAAGCCTAGAGGCAAAATGGTAATTTTTGAGAATTCCTTCAAAATCTTAAAATCCCTTAGTCCTGCTTTCTTGTATTCTACAAAATAAATCGAGTCTGGCGTATAAATATTGAAAAATAAGTTATAGGAATTGAACGTTAAAATTTAGTAAAAGTCTAGCCAAAATTGGCACTTGTATTCTATGACTTTTAAAAATACCTAGAAGTCAAACATTCAATTTCGTTTTTACTTTTTATATTATAAATACTTATATTTTTATATAATTTATGTTAAAAATCCAGAATAAAGGTTTTTCATTTTGAAATTTGAAGTTTATAAACAATATTTTGTTCAGCACATTCCCTTTTTGAAAATGATCCACACGATACAGTTTTTATCCAATACTTTTCAAATTTGTGATGTGGGTTTCCAATGCGCAAGCAGTTAAGTCTGTTAGGTAATTTTATTTTATTTTGAACTGTTTTTGAGTTTATTAGTTTTTGAAGCTCTATGAAAATTAAACAAAACTAGAAATTTCAAATTAAAGAATTTAAAAAATTATTTTGTTTTGAACTAAGGTTAATAAAACAAAAGTATGGTTTATTTGTACCTTATAATCAAAAAAACGATAGAAGTTTTTTTAAAAAATGGTTCTTTTTAAAATTGCAGCATGTCAAACATTTGACAGAGAATAGTAAAATCTAGATTTAGCATAATAACTCCGAAAGAAAAAGATATGCTGAAATATAAAATCCTACAATGTCGACACAAAAACGCTGAAAATGAATTTTCAGCTAAATTGGCTGAAAGCTTTACAAAATCACATATTCAGTAATAATGATATCTACCGTAGTCGCAGACGAAACGTCCGGGAAGAAGAAGATGCCCAGTAGACCACGGCTAGATTATTTCGAGAGAGATATTTCGCCTGTGGCAAAAATAGGGATAACGAATTTTGAGTGAGCTTCCAGTGCTCAAATTAGGTACAAAATCGCGCTGCATATAAAATTAAGCATTACTGCTACATTACTATGAAGCCCATAACTGCGTGGTCGCCGGGATTAATGAACCGTGAATGGAATATTAAAACGCTATAAACAGGGCTGCCACTCAGTAACAAAAGGCTTTAACTTTACGCTTTTAGCTCGAGGGGTAATTGGATCCTGTTCAGAGCTATTGATTACCAGCAGCTGAGAGCGATGCATCATTTACGAGGTTGTGGAGGCTAATTTGTTTGGACAGTTTCTGGATACCCAATTGTCCGGAGTGAGGCCAGTCAGGGAGGAACTTCCTTCGACTGATCATATACCTGTCTATATCTCTGATATTATCTGATCCAGACTCAGATTTGTTTATTCATAAAATATTTTGCCTGGTGTCCTAGGCTTACGGGCTACAATTTTCATAGATTTACAATTATTGACATTTGTGTACAATATTTTAGGTTTATATAGAGGACATAACGTGACTGCCTGTAGATCAGCGAGAGCAGTTTTATTAGACATTAATATCTATTTATTAAGAAACTGAGTTTCTCCTTTTATTATTACACAAAGGGGTTCTGGTGTCTCTTAATCTGCACCTATATGAAGGAGGCCCTTCTTAACATTGCCTCTGGGGTAGTTGCTTTCTTTGTGTAGGATACGGTTGGAGGTATGGAAGCAAGCGGACAGAATTTTACGGAGGGAATGATTTTGGGTGATTTGGATTTGTTTAATGGTGGTGATGGAGGCGTTCGCCTAGACAACGGAAGCGTACAGGACCACCGAAAGCATGAGGGATTTTACAAAGTAACTCGATCATCTATAGGGGCAACCCGCGCCTATTAATGAGAATAAACCGCGTCCAGCAACAATAAAGGAAGCGAATTAACACTGGAATAAAGAAATATCTAAAGATTGCGAGACAACACCGGCTAAGTATGAAAAGTATTAAATTGTTGAGGATGGGAAGCCGAGTATAAAAAATACCGCGAAGAAAAAGAGAAGCAACCAATAAAACACGCTCTAATCATGCGATAGGCACGAAAGTGAACAAAGTTATAGGAATTTTCACGTTATGAAGGCACAATGGGGTCTTACAGATCATCCTGTTTTATGGAACAATAAGTGCGCCGTTACCAAATGTGTGTTTTCAAATGCGACTAAGATAAAGTATGAACGTGAAATATGTCGAAGATGGTATGCGTAAAAAATCTTTTATATAACTGTGCAGTTTTTAAAAATAATATTTAAAATGTTGTTGAAAGCAGATTTTTAACATCTTTCTCGGTTCGAACGTAATTAACGTGGTCTTAAACCAAAATAATTCTATGGAAACAATTTGGCTTGTTTCTATAAGTCACGTTGGTGTTTAGATTATATCAAACATTTCTTTAATAAAATAAAGTTTAAAACAAAGTATTTGGACTCTTCGTTTATACATTGGAGAATGTAGTCACTGGATAATTCTCGTTCTGTAAGTCCACGTAAAAACTTCCAGTGACAGAGCTCTCAAGCAAACAATGGAAATATTTGTAATGTACACATAGAACATCTACAGCACCAAGGCATACATGAATCACCATTTAAACGCAAATGTTTGCGGTGCGCAAGGCACACAGTTCGAACAAGCCTGGTCCTCGTGTCTTGGAAATGCTAAAAACCAGATATGATATGACAGTTTAACCCTTTCAGTCCTGAATTATTTTACTACTTACGCCGTTCTTCGTCTAATTCGAAACCGGTTTAGATTAGGCGCTCTGGGACACCTTCAGCCTGCTGGCTTGAATAGCCATGATCGTTAAGGCAACACGTAGTGCACTGGCCATGCACTCAAAGCCTGAGGTCGTGAGTTCGAGTCTCGGCAACCGCAGTCAAATGTGCCTTGGTAAAGGACGGGGAGGGCCCACGTAAAACAATAGGTGTGATGGCACGCGTGGATGATGACGGGGTATCATTTGACTGCGGTTGCATGAATTTTGCTTCTTTTCTGATATATATACACTACAATATAAATTGTAAAGAAAATAATTTTTTACAATTCAAAACGTCTCAAATATGTATTTTTAATTGGCGACAGTCAGTATAACAAGAATATAGCAGAAAAAAAAGTTAAAACTACTATAAATAGGACAAAAAGCCTATGTATCCAATAGTACACACCAGGACTGAAAGGGTTAAGGGGCGATAAAGGGTTATACATCAGTGGAGACATTCAATAGCTTTCGGCTATCTGCGGGATTTGTGAGTTTTAAGTTCCCTGGTAATGATGTGCATTGCAACTCAGAGTGCAATGGATCGCAGAAAAGAGGGTGAAAATTTTAAAGTGGTGAGCGAAAAACAATTCCTAGAGTGTTTGATTATTTAAAGGAAAAGAACTCCGGACACAGAGACTCCTTATTAGCGAACTTCATAAAGCGAGTGGCACGAGCAGGCGTACATTTTTTATATTAAGAAAAGAATGTAATGCGGTCGCATCACTACACCCCGGAAAAGAAGACAAACGGGACGTAATAATAGAATAATAATAATAAGAAGAAGAACAACAACAATAATAACAACAACGAAAGCGCAGTAATCGCGGCGACGGAGCATGCACAGCAACGCTACGTGGATTCTTTATAAGAGCCATTGTGCTTTCATGACGTGAAAACTACTGTAGGAAACGGGCGGTTCTGGACACAATGGGCAGAAGAAAAGTTAGTGGACACGTTTTTGT
Organism: Tenodera sinensis; assembly: GCA_030765045.1. Lineage (NCBI taxonomy): Eukaryota > Metazoa > Arthropoda > Insecta > Mantodea > Mantidae > Tenodera > Tenodera sinensis. The sequence goes on from CM060969.1 coordinate 77,936,249, forward strand.
GCGAATAGGAGATGATTATCGAGTGCGACAGAAGGATAGACGCTGTCTGAGCACAATCGAAAGAAGGCTGAAAAACTTGGGCGTGTGACGGGGATTGACAAAGAGCGAACGTTCACGATGTATGCACTTTGGGAGTAAAAGGAAAAGAAACCTACTTTGCGTGTGGGTTCTTTAGCTGCATTTCCCTTCCGCAGCTGGAACGACCCATATAAAAATATCCTGTTCATCTTTCTTATTTTTAGCAAATCAACGACCGAGGGCTGCCGGAAGAAGATGAAAGCTCAGCACTGACTGCCACGCACACACTAAAATACCTCATCCTTGACAACCGCAGCTAAAACCGTTGTTTTTTATATCACATCCTCAATAGGAACAAGTTTCAGCCCTCTGGAGCCTTAATAAGCTCCAAAGATCATAGAGAATTACAGCATACTTGACTGTAGATGTGAAGTAATATCGTGACGTAGTGGTTATTGCACAAGATTGTCAGATCGGCGCGGGATCGCCGGAACTGTAAACAAGTTATAGCGCGCGCTCAGCCAGCATACGCAGGATAAGGCCATCGCCAGAGAACTAGAACTTCCTGGATGTTTGGGTATCCCAAATGTTCTGAAAAGTGTCTACGGCTATATAAGCGAGTCAGCAGGTGCGACGAAAGGCGCTGATCTTCGAGACTGTGACCACTGTGTAGTGTACTTACTGCAAGGGATTGGAGACATCTTGTGTTCGACTCCCCATTGAGTGAACCGTCTAGAAGAAGAGGCCACATCGGACATACATTGTTATGCCGCTACGTCAAAGAAGAAAGTGAAGTTGTACCGTTCTATATTACGCATCAGCCAAGTCACGTGACTAATAGCGTGACGTATGGGAGTGATGTTAGCATTGGGTCTACGTCCACCAGCATTACTGGAGTCTTGATGTAATGGGGGTTAGACACCGTTACTTGGGTAATGCATAATATAGAACAGTGAGTGAGTGACAGCTAGGTGATGCAGTGACAGTGAATACTGAAAAGGAATGTTTAGAAAGAAATCAGGAACTTATATCTTATGCGTATTACCATACTGAAAGGTTACGATTATTTATCTGATTGGTTTTGAATTTGGTTTTGAATTTGTCTATTAATAAATACAACTTATTCTGTTATTCTATATAAATTGTATAATAATTTATTTTAATTATAATTGTGACATTAATATTTATATTCTATTGTACACTTTGGAGTTTAAACATAACTGTAATTTTTAAAGAGATTTAATTCCAAACTTATTTCTTACTTTTGCTTGAGAATATTACTGATATTTCAAAGAGTGAAAACGTGTATGAACGTTTAGAGTAATCTCGAATAGCATTATCTCATTTTCATAATTAAAGTCACCACTAAAAAGCACTGTTCTTCCCGACAGATACAGTTATAGGTCCTTAGAGTTTAGGCTTTAAAGCGATAAAGACTAAAAATGATCTATGGAACCTATGTTCAAGAATACAAATGAAGTCTTAAGTACGTGCTTCTCAAAATAGCTTTGACTATAGAATCATGTGTAACCGAAAATATTAATATAACAAAGAAATAAACAAATAAATAGGTACATAAAATCTAAACATGCTAGCCCGGTATGCAGGCTACCACACCGGGAAATATGTCCAAATTTTAACATTTGTTTCATAATAAGAAAATCCTTTACATTTAATTTATACTTAATTCTTTAGATAAAAACTACAACTACTTGCAATGGCTGATAAAATAAAAACCTTTAAAGAAAACATTTTGACGTTAGATGAGAGTTAAAAATGTAGAGATAAATGTGTACCAAAAAGTATATAAATTACAAACTTCTACTCAACACTCATATCTTTGGGTCAATATGATCCCACAAGAAATTTATTTTTGTGGTAACAATATAAATTCAATAGATGACACTTGTAATTTTAAGTATTTGTTCTTTTTCACATGTACTACTCATAAAACCTTGAATTTAAAAGTATACCTACTTCTTAATTTTATAACTGAAATTGTTACACTTGTATTCTTTGGGATATAATAACCCGATTGCTTTTAAAATTAATTACTACGTTTTTTCCATTAAATTTCACATTCCAGTATGTGGAAATCCCTGTTTATGTCAATATACACAACAATGTAGCGGCGGGTTACTTTTGCAACAACGGATATATATAGTTGATGAAATAAATTCAGGATAATACTAATCAATTACGCCATACCGTGGCGGCGCCGTGGCCGAGCGGTTAGCGCGCTCGCCTACCACCTAGGCGGCCCGGGTTCGATCCCAGGGACCCGCATGTGGTATTCGTGGTGGACGAAGCGGCGTCAGGGCGGGTTTTCTCCGGATGCTCCGGTTTCCCCCACCATCTCATTCCACCGGTGCTCCATCTTCATGTATCATCAGTGTCACCGCCTGCGGTGCCGTAGTAGTAAAAGCGGGCGTTAAACACTACAACAACAACGCCATGCCGCCTGCTGAAAAAGGATGCAATTTTAGTTATCGTAATGCGTCGTGATATATTATCATGACACAGAGAATGAATTGGAAGCATTAGGCAACTGGTAGCTCGGAGAATATTTCAGAAGAAGAAAACCATGCTAACGAGGACCCCATTCGCCCTACATTGATATCAGAATATTATTATACAGTGGTTAGAAGTGACAGTTTGTCAAATGTGTAAGTAGTTCAATCGAAATATAAATACATCCATTGGAATTCAATGTTCTTTCTACAACTTGGCAGAACATCCAGTGCAGACATAATCAAACACCTGGTCCTATAGATAGTTAAACAGGTCTGGTGTTTTTCATAAAATATTATCTTACTATGCTTTGGAACCGTTTTAAAGAGAAGTATTTCCAAAATTAACTTATGTACCTTTCTTAGAGTGTTAATTGATGTGGTTTTGTATAGTATTTAAATATGTTATCAGCACTCTTAATTCGAAGAAAAAACGGGTTAAGTGTTTTCTAAATGTTTCCCTTAATGACTCAATTTGTACCACTTGACAACCTTATAACTTTGGCGACATCTTTCTTAAGACATGTAGCTGTTCCTTAAGTACCTTCACTTTTGGTCAATCTGCTTCTTTCACATTTTAAGATTGCCTTGAGGACACAAGTGGGATTTTAATGTATTTTAATGAATTTTGATTAAGAGTAATTTAACTGGCGATTCTGTATACCGACACTTAATGTTAGGCATTCCGAGTGTACCCTTGTGTGATAATATATTGGGGAATAGATACGTATATGTTGATATATGATATTGGCACTAGCTTATCCTGTTACTCTGGTCGTATGTAATGTGCGTGTGAAATGCTAATATATCGAACATTTCACTATATCAAGGGGGTGTTAATTGTGTTGCTTTCTAAAGTATAACAGTTACATCGTAGAATAGGAACAGTTACTGATTAGAAGGTTAATTTGTTAATCCTTCCTTATGCCCTATCTCAGGGATTGGCAAATTTGTATGACGTAGGCGTCAGGTGCAAGCAATACATCGCTCTGTTTCAACCCTCCCTATTTCACTCAACAGGCGTTCAAACGAAAACAAGCAGGGGTAGACACCGCATCGATAGACATGGCTCCATCGAAACCTTGAAAACACAAAGGAAACTTCCTGTTCCAAGAGAAGCGCGAAAAACAATATTTCTGCTGCGCTGTGAGTGAAAATGTGAAATGTCTGTTCTATTTGAAAGTTTTCATTAGTGTTTACAGGTCTAAAATTAAACGAAATTACGAACGTTGTCACGAAGACTACGACCAAGTCACATAGACGAAATCGTAAGGTGTTTTAAAATAATATTATAAAAACAATCTTTGTCCATAAATGTAACAATAAAGTTGAAGTATTAATTGAAACTTCGTAGTCTAATGAACTGGATTACAACGCACCTATACTAGGTTCATAAAACCTTAAAAGTCGTTGTGTAAAACCACAATTACAAATTGAGAATTTACAAAGAAATACAATTACAAAACAAGGTTGGCTTACTTTTTGATGTGACATTTCCTTCTCTCCACTCATCTGCTGCGCATATTAGTGCTATGTGTGAGCAACTTTATTCTAAACCAAGTTAAATTATGCCAAATTACTACTGCTCCTAAAGTTCTCAATTAGTTTTCCAAAATTGGTATGCATTATTCTATAAATCATGACAATTATGTCCAGTGATTATTTACACTGATAGCTTATGTGGTCGAGTTTATTAATTATTTCATCCAGTGTATAATAATAAGGTTTACTCTTGAAACATGTGAATTAATGTACCTTTTTTCTGAAAGTATGATATAACACATAGTTGAACTTTCTGAACCACAGTAATAATTGCATAATATATATTAGTGATACTAAGAAAGAAAAAACAATGCAAATTTTCCACATTTTAAATTTTCTAACTTTGCAAATATTTTCCCTTTAATTTCTAATAAAGTATACACATAACTAAGCAACTGACATTCAGAAGTTAGCAAATTATACTAAGAATAATCATGCAAAAGTATAATTCTGTATTTCAAGTGTTTTAGAGAAAAGGTACATGAATTTACAAGTTTTAAGAGTAAATTTTATTATTTTCTGTTGCGTGAAATAAATCGATCTGGATGGCTTAGTTGGTTAAACGCTGGTGTACTGATCCCAAGGTCGTGGGTTCAAATCCGGCCCAGACCGATGGTTTTTAAGTGTGCTTAAAAATGACAGCTTCATGTCAGTAGATTTACTGGCATGTAACAGAACTGCGGGACAAAATTCTGGCACACCGGCGACGCTGCAGTGGTCCTGGTAATTGACAGCGTCGTTAAACAAAAGAATTTAATTTGGGTGAAATAATTTTTATAGACTCAACTGTAAATAAAATCTGAAATAATTGCCATGATTTCTAAAATAATTTTTAAAAGTGTTACGAAAAACCATTGAGAACTTTAAGAGAAATGATCAGTTAACTTAACTTACTAAGGTGTAATTGTTGTATGTTCATACTACCCTTCTTCTTCCTGTGATCTGTTCCTCCTATACACACGTGAATTTGTGGAATATGGAGGCAGTAAAAGCGAGGTGTAATGACGCTTTCCGTTTTCCTATTGACAGTAGTATTAACAACATCTTACGTAAAAGGCGATGAAAGTAAGGAGGAGAAAAAATATTGACTAAAAGCAAGGCAAACACAAATGACGGGAAAAGAAACAAAGGCAAGAACTTGAAAGAGACTGACATTGTCTTTTTTTTTTTTTTTCTGAATTGTCTGCCTCATGTCAATATTTCGCTGTGCACGCTTCGGTAGGCAGTGAACAAAAATATCACAAAGGATCATGAAACTATTGGAGAAGAGACTTCAAAAGAAACCAACAATAATTAAATGGTGAAGTCAGTCACTAGGGAAAGGAGTTTCGAAAATAAAAAAACACTATGGGACTCAAAAGTGCTAGCGAAGCAAGCCGTTAAGTAAGAATGACATGCATGGAAGAAACATGAATTGTTAAAAAATAGAAAGAAAGAATGAAGCGTCGTAAAAGAGAATAAAGAATCAATGAAAGTAGTAGTGTTTGTCATTGATTCCCGAAATGCGCTGCTGCCTGACGAACTTATCCAGCTTTATACCCTTTGTCAGTACTTTTCTCACGTTGGGAGGACTATACGAGATGCACTCAGCCTTCTAAGGTCCCTATTGTAAATAAAATAAAAAAAATAAATAAATTAAATATGAATATCCGACACCTCGGTTACCAGGCGGAGACTATATTCAAATTTTACATTTATTCACATACCGTAATTACATTTTTGTTGTTGTTGTTGTTGACTTTTTTTTTCATTGTACAAAATTTTTCGGATAAAATAACTATAATTACCCAAATTCTTCAAAATAATAAATAAAAATTGAAATAAAATTTAAGTAAAAGAAAGGAGATTAGAAATTATAAGATTAGGATGAAGGCATAAAATAAAACTTAAATCACCCTTCTAAGGTGTAAATTCTTTTATCTACACTGATGAAAACTAGTAGAGATTTGCAACTGGTAACCATGTACTATCTACTTCTATTAAATTACATTCACTGGAGAGCAACGAAACGAGTATTGATAATCAGCGCAAACTATTTGCTAAACTATTAATCATTTTAATAAGTTTGTTGGTCTTTCTTTATGTATCTATTTATATATTTATAAACTAATTTTTTGTATTTAACTTAATCATTTTAATCTCCACATTATTTATTCCATTTGTAGTTTTTATTTTATACATCAATTTTTTTTTTTAATTTTTCCTATATCATCTTATTACATCTTCGTATTGTTTATTCTATTTTTTAACTTCCTTTCTTTATCAATTTAAAATGTTTGCATCACATACATATTTCATGTAACCAACGCCACTTTTCTTCCATTACCACTAGAAAACCAGTCATTTGCCCATCCCCTTTTCACTTACCCCACAACATTTCAGTTTACTAAGATCCTCTATTTTTTTTCCAACACCGACTCCCCCTCCAAACTTACAGGTCCCAACACCTTCTAGGGCCCAAATGACCCAGCTGTCGACGTGCCCTTAAACTCCACACTCCACTCCACTCCACTCCAACACCTTCTATTGATAACATAGTAACAGGTCCATGTCTCCATAGCTATAATTTCACCATAACTCATCTCTCGGTCCACAACTACGCACCTAACGTTGACAAACCCGATCCTAAATTGGCGGCTCCTTGTTCCCTCACTCTCCTTGAATAGTTACTCTTTTTGTCAATTGCAAATGCCAATAATTTGCATAAATGTTATCTCCATGGATCGGCAGGTCTAGGTAATTCAAAACACTACCACATAATAACCCAGTTGTTTACCACCGTGTTTGCCAAAGTACGGTCTGGGGGCTGAACTCGCCTCATGTTTGTCCCCTAAAAGAAAAAAGAGTATAACTGCAAAAAACAATGCACCTGCAGATGGATGTTTTCACGAATTTCTAACGATTATATCAAATAACGTTCTCAGATTTTTAATCCATATACAGTACAATGACCTACTGAACCACAAATGCAATAAAGTGAATTTGATATGTTTTTGCAACTGACATATTTTCTCATTTGTAAGATTTTGCACCACTGTTAGTACTCGCAGCAACAAATATCTGTATAACAAGCTTTCAAATGAAATATGTAGAATCTAAATATAGGTGTTGCATGATACTGAGAAACTTGGAGTTCCTTTTGAAGATAGTCAGTCTAACATTAGAACCAAAAATGTTTCTAGTTATATCACACAACAGTTAGTTTGTCTTCTCAATTAATATGAACCTCTTTTGACGGGAAAATGGTTAATGTAACACGTGTTAATATACCGGATGTCCCAAAATACGCCGACATAGTACGTTGTGCGGAATGGCACACTGATCTATTTTCAAACAAGGAACCCTGAATGAATTAATGGCGATCTACTGTATTGCAAGGTTTCTCCTTGAAATCTGCTGCCAAATAAAAATTACAGAATTAGAATAAAAATCTAGTGCTCGTCTTATATCCACAAGTATTGAATAGTTAGAGAGGAACACACGAAAAGTGAAACGTTCAGAAATGACCAAAAGTGTAGTTCTTCGACCTTAGCAAATAACGGCCACGTGTTATTGCGATGCCGAACGGCCGCGCACCTAAAAGAAGCTGGGTTAGCTACTCACGCCACTGCTTGTAAATACGTGGCCAACGACAATGGAGTGGTAGAATAAAGCGTTTCCAGACTGTTCCTGAGCTTTCTACTACCGGCTTGTTTGTGACAGATTCTAGAAATGGTGAATGTGTGGAAAAATGCGTGCTACTGATTTTGGCCTTTATAAGCGAGCGAGACGAGAGAAGCCGGTGTTTCTTGTGATCAAGATAAGTGTGGAATAAGACAGCTGTTAGCAGTGTGTGCGTGCGTGCGTGTGCGTGTGCGTGCGCGTGCGCGTGCGTGCGTGTGTGTTCGTTGAAAGAAATGTGAGTGGGCCGTCAGAGATAATTTTGTGACATAATCACCACATCGGAGTTGTGTGAAGCAGTTTTAGGACTGTAATCCTCGAAGCCAGCAGTTTGTGAGACAGAGAATAGAAGAGGAACACTGAAGTATGCGACAAGTTTACGATAACACAGAACAGTTGTGAGTTGTAAGGTCACGAAGAGCTGTGGACTTGTTAACGATAAAACAGAATTGTGTTTTATGCTTCAGTTTTAGAAGAAAAATGAAGGCACAAAAGGTTAATGGACTATCCATTTCTCACATTATTATAAAGAACACGGCCGGGTTATATTGCATGTACATATAGAGGTGGAGACTAAGTCATTTTGCAAGGAAGTTGAACTATTGAAACTAAACAGCAATTGCAATGGTATTATATTATAATTGCATTAATCTGCTAAAGATATGTAAAATAATCATTTATTAAGTCCCTCTAAAGAACAAGCACATAAGGAAGCTTAAATAAAAACACCAAATAGAAAAAAATAATAAAAAAGAAATAACTCATTGAGATTTTTACAATCCGCCCATCCTTTGGGATGTACGAATTTTATGGGTAGCGAAAAATTGTGCAGTACATGTCGGAGACGACTCACGTTTATTGCCTGCGGAGCTAAACGTTTCATTATCAATATCCGTGGATCACCAATAAATGTTACAAGCAATAAGGTCGCCAAACCAGCAACAGAAAGTTTGGAAGACCAGTTAATCCTCTATTTCATGAATTATTTTGTACATATGCCAGCCTTCATCTAATTCCTAAATCGGTCTATATATCCTTGTCATGTGTTCCTTAATGGAAGCCGTTCGAATAACCATAATCGTGTGATGGAGTTGAAACAGAAATTCAGTGTACGCGAACAAGGATCACGTGCTGACCGCGAGGTTAACATGCCGGCTTCACGTGACCAACGGTTTAATGTTTAAAAACCTAGGGTGGTGCATGAGTATGGTAACAGCATTGTGCTATGAGAGACCGTTGTGCTAGCACGATGAAAGTGTGAGCAGGATTGTTGGAAGGTAATCATGGTCGGCTCCTCTCGATGCTGAAAAGAAGGAATGCATCGAATAAACATTTGAAAACGAAGTTTGGGCTGTTCCATTAATACCCACAAACTACCCTGAGAACTTCAAATCCATGCTCTACCAAGTTAACCTGAGGTAATGGCGCCAAGAACACCTTAAAGCATCCAGTGGACCCTCTTCCCATCAGTAGCATATTTAACATCATATACACTTCAAATTGGCTACGTCAACGTGAGATCATCGGTTACAAATAGGCGTCCACAACGGGAGACAACTTCAGCTACAAATTGGCATCCACAACGTGAAGCCTTTATCAGCTACAGACTAGAGTCTACTCTTTAGCTGATAAAAGCTTTACGTTGGAGTAGACTGACCATCAATTCAAACCTGAAACTCGTAACTGCAGTAAAATATGCGTGTGGTAAAGGATGGGGAGGGTCCACGTAAAATAATAGGCTGATGTCACGTGGGAATGGTGACAGGCTTATATGTGACTGCAGTTGCATGGAATTTGCTGTTTGTCAAAACAAGAAATAATACCATAGTAATACTGAAGTATATACATTTCATGTAAAATAGCTACAGATATATTTATTTTCAAAAGTCAAACTAATAAAAAAAAATTAACAACCCGTGTTAAAATATCCCAAACGTTTACTTAAATATCTTTCTGTCAAGTGGCAACCTATATGTGTCACTAAGCCGAAAGTGGATGTACAAGTAATGGTAAAGTACAATTTGAGTTTTTCTTCCACTGTCACCAATGTCACTTCAATACATTTATCGCACGCGACGTAATACCAAATTAAAGTATTACAGTACTTATATGGATACATTACATTTCTAAGCGGAGAAATAATAATTGTTCACTGGAAAATAATCGAACACGAATAAGACAATAAACGACTTTAAAGAACGCATCATAAAACCTGTTTAAAATAGAGAAAACTCTATTCCTGTACTGAAACTTGAGATTAGCCTTTTTTGTGTGTGGTGGTCATTGTTGAAGTAATCGTATTCCTTTATAGCAACTTAATTAACGTGGTCTTCTTCAACTTGAAATTAAGCTGGGACTATTACATATAAAGATGAACCCTTTTATCTTGCTAATGGATAGCAAGCGTTCCTTTTACCTTTGAGTCAAGTGCTTTAGCAGTTTTAGCGTATTCTCTCTGGAGCCCTTTTTTATAGATGTTTCCAACACTATTGTAAGTTTGGAAAATCTGTACCCATTCAAATAACCAATGTGTTTGTGTTAGTTTAATTCTTTATTTTGAAAATAATTATATGTTAAAATGTTAAGTGTTACATTCACTACCCACTATAGTTTACTTTTAGCTCTGTCAACTATTTTAGGAAAGGTTATTTTTCTGTTTTATAATAATAAAGATAAATGTTTACATAGCAGTAGCGGGCGCCCATTTTCTAGTGGAGTGTTTCCATTGTAGAAAGATACGCGTTAACCCGTCAACAGGGTGAGGGTAAACGAGGAAGGGTTTAAGAATGCAGGAGACGTTTTGTGGGTGGGGCTACAGGGCCGCTGAGTATCCTTTGATGAAATTGAGCCAGTTCCCTTGGCAAAGGTCAAAAGGCCACTTGTGTTACGTCCATCTGTGTTCAGAAATCATTCTGCCTTTCACTGTATTGCAGGTCCGTTTGAACGCCAGCTTTCGACAGTTTCCCCCGGTTGATCTGTCCGTTAAGTTCTTTAATGCATTGCTTCTCTCTTGCGTTTCCTTTGTTCTGGATTTCATTTTCTCTCAAGACGAGTTTCGTTTAAATTGCTAAAAGTAATTCGCTGAGCAAGCGGGTTAGAAAATCATTTAATTAGTTTCATCGCTTTAACCCTTAAAGGGGACAGGGTAGTGATTTGGGCTCAAAAAGTCAATTTTTTGTTTTTCATCTTTAAAAAAAGTAGAAACCTTCCTCATCAAAATGATATATTGTAAGCGTACCGGCACATTTAAGACTTTAAATTACCCCATTTAAATATGGCAGAGTGCTGGGCCATGCTGGGTTAAAGAGGGCTTCAGAGATGTCACACTTTTCTTTAAATGTAGTTTTCTGTAACTTGACATTTTTCAGACTCAGGTACATTTTTTTTTTTTCAAAACCACTGAACCTACTTGAATGAAAATTTTACAGTTGTTCCAGAAGCATGTACTCTACAAACTTAACCCATTGTTATTGGAAAAATCCAAAACAGAAAATTTAAAAAAAAAATATTTGTGCAAAAAAAATTTACTTTTTTTTTTTTTTTTTTTTTTATTTTTTCCACAAAAGTTAAATATTTTTTCTTTTGAATATAGCCAGATATATTTAAGTAAATTTAGGTTAATAGTTGTAACACATATGCTTGAATGTTGTAGAAGAAATTTGTACCGTTAGTACTATATATATTATACTTTTTCCAAAAACATGTTATCAGTTTTTGCCTTATTACATGCCCATTTTAAATAATTGTTTTGATGTTCTCTATATTAGTGTAATCACAATAAATCACTAAATATTCGTCTCAAATTAAATTTTGATCTGAGCAGTAGAAGCTGTAGCGATATCTCCGCCTAACAATGGATGTCAGAACTTTAATCCTGTCATAATTAAGGAAATAGTTTATTAATTATCCATGTTTTTGTAGTAACTTCTTTGAAAATTATATAAAACAAAAGTCCTTGTAGAATTATATTTATGTTATAAGTTTCATAAAGGATAATAAATAAACACAGGCACAGTTACGCAGGGAAATCTGCAAGTTTCCCGCCAAGAAAAAATAATTCATGCGGCCGTTGATACAATTTTGGCGTGAGGCAATAAAACGTTGGCATTATATTATTGTTGTTGCCTTCCTAAAGTACCGCGAGTCTCTTAACGTACTCGCGAACCGTTGCTAAAATTTAAACGTTTAAAGAGAAAACAAATGAACATCAAAGCCCAATAAGCATAGCCAATCAGGGGAAAAGCGTGGGTGAGAAAGAGGACAGTTCAGTGCTACCAGGTGTAAGGGAAGGTTGTGTCTGCGGGTCGCGGGATAGACGCCACGTTATTAGGAAGTGTTTAGTCAAGTGCCACTGAGTCGTTACATGTCCAGTGATTGTATATTATTTATATAGAGATTGTGATTCATTCGGCACAGCAGGAGATCATAATTTAGTTAACGGGTGGAAGATAGAACTTGCAGAGTTTCCTGTAACCCGAAGTGCCCATAAGGGTAGTGCATCTTGTGTTTTTCTTCCGAGGAACCCCGTATAAAAACCCATTCCTTCTCATCACCGCCCAATACACCGTTCCTCTCCCAAAGACAAAAAACATCTCTCGTTGAGGCTGACCCTGAGAAATTGGCGCCTCCTCAGCTGCATCGACGAGACAAGGACTTCAAGCGAAGAGGTCGACCAGAAAAGGGGCGGTGAATACGCTAAAAAGCTTAGATATCCTCAACTAAAGTTATGTTTTGAAATACCGAAATCGTGTACGAATCAGTACCTTATCCCCTTAAGTGACACCTATTTTATAGATTAGAATATGCTCAATTAATTTTAACCACAGAACATTTATGCATTTTTACTTAATTTCACCAGTGCTTTTTAGCCGTCAAGTTCCCTGTAAGTGTATATGTTGTAGAACATACATTTTGTCCACATGAAACAAACCAAAAATTAGAAGTAAGCAAAAACTGTTTAAATTAGATAATTTTATTTTTTATTTTATAGTATGCTAAAACGGTGATTATAGAATTCTCAACTAAACTTTGGTCCAAGCTAATGCTACTGCAAATTTATTTATTATATATTGTTACCAACATTTAAATTGTCTTTCTCTCTCTTCACGGTTGATTTCCACTTACGCTTTACGTTTTATAAATATTGGGGTAACTCTTGCTTGCTCCTTAAGTATTCTGTTTAAAACTGATTCGCATTTTTGAAACCACCTGTCATAAGTAAGCTCTTCCCTCCTTTATACTCAGATTAATGTCCTTTAGGTCTTTTTGGACTGCAATAATGGACATTTTTGTGTATAAAACTATTTACCTGACCTTCTAACCTCCAAAGTTCTGATCTTGTACGTGATATGCATTCCGTTTCCTCCTTGTTTACTTTATTTGTTAGGAGATATTCATAGGACGCTGTGTGGCTGATAGCTTTCAAGGCGTCATCCCTACGCTAATCCACCTTGCCTCGTCACGAGTCAGAGGGATCAGCAAGGCAACTGTACCTTTGCCTCTGTGAGGCCAGATGGCATTAGGGTGTCATCCAGTCTACCTAGTTACGTTATCTCTTGATAGATGGCACAAAATTTCTATTACCATCCATTTTTTTATCTATACTATTGTTTTAAGCTTAAGGCAGAACTTTGGATCCTGGCGTTAAATATCCAATCCGGTATTTATATTGGCGACTGAGGGAAGTCGCAAAAAACACAGATTGGTTGGTCTACAGTATTTGGACAAGGTACAATTCTACGTTATTAGTTAAAAACTAATGCAGTTAAAATTATACAATTGCAATTAATTTGCTAAAGTTATGCCTCAAGATTATTGGAACGAATGGAAATGAGTTCTGGGGATAAAAATAGATTCCCTGATCGCTATGATTGCTTTTCTGTGTAACAGCCCTTACCTAAGCCAAAATATACCTAAAACTAATATAATTGTTGGGGTATTGATCCTATAGTTCATCCAGTGACCGATATAATTTTAATTATGTATTTATACTTGTAATAAGAAACAGTAGGTTCATAAATGTTTTTTTCTTTTGCCTCCACTTCTTCAAGCTGTTTATTATGGGACTCAAAGCAAAAAGTAACTCCGTGATCAAAATATGTTGTAGGCAATGATAACAATGCTCCTCCTGCTAGTACTGTTGGACAGCCCCTGCACTTCCACCTTCATATATATTCAATCAAGCTTCTCAACTTATGAATCTGATCTGATCTTAGTATTTAAACTTATCTTAAGTCAATGATTATATATTAAGTTTTTTAAAGGATACCTTTTGTAGAAGTTAATGTATTTAAAAACATCTGACACTAGCAAATTATTGCTATTTTATATATATTTTTTTTTCTTCTTTTATTTGTGTGGAGAAGAAAAATGCATTTTACGCATTTACCCCACCCCAGCTCAGTTCTCGTCTGGTAGCCCAACGCGCTAAAAAAGCTTCCCTCCACTTTTCAGCGTTATTTTTAGCATTGCATGCAGATAGTCGGCAGATAGCTGGCATGCATTGCATGCGAGCGCGTCAGATGTATTTAACCGAGAATGCACATGACGTAAACACTGAGCAGCCCTGGATGTGTCAATCGTCCATAAACGAATTGCTAAAAAAGTTATATCTGCTTATAGTTAGTGCAATTTGGCAGGTACTTTAGAAACTTACCTTTAAGCACAAACCGATATATTATAGAAGAATTAGAACAGTGTGCCAGACCCGACCTTGAAAGCAAGCTTATTGAGCAAAAACACCCCAGCAGAGTTCGTGCCACCTTTGTATCAGTCCTGCAGACCAGTTTTGTCAGTTTCCACTGAGCGCACGTCGCATACATAAATATCTTCGACCGTAGCAAACCTCCGCCCCTTAAAGACCTACTACTCACAAGAGAGGGAACATGCCAATATAACTGCACTCTCATATTACCTTTGAATACTATGGTGTATCCCGGGCAGGCAATGTACAAAAGGTTGTCTGGAACGACATAGTCAGATAGTTTCAATTTTGACTGTATTATATGTAGTAGTCAAGGTTTCTAAGGAATTGTGGACTTATAGGACTGTGACAGCAGTTATTTTCGGGTAGCCTTGCAGTTAGAATGTGTTAACGGTTATTTGTCACTTTTACCAGTAAGAGCTATCACCTTCGCAGTTACAATTTATTAATGTTCCTACGGTAACGATTAGGCGTGACTTTGTTTCTGTAATAACGATCTCGATACTGGCGAACTTTAATTAGTTGAGTTTATCTAACAATAAGTTTCTCTGATCCTGTCAATACTGTGTTATGGTGATAGTTTATAGTCGCAAAATCATTCGCACTTGCTTCAAAATACTGTAACAAAAGGTGCAAAATGTAAAGTCCGTTTAGTTTTCTAACTCCTTATTTTCCTTTAAATCTTATTACAAATGCACAATTTCCTTCTCGTTGCTAACACAGTTTATAGTCTGCTCCACTATTACACTTCACAATTTTCTTCCGATAGCCTTTCTCAGTCTTTCAATGTCATTCTCCAGTTTCACTGTCTCTTATATGTTTACTATTACGATGCAATCATTCGATGACACATACATGCTCGCTGACAGGCTGGCCGACGGACTTTCATAACTAAAACTAACTGTACACGACGACTTAAACTATCTTAAACTACTCTGACACTCACTCAAACTCTGACACCCAGCTCACTCTCTGTCCTATTTATACTGGAGCCGGCGTGACGTAACCTTCTTCGAGTTATTTCCACGTTCACGTGTACATGACTCAGCAAAGAACTAACCAGAAGTTTCTGGTGTTATTGCTGTTCGATCACATACACAGTCGCTAGTTGTCCTGTAGCCCCGGAACTCCTTCACGCCTGGCCGTCATCATCACGGTCACGCACACACACAACCACTCGTCGCATCTAAGGTCATCCGAACTCCTCTTGCCTGAATATTGTTGAACGAGCCAATGTCACAGTATCCATACACATATATACATGCACAGTACGTTCCCCTGCGGAAGATATTGATAGATATTGATAAGCAATACCAGTACACATGTAGTGAATAGTTATGTCCAAACTCGGTAACTATCTTCGTTACCTTACGAGTAGTAACCGTTAACGGGATTAGTAGTTACTGTCTTCGTTACTTCGATTACCGTTATGGGCAAATAGATAATTTTTATTGTTATCTTTTATCCGTTAATGGGTAACTAGTTACCTCTTTCTACATTACATCTGTAACCGTCATGTCACCTTCTGCCCATTCTTATCTACTTACCCATAATGAATATGCTTATGAAAGCTATTTAGAGCTAGAGTATCCTCATTTCACATGGGAATACTTTGTGATGTGGAATTTAGAATCTTGTATGGCTTTGCTGTAAAAGGTTGCGATTCAGCCATCATCGGCTTCCCCACATGGCATGCGGTAACATCAGAGCACTCCAGCAACAGCAAAAACTGAGCTCCAGTAAAATCCTACCAAGAGATGCTTGGATTTCTAAATTTAAAGTCAACCGTAATTGTTACTTGCAGCGGTGCACAACGACATTACACCGTGACCTGCAGCCGTTGATGAGCAGATCGTGCTACCTCTTGTCAGTACCCCAACCTTAATCACACCCACCGTTCACCGAACCCCAAATTCCGTTTCCAGCCCTGACAAGGGCAGACACACGTATGGCACACCTCGAGCTGTCCTCAGCTCGCCAAAACTCCTTAGTCTCAGCCGAAATTAGAAATTAACTTAATAGATACTCTCATTTGTATTATAAAAGTCCAAAACAAGTACACAGTATGACTCCCCCTCTGTCAGACTAGGATCATAGTAACCAATTCCCTCCCACAAAAAGTCTTATACGCTGTGTGCTCAGAACTGAGTCCCTGAAAGTGGTGCACTACGGAAGTGTGACTAGACTAGACTCAGATCAAGATTTTGGTTATATATTGCTCCAGGTTGTGTCTTCAATGTGTTGAATTTTTAATCTGCATTTTGCTTACGACGCTTTCCACCCATCAGAAATAGATGATTGTCTCTATGAAAAATAAGAAAGAACCACAGAGTCTATTATTTTCATGTACTACAAAACAGACGGTCATGTTTTTCCTTCAATGAAATAAGTTAACTGAAACTGGATTTTAGATCATCGTTTTCAATCATTCTTCACCTCAGTTTTATCCATGAAACTTCGAGCTGGAATGCTGTACTTGCAGTGCATATGCATGCTCCATATACCACGCAATTAAGTTTAAAAATGATGTTTGGATTTAACGATGTGTAGATTGCTGTAAAATTCTAACATTAAAAAAACCAACATTAATAACATTTGTGTCTCGCTAATTGTAATTATTTTAATTAAGTGTATGCTCTTCCCTTCCCCGAATTAAAAAAAATGTTTGGCGTTAACATAATTTACTCAGTTTGTTGGAAACCATTATTGGAAACGCTTAGTCTTCTATACCAGGTGGAAGCGAAGTCATTACATTAATTTAAACCAGTGATAGATCTCGATATTTGGAATACATTTTGTATCTTACTTTTTTTGGGTCTGACCATTTCCTATGGAGTTCTGTCAGCTTTCTCGCAAACAAGCTGGCAACACTGCAAATTGTGTGGGTGTCACTTTTCCTAGCTCACTACATAAACAAACACAGTAAAAGTGCTTCTTGAGAACACAAACAAATTCACTGCCTTGTCCTTCTGTGTTTACTGTGCGAGCGTATGCCAATCACAAGCGTTAGCACCCAGAACATTAAAGCGAAAGTGCCAGACCTGTTTACATCCACAAACCAGCTCAATTCCCTGAGCAACCTCAACGCAACGTTGTCGACTCACTGCACGTGTGAAAAAGCTGCTTGGAGTATTCCTTCACATCTTTTAAGTCATTAATTATTTCGAAACCCTGTGTGATGTAGCAAACTGTTATCTGCTTACATTCCTGAGGAATTACGCATCCAAGTTGGATAAAAAACCATTTCTTTTTTCGAAATCGGCTGATCAAAGAACAAAATGCCATTAGACTTTTTGTTTGTAATGCTTCTATGAAGTGCATGTAATGACTTCCCTACCATCCTGTATATCCCATTTAATCAAAATAATGTTCCACTGCGTATTTTAGTATTCCATAGTAGGTATAAAAATGATGCAGAAGACTAAAGTGATACTCAGCTTTTAGAAACTGGGTTGTTATGCGAAGACCTTGAAGGTCTATACTCTTAGCATGGACAAAGACAAACCTAATTAGTCATCTCTTGAAGAGTAAAGTATTTTAAAAATAATAACCAAGAATATTTCGGAAACTGTTAGCGCCTTAAGTTGAAATAAATGATGTATTTCAATGTGTTTCATTTTTGTAGTAAGTCTGTCTGCTTGGGATTTATGTTGATGTTTGCAAAATATACTTGTTTAAAATAAAAAGTCTTCGCAGTGAATTCGCAGACAATTCAAGATACACATTTTATTGTAACATAAATAATCAACACATGTTATATTTTAACAAAATCTTTTTGAGTCATTTTGAAGAAAATAACATATAACGAAATTTATTCATGAAGAAAGTCCTTTGGGGTGGCAGATTCTGATTACCCTCAATGTATGGATAAATTACATTCCTTATGACTTACAAACATGTGCCTAGGTTTAGATACCTGTGGGGAAGCAGACGAACCTATGGAGAGTACAGAGTGAAAACTTGGAAGCGGGTCGCCAACCAAGCGCCAAGTATGAGAGTGAGGTAAAGGATGATAGGAAATGCAGACGAAATGGATGAATGGAAACATGATGATGGAGCAGTTAGTGAAATTAGTGGTGGGGGAAACCGGAGAACCCGTAGAAAGCCCGCCCAGACGCCACTTCGTCCCTTTGTAGCTTTAAATAAGTTTGTCTATTACTTTACGTTATGATACAGTTTATGCCTTTGAATGAAAGGTTTTCCTTTAATACGTGTGCAATAAACCGCCGTTCTTGGGCGAATTTGCACAATTTATGAAATTTGTCGAACTGTTTTAGCAGATTGCTATAGACTATCTGATGCTGTGAATCAAACAACAATTGAACTTGATGAGTACCGATTTAGTGAGCGATCAGAAAAAATCTGTGCTATCCTTTCTGTCACTGTTATAACTGGTATGTAGGTTACTAGCATGTGCTGTCATTGGAGGAGTAAAGAGAGGGGTAAGAATTTACTGAGTAACCAGAAAAATACATTCTTTACTTTCAGGCGGACGTGTCATTGGTTGTAACAATGTCCAGCCAGTAGAATGAATAGTGGTGTCACTGGAGAGGGGTAAACAGAGAAGTAGCGGAAGCTATGAGGCCTTATTCATTAATCAAAATACCCTTGCAGTTTTGTAAATTCGTTTTCCGTACCTCTGCTTATATGACGGATCTGTGGATAGATGGCACAGAGTTTACCATTACCATGTTTTTCGTTCATATTACTGTAACGTGGAGCTTTGTATCTTGGTATTAAATATCCAATACGGTATTTACCTTGGCAATTGAAGGAAACCACGAAAAATCCCCAGTCAAATTGGTCGACCCATGAGATTTTTGAACTTGCGAACATTGTTTGGTGCATTTCAGTGGTGATTATATTCAAAGCATCGATGATTCTAAAACTGCTTCAACGTTAAGTGTATTTAATAAAACTTCAATCCTGTTCATTTTGTGACAAGTTAGATTTCGTTAAAACAGGAGACCTACTCCCAATTTGACACTTAAAGGCGGAGAACAAAGTTGTGCACATTTAACTCTAAACGTTATAGAAGCACAGCAGGTTAAGCAGCTCTCAAACTTTGTGTAAACTCTTCTGCTCTGAAGGATGAATCTCCTTGGAACAGTGAAGAACACACTTATTGGTTTACAATGTTATATATTTGTATGTTTCATGTTGCATGCCTTTGCAAAACATTCATTATACTGTAACAAAACGATAAAATTGAAGCCCAGTTACTTTTCCATCATTTTATTGTTCTCTAAAATTATATTACACATACAGTTTCTTTTTCATAGTTAACACAGTCCATAGTCTTTTATGCTATAACAATTCACAACTGTCCTTATAACCTTACTTTGTCCTTTCAGAGTGTTTCATAAATTTTGCTACCTCTTATACACTTAATTACGGGATGACAATCACTCGCCACGACCGACGTATCTTCCGGGACGATACACACACGCACGCAACTCTACTTTCAAAACTCGTTTACTCACTGACTGACTCATGTCCTTTTATTCTGGGCATGATGTGGTGTGAAATAGCTTGGTCCTGTCTCCATTGTTGTACGCCGACCCCTGTCACAGTACGGTACTGTTTACCGACTTGTAACGTTCCAATGTGGGGTTGGCCATTCTATTCTTTAGTATAAAGTCACTTACTTAGAACTCTAAAAGTATCATTGCACGGTACCCTGAATATTATAGGTAAGCAGTAGCGAAAGTAATACTCCTAAACGTTTATTGCAACTCTGGTTTTGTATGAATTCCAGATGACAGTGGTAAAGACCGCCATCTTGCTGACGGCCGTGCTAACAATATGTGGAGTGGTGGTAGCATGGCTGGCTTGTCACTTTTGGCACCACCGGAAGCGCAAGAGGTACGTGGAGCACGACACCGAGCTCAGCGGCAATGGTTTGGGAAGTCACTACAACAGCTTTGTCAACCTCAACACACCCATAGTGGCAACTAAGTGGATCGGGTAAGTAAACATAATCTGTATTCTCAAATCCTCAGTTACAGTTGGATCAAAAGGTTCGCAAAATGTTATTGTTAGACACTCATTACTTTCAGATGTTAACAATATTCACATTCCTTCGAAATCGAAAGCTTATTGGCCCAGCATTGTCATCATACGAAACCTGTTTTTATGGCGGGTGTTTGTTTTTAATGACACACAATTTTTCAATGACTTCTTTATAATTACCCTACATCACCTTGTACTTCTCCACATAGCAACCGTCAGGCACTTGCGGCGATGGGAAACCAATCAAAGAAAGAGACCGCTTGTGACGAAAGCCTGGTCTGCACTTTTTATTTCACATCAGCGTCGTTGAAATGTTTTCCATCAAAGAATTTCTTCAGATGTAGGAGCAAATGAAAATCGCTTGCTGCCAAATCCGGACTGTGGGGAAAGTGGCCAATCACATCTTGAGTTTCTATGACTGTGAGCATGTTTTAAACATTTTAAATGCTCTAATAATAGAAAAATACAAAGTAAGGATCACTTACAGCTATTACTTACTATTGAACGAAAGAAGTGATCACGCATGCTCAAAATTGCAACTGCAGTGCTGAAAATATTTTAAATATTTTATTAATACTAATATGGTATTAATGTTACTATCGTACTACCCTCCTGGGAATACATGTTGCCATTTTAGAAAGGTAAAACTATAAGATGCCTCAGCTCTCTTTTAAACACTATTTCTTAGCAACAAAATGAGATATTTGTAGCTGTTTATGATTCAAAAGGCAATGGAAAGCATAAAAACACGTTCATTTGTTTATATTTCAGTATACAGATGCGTTTATCGTTCGACGAATGTAAATCGGTACTGAAATATTATTGGAAGGTGGAGAATGTTGAGATTCAACGACGTTGGAGGGTTGAATCCGGTACACCACTACGAACAGCAAAGTTGGCAATCACAAAAATCCCAGACAATTTTGAAGGCGATGGAACGGTGCAAAACGTGTTGAAAGGGTGGAGTGGAAGAGAGTTGTGTATTTATGTGTTCATGCAGGCTTTTGCATGACATAGGTACACAGTACAACAAAAATTATACTTCTGTCGCATTTCCTTGCATTGAAATGGTGTTTCAAAATCAGATCTTAGCTAATCTATGCGTCCAGTTCAAAACTCTCTGTCTTCAGAAATAACTCCACAGTTTTAACACTCTCTCGGTGAAAAGAATGATCTCAAATGGCAAGAGAACGTTCATATCAATGCTTATACCCTTCTGGTCTCCCCAGTGGCTCGACGTCCTTCGTCTCCTCGATGAAGCTTTGGAGGCGCCAACTTCTCAGGGTCTCAGTCTCGACGAGAGATTTTAGCCTTCGGGAAAGGAGCGGTGTGTGTGTTGAACGGTGACAGGAAGGAGTGCGGTTTACACGCGGTTCCTCGGAAGAAAAATACAAGATGGAGTTTCACTCTTGACTTCGAGTTATAGGAATCTCTGCAAGTTCTTGCAAGTTCTGGCTTCAATCCCTTTAGTGTAATATGCTTACTTATGATGCTGAATAAATCCCACTTCCTTTATTCGCGATCGCTTGACGTGTTGCGATTTAGTGGTACTTTGTGTGTTACTTCTACTGAATGACGTGGCGTCCATTCCACGACTCAGAGATTTTCTTGCCAACCTTGTCTTAAGGCCGCGGAGAAAGATGTCAAAATTTTCACCATAAACAGCATTTCTCGACCCTGATCGGCTATTTTTATTGGCTTTTTAAGTTCATTGGTTCTCTCTCTGAACCTTTGAATATTAGTGACGATTTAAGACTTTTTTTAGGTACGCGTGGCACTTTAGGAAGGCGAGTTAACGACACAATAGGACGCCGAGGCTTTATTGCCCTTGCCAAAAACGGACTGCAGAAATGATCTTGTTTTCTTGAACGGGAAACATGCAGACTTCCCTGCGTAACTGTGCCGGTGTTTATTTATCAACTTTTATGAAACTCAAAACATAAATGTGATTCTTCAAGGGTTTTTGTCTGATATAATTTTCAAGGAAATTACTTCAAAAACATGGATAATTAATAAACTAGGTGTTGATTAATTATCCATAGTTCATTAACTATGACAGATTTAGGTTCCATTTCTGGACACCCATTGTCAGGTGGAAATATCGTTCCACCATCTTACGGAACACATTTCTTATGAACAGGCGAAGTATTTACCTATGGATTTATGTTTTAAATGTAGTCTGTTCCGATATATCAAGGAAATTAATAATGCTGTATTTGGGACACTTTGAGTAAACATGCCTAGATCTATTAAGCTTATTTTTTATTTAAGCCTTATCTATTATCAAGCCGAGGCATAGTAGCATGTCCTGAATATTTTCAGTACTAAATCCAGATTATAGACGCGCCTCGTTGAGCAGCAAACTAATCCTGTGTACCGAGCGCACAACTCGTTTCTGAAACTTTGGCTTAACTAAGCTTAAGTACTTTATAACATTCCGCCTACAGTGATTAAGCAGTCTATGTATACAGAATGGTAACGAATCACTGTACACGAATCCAACTAACATCAAGCTGAGAATATAAGGTCAAGATATCAAGCGTCGAAGTTAAGGATTGTTCAGATAATTTTCTGATCATCGTTGAACAGGATTGAGTATTATAATCGCTTCACGTGTAAATAACGATGGAAACAAACCTGTTAGTGACAGATAATTTGCAAACTTTTACGCTATATGTATGGTGCGCTAATAGGAATAACTTTGGAAATAACATGGTGATTAAATTGTTGCAAATATTGCAGTACTGTGGAGTTATACACCGTAATAAACTTTAAGTAGTGCACCTGATAAATTCATTTCAAGCATAACTCCTCTTTCATTAATACCAATAACCTTTAGCTACAAGTTTCCTATTAACAAACAGCTCCCCTTCCGAAAGAATTTGTATTCAACATCGGTGATAAACATGATATAAATGGAACACACACTAATCTGGATGATATGCAAATACAATATGCGTATCATAGAGGGATAAACAAGTTTACCGATATTTGTGGTTGCAGATATAAATCAGTGCATTCATAGGCTGACAGAAATGAAACGACAGAACTATCCAAATACAACGTTAGTCGTACCCTGCATTAGCATGCTAATAGAAGTAGGTTTCATGGTAGTGCCTTAAAACTGTACAATTTTCTGAAGCACGTACGCTCTTTCAGTTTATTACGATAGCGACAACATATAGTAGAATTAACGTTTTAGCTGCGGCTTTTAAACTTGATGTTATTCTTATAAACAAAATGGCTGAAACGTTGCATAATATTAGATAGCCCATTAAAGCCCTAAATACCACTTCAATGGAAAATGTAATACGAAATTGGTGAACGGGTATTGCTTATACCGGCGAGTGTTGAGATCGTTGTGGGATCTCAATCCATAGGTCCTGGCTTCGATTGCCGGATAGGTAATATGTATTTAATTAGAATCTTTACCTACTCTACGTCGAGTGTGGAGTGATTGTGAGTATATAAAGTTATAATTTATACACATCTCAACGTTAAAAGAACAGACAGTTAAGCGCCCAATATGGCTACGGAAGTTAACAGGGATATAGAAATAAGATAAATTAAATTTCGATAAATTCTTCACATGACCACCTTGTTTGCTCTTGAACAAGCTATTCTTAAAAGCTTATTCCTACAGGTATATACTTCATATTGAGTTCAACGTTTAGAAATGGTTTTACTACGTTCTTTCTTACAGATACAATGGGTAAAGGAGAATACAGAGGCTTAATCGATAGTCAGATCATGTAAGAGCCGGTCACTATGTGGCGACTTTGACAATCCATCTCTTGGTAAGACCAGGACATATAAATAAAACGAATGTCTTCCTACTTGGGGAAAGTATAAGTGTTTAAAAATTCAAACCAATAACAAGAAATATCCCAAAAATCTGCCCAAAAATGATTTTACATAAATTGTACGCTTTAATTTTTCTGTAGTAAGATTTTGTCTACCTCTTACGCTTGACCATTCTACAGTTTATATTTAAACTCGGCAACATGGAAAATATTTTGAAAATGTTCGTTTTCTCAAAAATGACTAATGATTTGGATTAAAATAACATACGCTTAAGACATTTTCATGATAATTCTCATTATGGATTACCTCGTCTAACTGGTAAACCGTGACAGAACTTGAGTAAACAAGAAATGCAGATTCCGTTAAAGCACACAATTTGTCAAATGCGTTTTTAGGATTCCACTCCCGCTACTGGTTGGAGACGTTGCTTCTAAGATCTGGAAAATCTGGTCGCCAGGAGGTCTACCCACTGTTTGGTGTCACAGTACCTAGGTCTTAATCTGCAAGGTGCGCGTGACTGTTGGCAGGAATGGAAACAGACGAGGAATTTGCAAGCCTGTGAGTTAATTTGAAAATTTAAAGCTTTTCCTAGAGAATTCCCGGCAATATTTGATCTTCTTCTACATGATTTAGGCTATGCAGCCCGTTCCGGCGAAATCATATGTGGAGTCCATCTTCTGCGAGGTCGGCCAACATCTCGTGCTCCTCTTGGATTATATGGAAAGGTCCTCTTAGGTATCCTTTCTTCACTCATCCTCATTAAATGTTCTGTCCATTTCTTGTTATTTGTTTTGATTTTGTCTTCTAATTTATAAATATTTAGTTCTTCTCTTATTGACTAATTTGTTATTCTATCTGGTCTTGTGCATCCTTTTACGTTCCGCAGAAATAACATTTCTGCTGCCTGTATTCTACTACTACGCCTCCTAGATATAGGTGGTACCGGGGAAATGAAATACTCGGGGCGAACCAAAATCAGCAGCAGCGTCTGTACCCAGATAGGGCGGCTGCAGATGGGTAGGTAGAACTCATACCCAAAGAGAAGGCGGTCTACCTAAGGGAAGGTACCCTAATACAAAGCTGAAGCAGGTTAGGAAGCTGTAAGGTGGCAGCCCCACCACCTAACTATATCTGCACAGCCCTCGTAAGGCGGTCAGATGAAAATTAAATTACTGGCAAGCGAAGATAATATTTTATTAGAAATATTAATTTCTAACATCGACTACAATGTTATAAATCTATAACTTTGCCATTCTTTAGTGACCGCAAAGCAATGTGTACGGGCCAAGCTTGCGTACAAAGTGTAGAGCGACACAGCTAGAAGATCATAAAATGCGTGTGGATTGACTGCGCGACTCTTATTTATAAACTCTCTTTCAACTAGTCGGTAAGCTTTAACTATCCAGAATTCATAGCCAAAGTAATGAAGGACATTCATCACGTGATCACATGGGCAATGCGAAGGAAATGATTTTGCAGGTCAATTTTAACAAGTCGTGGCAAGATAAAAATCAAGCCGCAAAGCTCCATCTAGACTTGTTCGCATAACAATTGTAATTTTACCATTTACCTAATCTGCCCGGGCTTTCATTCTTGGGCCTACAATATACATTCAGCTTTATTCTTAATGTTTCTCCCCTTGAATATTAATTCCAATTTCCTTTTGGGTTTTCTGTAATTAATTCTTTATCTTCGGATTATAATTTCGGCTTCAGCAGTTAACTATTTCCAAGTTATTTCTTTTTGTTGCTTTAAATTTTCTAATATTTATAGTTTTCTCTCAAATGGGAAGTAGTTATTCCTTTTTTGTTTGCTATTTATGCAATTGAAATCCCTTTCACAGATCTTCAAAGGTTTTACCAACGTTTATGCCTTATGTGTTCCATAGAAGGGAACATACTAGTACAATAAAGCCATTTCCACATATGCTGACTTCGATTAACATGAAATATATAATAATAGCTTTTTGTTAGCTTATTGAGGAATGGGTAGAGAAAGCATGCGAATGTAATTCATAAGGTTTTCACTCTCTTGTAAATTAAATTTTAACAGAAGAAAAGTTTGGCTTTTAAGGTTAGATAATATATGTTATACGTTTACCAATTTCAAATGTTTCATCCACTCCTAGCATTTGAATTTGCCAGGACAACTTTTCACTTAGCTCAAAAATACCTTTACTGTACCTTGCATGAAATCTCCCTTGAAAGCGTTCACGGTCCGTTATAAAGGTTTTCGATTTCTTACGTAGCATCATTCCGTCCTGGGAACCTGATATGAAAAGGCAAATAAAAGGGCGAGCTGAAGAGAGAGAAAGGCTGCGTACATGTGGAAAGCGATATCCCCTTAGGAATATATGCTAAATAGAAACGTAGGGAAAGTGGTGATTTGCATGCAGCCCTAGAGTACTTCATCATTTGCACTATCCGATGTTAACATTGCAGCTTCATTTCTGTTAGAGAAATGTTTCAGCAAGAGAATGGCATCGGGACTAAATGTACCACGCTTGTTTGTTTGCTATGATGTATATTTTCATCAACTTCAAGTATTAAGCTCCCTCAGTTGCTCCGGCCTCATGAAAGAATTGGTCGACCCTACAATTTACCAAGTCGTCATGATCATATTGTGGCAAAGTAATAAAATCCGTCCGGCTTACTTTTCTATCATTTTATCTTATACAATTTTATCATAAATATACACTTTTTCTCGTTATTAACACAGTCTACTGTCTTTCGGGATATCACAACTAACAATTTTTACTCTCGTAACCTTTCTCAGTTCTTTTAGTGCCTTTCTTTGACGTCACGCGTACCTTTCTCGGTTTCTACACACACAGCATATGCATTGGATATGCCAGCTAAAAGTCTTGTGAACGTTCTCGACACCCCTTTTGTTTCTGCCGCCTCTACTGTTAACACTCACGTGCTCACAGCAGTCCCGCGAGGCATCCAGGTCTTGAACTGTTTGCAAACTCGCCGACACGGCATCTGGTGTGAAGTACGAGCAAGGCCCCGTCCGTCCTTTTTTGAGCGCGGAGCCCGACGTCACAATATTTGTAAACCCCATTCCTTGTTTATGTTCGAAGTGACGTGGACTGTGAGAGTAAAGCATAATTTCACATTTACCTCTTCCTACCTTTCTCATTAAAATAGGATACTTCATTAAAACAGTACTATTATATAGTACAACACTGATCAATACTATGAAGAACTGCTGCGCCTAATATCTTCCAAGATGCATTCGCTATATGCGCATCTTATTACAAGAACTGAAATTTTATTTGACAAACTATGAATATTACCAAAGATATCAAACACCGTCATTTAGGTTTCTACTTTTGATTTCTCGACTAGCCAATTAAGCTGTCTCGTTACTTTTTCTACCCATTAGCCTACTACGGTAGGTAGGTCTACGGAAAATTGTGTTGCCGGTGTTCCGAGCGACACACTCGATTGGGTTCTTCTAGAGCTGAGAGAGCCAATTCCATACGCCCAATCAACTTCAATCAGCAAGCCTGTTTCACCTCCCCCTGATTTTTTTTTTTTTTTTTTTTTTTTTTTAAACTTAACTAAGATCTATGGGTTGTTCTGTGTTGTCTCTATTTATTTTGTTTGTGGGTGCTAGTTTTGTCCGGTACCGCTGTCGCACCCGGAGGTTTGTGGGTGATTGTTTTAAGGAGAGGTGGTGGAAGAAATAAATTTCTTACTACCACTGTGGTTGGTAGGTCTCCTGCCATGGTCAACGCCCTGACAGGGACCTCCGGCATGTGGTGTGATGTCGGGCTGGTCTACTCAGCGTTGCTCTTGTAGCTTCGTCCGGGCCCGAATGGGATCTTCTGTTTGGTACGTAGTCGATGTGAGAAGAGGAGTAATGTGGTGGCGGGGAGGGAGTGTGTGATGTACTGGCTCTTGCGGAAGGTGAGGCTGCGCTAGGATAGCGCTCTTCTCTGCTGTTGCTGATGGCCGTGATGATGGTGCTGGTGTGCCCATTTAGCAGCTCGCTGAGTGGCGATGGGTGGCGATGGTCCTGGTGTTGTTGATGTAGTCAACTATCTTCTCGAGCTTGGTCTTGAGATAGTTCCTGTCTGTGTCTGTGGCCTGTTGTTTTTCACGCAGTCGGACGATCTCATCTGTCATGAGACGGACTGAGTTTTCCAACTGCGCTACTCTGTCAACAAGCTCTTCAAGTAGTGGTGCCTGAGTGTTGTTAGGAGTTGGTTGTGCGGCTGGAGGTGTGATGCTGTGGTCGGTCCTAGTATCGTGCGGTTGTTGGTGTGTGTTTGAAGTTGGATGTGCGGCTGGTGGTGTGATGTTCTGGACGGTCCGAGTAGTGTGCGGTTGTTGATTGCTCGGCCGTCTGGGGCACATTGATTGCCCTGTGTAGTGGCCCGTGCGATTGCATGTCGCACAGTACACAGGGCGGTGTGCCAGGCTGTGTCCGGTACAGTGAGTGGTCAGTGTGCCGGCGCCACAGTAGTGGCACCAGGCTGCGGCTGTGCAGGTCGATGCTGTGTGGCCGTACTGGCAGCAGCGCCGGCATGGCATGAGACGGGTGCCCCGGCTTTCCTCCACTCTGAGTACCTGTCCGAGGACAGGTAACCCATCTTGAAGGGCCACGCAGATGGCCAAAGTTGTTGGGCGGCGCTGAGGAGCAGTGAGTCCGGGATTTGCCTATGCACTCCCCGGACTACTGCATTAAAGCTCTGTAGGGTGCGGCTGTGTTCCGTGTGTGCGTCAGGTGTTTGCGGCTGTCGAGAGGTGTGTGTAGGTTCCTCGGCTGAATTGTCTGGCTGTGTTGCGGCGGGTGTTGTGTCGTTTTCCGGTGATTGTGGCGGCGTTTGTTCGGTGTTGTGTGTTGGCTGAGTTGCGGCTGGTGATGGTGATGGAGTGTTAAGTCTTGTCCTCTCTTCTTCTACGTTGCTAGCAGAAGCGCGGTTTACGGCCAGGGGTTTTCCCCCCTGCAGCTTACCGGCGTACTTCTTCTTGCTGCCTTTACCCATGATGTGTCGATTCTTCATGATAGGTCGGCGACGGATGTGAGGCGACTGACCCCCTGATACGTCCCTCAACACACTCTTATGGATATCATCGCGTGGGTCGGTGGATGGGGGGGGGGGTGTCGCAAAGTTTGACTGGATAACACGTAATTCCCAGTTCTGGTTATCAGGGATTGTGTTCCTATCAGGGGCCATTGCATGAGCTGAAGCGCTCCTGAAGGCGATTAGGTCCATCTGTGTACAAACTGGAAGGTGAGACTCTAAGGTGAGCAAGGTCCAAGCCAGGACTCTCACCCAACCCATGGGTGGTGTCCCGGACGCGGGCATGCCATGGTAGTAGATTAATATTCCATGGTACAAAATAGGTAACAAAATATCCAAGTTTATTTTAAAGGAAGTGATCTTTGGTTATGTTTTAATTTTTTTATGATGTTTTGATTTTTTATATTTTTCACATGGTTTACTCATTTTGTGGTGACAAAGTTATTAAAGACCAATTATTGCAGAAAAAGGTTTTGAAATTACAACCTGTTCCCCTTATTCACCAACCTAAGATTAATCAATGCATATTAAATTGCTTGGTGATTATCAAAACTAATTTACATTGATTAATTACTGCATGATAAACATAATTTTTCAACTAAAGTGAAGGAGAAATTACGGCGTGGTTGACAGGCGCTCCTCTGAGTCAACCAGTGGAGGGTGTGGTATTTCATGGTCCAATAACTCAATGAAGACAAACTCTCAGCCCAGCGATGATTACTTAGTTGGGAGCCCTCCACCAGTTGCTTGACAGGAGCTTGTGTCAGTCACAAAGTAATTTCTCCCTCACCTTAGGAACAATCATTTTATATTAATGCACAATGCGAAACTGAAAAATACTTTTATTTTAATGTGGTTGTAGATCTGTTTAGTAAATTATCTCCGATGCTTCCATATTTTAAGTAAATTTAAGGGTAAACAATTCTAAATTTGAATTCTGTGATGAAATCATATCCGAATCCTTCTTTCATAGAGTGATATCATTACTTTTCATGCGCGGCCATTTTAAAGACCTTACATAAGCGCTTCATGGCTCTAGGTTACGTCTCCACTAAACTTACAGGCAATACAAGTTATTTTTTTCAGATTTTTATGTTGAATTTCGCTCCTAATGTGGTCAGTCAACGAAAGGATATTGACATCTAATAGCTGCTGCTATGTTCCATTTGTATGCTATCGGCAAATTCTAACGCAGATAAAAAATAGTACATCTTAGTTTTCACCTAAAAGTTGTTTTTTCTGGAGTCACAATTTATCATCCAAAAAGCTGCATCGGCATTTAATTCAGATCTCCTTAAAACTTTGTATATACGTTAATATCTATATTATACATAGAATTTGCTATGGGCATAAAATTCTTTGTTTTACTTAAAATAAGCAAATGTGTCAAAGTCCAAAACTCTGAAACAGTCAATGATTTACATTTGGTAAAATATATGCACACAGAACGCCTAAGATAATCTCACTGCACCTCGCGTCTACGTCAATCGTTATACCAATCCGGACCACTTCATTGGTTGCTACAAGGATGTACACTCATTTTGCTAAATAACCTTAACCAATCACTAAAACAAAGGATGCAAGAAGACCTAGAAACGATGTGCATGTTGACGCTTTCGACCGTATTCGATAAAAGAGAAAGAGGTAGTGAGTGCATACAGCTTGTCATACACACATATTGTATTGATTGGTAAACATATCTTATCCAATAGTACAGGACACCCTTTATGGGGCTAAAATATAAGGGGAAAGCTTGATGAACCGCTCAGGTTGGCGAAATGTATAATGTATATGAATGAGAAGATTTTCAAGGGTGCAAATTAAAGCTTGAATGGTGTTCATTAAATACCTACATAGCAAGGCAGAAGCTTATTAGAAAAAAGTAAGCAGAACTGTATTTTTATATGGTATCAATCCTTGTTGTTCCAAAGAAGTAAACAAACAAATGAATAAATGAATGAATAAATTAATGAATAAATAAATAAAGTAGCATATTTTTCCTCTAACTCGAACTACAATTGGTTAATTTACCTTTACTAACCTTTTGCTGATCATAGTAATATAACAGGAATATCGACAAAAGCATAACACAATTTTATTGCCGTAATATATATTACCACATTCATGTAAACCACAATCTCTAGTTTCTAAACATGACTGGTCAATTATAGAAGGGAATAATTTATTTAATGAAACCATACATCATTTTTAAAACTACTTTAAAAGGCTTTACTTACCAATGTTGTTAAAGGAGATACTGAAACTGGCTACCGTCGTTGTCCATACATTTTTGGCAACTCTTTACGAAATGATCTATCACTCGCCATAGTTCACATTGAGATGCAACTACATAATTCAATGTTTTCCTCGCCAGCATACATATATGTACATACGTATATACAAGTTGTGTGTGTGTGTGTGTGTGTGTGTGTGTGTGTGTGTGTGTGTGTGAGTGAGTGAGTGAGTGAGTGTGTGAGTGAGTGAGTGTGAGTGTGTATGCGTGTATGAGAGAGAGATTATAAATACGTATCACTGAATCTTTTCAGAAAAAGCAAAGGCGTCATAGGCCACCACATTTTGTGATAGGTAAGGTGAAGAACACAGCTCAAAAGACCCCGAGAAACTGTACAAAATTTGCGAATATTTTCTTTGGCACTGTTTGTACATAGGTTTTGCTGATATAAAATTATGACAGAATATTGCCCATAGCCATGTTTATTTGTACACCCATAATGTATATATTAAGAAGTTTCAAAGAAATTATTTGCATATTTTAATATGAAGGACTCTTTAAATTATAACTGAATATATTTTACTCAATTAGTAAAATAATTAGAATTATGCATCATAATAACTTAAAATTTGTTACACATCTCAAATTTTGCCAGTCTAATGAACTCTGACAATATGGCACAAATTGCATAAAGAATTTTTTTTTTCATTCTAGTAATATAAAAGATTTTAACTTTTAATCCTTTAACTGTTGCGTAAGCCATAGATGTGTAAGTTTCAGCAAATAGATAATAATTGCAATTCTAATAAATGTAATGTTTTACATAGCCAGTTTGCCTTTCCTTTTCAGAGAGCAGTTGATCCGGAGAGTCACGTGCTCGTGGGGGGAATCCCGAAGCGAAAGTTATATGTCGTGTGGTATATCCATGATCAGACGTGAAATCCGAGAGAAGTTTCCCGATCCCTAGGGATTGCTGCAGCGGATCATTACTCACTAGCTGTATTAAAGAGGATGGCGTTATCTGAGCAGGAAGTCATTACGGAGTGAATGTGTTAGTCCCTCTACTTCCTGAGTCAAAGGGCAAACCCCTGAGCTAAGGCGATTAGGAAAATGTGCCGAGTTAAAAGAATAAACTTTTTGGTGTGCTAGCGTAATCACTTTATAGCATGTTTAAATATCTGCTTCCAAAATAACTGTGGGTTTGCTTCATAAATGTAATAAAAGGTTTCGCGTCATATAACCCTAAACATATTAATAAATTTTTCTATCCGCTTTATCTTAAATACATTGAATATCTGCCCAGAAATGCCTCTAAATTAGTTGATAGCGTCTTATACACAGGGTGCACACTCAACTGTTTATATCGAGTTAATTATGAACAGAGTACAATTCGACTTACGAATATTTTTAGTTCGTAAGACAAAAGGAAACATTTAATTTAAGTTAATAGATGGCGGTACTAAAGTGGGATACAATCTGGGAACCAGTGGCGTAGCCTGACTATTAGTCTCTAGTACATAACCCAACGATTAGACTAAAATTGCTTGAAATATGACCCAGCATAAACAGAATTGCCGTTGAAAGTTCTTTATCTTTTACCATTTTCTGAAATAAATGTTAGATAATACTGAGAGCATGATACAAAAGAGAATCTGCCTTTCTGTCTGAACTTAACATCTATAAATCAAACCCCTCTTTAATATTTCCGTCACCATCTACGTAACGAACGGTACAGAGTTATTCTTCACTATTAATGTCAGATATTTCATCTAATACTCATATATTTTTAATGTCTGTTGTAATATCCAGCTGAGGATCTACTGTAATTAAAGTTTACTTTTTACAGAAAATTTAATGTTTCGAAGCTTATTGGAATTTATCGATCACACAACAGTTTATTTCTATTTTGGTTGCAACAACGGTTCAAAAGCGAAGCTTTTGTTTGCTACTGTAGCTCTGATTAATGTTGTGAAGTCATAGATGTACTGCCTCTGTCCCAGAGTGCGCGCAAATTTCAAATTATATTTGCTTTTATATTACGTAACAAAGTATCCAAATAATACTCAAATGTCCATAATTGAAGAGCACACATACAAGAAGCAAAACACATCGCCAATTGTTGCCTATTCCGACTATAAAGGCAATAATGTTAGCACGATTCTTAACATGAAATGTTAGCTAATGCTGGATTTCTGACAATGAAGTCATTAACCCTCTTGCTCTCCAATATTTTTCACCGATGATATTGAAGAGAGCAATAGCAGTAATAGTAACCGCTTTTTAGAGAGCACCATATATTTATGTTTTGGCGGTCACATCGCTCTCTCACAACCCCCAGAATGTCTGGAGGACCACACCTGTCGTTGGTTTACGGGTCTCACCGACCTGACCGGGAGAATTATCAAAATAAATTCACCGACCATATCCTCTGATTACCAATCACAGGACGTATTACATGCCATGGCAGGTCAGCATGTTAGGGGTTAAGATTTTATAGAGAAATGAAGTTTGGAAAAATAAAGACTCCCTAGCCCTCGGGGACCCTAATAGCATCGGGGTCGGAAGAGAACAAGAGATGACCAAGGTATAGTCAGATAGAAAAGTTACAGTGAGGAGCAAAACACCAGTAAGTGGAAGTACTTGAAATGTACGATAACACGTTACATCCCTTGGGCTAAGCGCACAATAGCTGTTTCCTAGAGCTGACGACAGATGCCGTTGACACAAGCTTTGTTTCAAAACATCCTGCCACCAAGCTGTTGCAGTGTGGTGCGAATTCAAATCGTAATGTGAAGCAAAGCTTGATTTTTAATCACAGTAAAACAATTATGGACCACAAAATTATAATGCATATCAATCTGTCAATCACTTTCAGGAAAATTATATTATATATAGCAGTCTCTCACACCCATTGGCACAACGTCCTGCCGGAAACTCTGAAACATAGGAGGATTAGCCAGAAAAATTTATCCTTATATTATTCGAAAATTAAATATGTATGCCGAGTTACATTCACATGCCTTTCTCTACCTTCTGTCATTTATGCTTAACCTTTACTCACTGTTCCTATGAAGGAATATTGTTCCATCTATTTTATGTTGATCCATATCAACTTTTCCACAAGTAGGTATATCACAAATTTAGTCACAGGTACAAAAAAGATGAAGGAAATCAATAGCCAGTTACTTAGAAAAACTATCTCCTGACCTTGAAACAGCACTCTCTTTCCACGAAATTGCGAGAAACAATTGAGTACCAACAATTTAAAAATGACAGGTTAGTAAAAAAGGCAAACAAATAATAACGGATATCTTGGAAATGGCTATTATCACACAAAAAGTTATTTAAAATAATTTGGTGCATTTTAAACAATAAATTGTTTTGCAATATATTTTTGTCAATCTCTTGATTTGCAAATTAAACAAAAGGTACGCAATTCATTCTTAATGAAGACGATATTGTAGCCTACTGGCATAAAATTCTAGGTACACATTTTATGTCATATCAGCTTAAAATATATTGCTTTTCTTTTATTTTCATAATCCTTTTTAACTTCCGTGGTCATATCGGAGGCTTTGCCTTGAGAAACAATTGTTGGTGTTGTAACTCCTTGACCGTAAGTTGTCAACAATGGTATTAAACATACACACATTTACTATTCCGTTCAAATTTCCAGACTCTGTGAGGAATAGAGAATGATTCTGGTTAAAGTATTTCCCACCCGAGCCGGAAATCGAACCCCAGCCTCTGGCTGGAGAAGCAAGTACACTAACCACATGACTAGAGAGGCAACTTAAGGTGTTTTAATCAATTCGACAAAGGTTCGTTTAAGAAAACCAGAACTATCCAAAAAAAAAAAAAAAAAAAAAAAAACGTGTATGTAAACAGTACTTTAGGGTGAAGAGACTTTCCTCGGAATCTTCGTGTTGCATTTCTGAAGAATACTGAACCCTACAACTCCATTCAGTATCTGTTCCACAATTCGATTTTGAGTTATGCTGCGATAAATACGTACACTCCTATACGCACCTTTTAACAACCCAGAAAATATACTTCTGGTGAAGTATTAAAATGGAATAATTGGATGGAATACAATACTTCAACCATGGTAGAGAAGATAAATATGGAGTGTGGCTTAATTTATGCGTAGGTCAGGCGTTAGTTCTTGACGGATAAAAATGTTATGTGCGAGGTTAGATGCGAGTCACTACTCACCTTTGTTGGGAACACTGGCATCGAGAGGCAGACATATTGCAGATATTGTGCACGTTGACGCACACTTTTATTAGCTGAAGTACGAGTAATGCAGAACTACAAAACAAATTTTCACAATTCCAGTAGTATTATCAACCTCGATTTGCACTTAATTGTCTTGTATTTCTTCTATTCTTGACATATATCTCTCTTCTTCTTCCTGGCTTGTATTGGTACATACATTCAATCATACTGCGCAAAACTTTTGCAGTCAACTGTATACACAAACAAAACAGAGGAATTGTGAATTATCGTGATATAAATTTATTTCGCTGGCGTGCTATTGAGGCTAGACCAGCTCACTGTTCCTTCGCAGAAGGTCATTCGTCAAGAGCAAATGTGCGACCTAATAATCAGTGATGCTTTAGTTCATAGTTACTAGGCAAAAAATCTGATGTGTTGCACTCACATGACTTTCTCTACTCTTGTACTAACCATTCTTGCAAATTATTATTCCTATATATTCGTGTTAGCCGAGATAAACATTTGTACAAATTCAAGATATACCTTTCATTTCTCATAAAAATATCTCAAACATGGAATTTTAATTAAATAGAGCCATTTTCAAGAAACTCAAAATTTTCAAAAAAATTTCCATCTAAAGGGAGTTTAGGGTGGGGCTATTTTCTTCAAAATCTTCGTGTCACATCCTTGAAATACATTAAACTTAATTACCAACTTTGGTTTTTTTAACTACTTTTCGTTTTGATTTTTCTAAAAATCTTATGTGTTACACTCACATGACTCTCTCTATTTTTGTACTAACCATTCTTACAAACTCTTATTCCTATATCTTCTTCGCGTTAAGATAAGCATTCGTACAAATTATCTTATTGCTTATTTCCTTGTTGGTGCAAGAGGAATATTAGAATACAGTAGGTTTTGTGCGATAGTCAAATCTTTAAAGCTTTGAAATTCCGTTCTCTTCGCACACTTAACACATAACAAATTGGACACCGATGTTCCACTTCACGAAAGTTTTAAATTCTCCGAAACTCGCACACATAACAAGGAATATCTCCGAAGTGGTTCACCCTACAAGAAAATTTATTCGTGCATAAGTTGTGTATTTTAGCAAGATCTACATTTTTGTGTAGTATGATTTGGTCTATCTCTAACGGTTTACCAGTTATGCAAAAGTCGTCGAGAGTAAGTGCGACTACAGGGGCTATAGCCAGAAAATTAAAAATATACATTTCATTTGTCATAGAAATATCTCAAACATATGACATTTTAATCAAAATCGTCAGAGCCATTTTCAAGAAAATCAAAATTTTCGAAAAATTTTCCATCTGAAGGGTAGTTTAGGGTGTGGCTATTTTCTTCAAAATCTTCTTGAATAACATTAAACTTAAATACCAACTTTGGTTTCTAACCTACTTTTCGTTTTTGAGTTATGCAGTTCACAGACACAGACTGAGAGACACAGACACACAGAAAATGCTTTTTTTTTTTTTTTTTTTGGATTCAGGGGGTCTCAAAACATATTTCCGGTGAAATATCGACATCAAATTTTTGGGTGGAATACAATACTTCCCCTACTTACCAGTAGAGAAGGTTAAAAAGCTCTACTTTATATTCTAACAAAACATAAAATACAAGTTCTACAAAACGTAAAATATACTTTAATGATGACCAGTAACATATTCTTGGTAATAATATGCATTAAAGCAAAACCTAAGCCCCTAATTAATAGTTATGATAATATTGCCACTATAACAGTTTGTAGTACTTATTGGAGGCAAATTTCCTCTATTATCAGAAGAATTGTTTTGCACAACTTTGTATTTGAACAATCTTCATTTACGTCTACATAACTTCTCCAGTACTTGAATTTCGTGTAACTACATAGATAAACTTACCCTGACTAATACTTACATCTTGCACAACTTTTAAACTTTTCCTGATGAACCGTGAAAATTATCTGCTTCACTCACTTTTATTTTAAATTCGCATAACAAACTAGCATCCAAAATTGCGGAGTATAACAAGAATGTTTGTTAATGCCCACATTACTCTTATTCTAAACATATCATTTGCGTACTAAGTAAATTTCACTAAATATGTTAAATATACAATATATACTTAACTCTTAAAATACTCTCCCCTCGGTGGTGTTCTAACTTGAGCCTCTAGTTACTAAACCTCTAGTTTTGTAAATAGTATCCTAAATATCTATTAAAGCTTCAACATATGACCATTTAAACTTCAAATTCTTCCTACTGCACACCATCATGCACAGCACTGGAAAATAGCGCATTCAGGAAGAAAACGCTCAAGGGTTTACGCATATCAATAAATCACTTCAAGTGAGGGAAAGTTTTCAAAAGCGAGCTTTCAGACCAATAAGTTACTTCATAAAACAAAACTTTTCCAACCCACAAGACGAATATCAAATACATTGGGAGCGAAAACTTCTGAGCACGTGATTCTAGCACGTGCCGCTCTCTAAGAAGGCATATGCCTTTTCAGAACATGCCACAAGTTGAGGGCTCACTTACAAATTGTAAGTGAAGAAATCATTGCATTCCACCAAAAGCTTATACAAAAAATTTAACCAAAAGGGTATATAGAATAGAAAGAATAGGAATAAAACTCTTGTAGAAGAGGTTAAATTCATCTCTCTCTCTCTCTCTCTCTCTCTCTCTCTCTCTCTCTCTCTCTCTCTCTCTCTCTCTTTCTCACTCTATTAATAATGTAACTGAAACCCTAAAGGTCCAATAAGTCCTAAACTTCGCATTTAAGTTTAGCCTCCAGTGACTAATTAATCTTTATATGGAAAGCCGTTATTACTGTTTAGATCCAGTTTTGAGAAAATAAAGATTTTGATTTATATACAAGTTTATGTTATCCTCATGAAAACTAGGTGTATATTATTTTCTGGGAAGTAATGTTAAGCTTTCTTCATTCTCAACCACGTTTGCATAAATGGGACAAACGTAAGGAATAAACAAAATTCTACATGTAGAGCATCCAGTTCATAAACATTTGACTACCGCTATTTCCGTTGTATCTATAACGTGTAATGTATAACTACTTATGCAAATGTTTATCAAAATGAAATACATAAATACAAGGTTTCGACTTAACAGTTAGATACTTCTTTTTTGCCTGATTACCCTCCCCTTACCTAGGACTTACACCCATAGGACTTAGTCTATGCTTAG
Source organism: Tenodera sinensis (assembly GCA_030765045.1). Classification (NCBI taxonomy): domain Eukaryota; kingdom Metazoa; phylum Arthropoda; class Insecta; order Mantodea; family Mantidae; genus Tenodera; species Tenodera sinensis. Next base: position 77,975,187 of record CM060969.1, read on the forward strand.
AGTCAGACGCCTGCCCAGGATTAGAGGATCCTATGGACCGCACAGAGTGAAAACGTGGAAGTGGGTGGTCAGCCAAGTGCCAGGTATGAGAGTGAGGAAGAGGATGATATGAAATCCGGGCGAAATCGTTGAATGGAAAGGTGATGATGGATCAGTTGGTGAAATGAATGGCGGGGGAAACACGAGAACCCGGAGAAAACCGCCCAGACGCTGCTTCGTCCACCACAAATACCACATGCGTGTCTCTGGGATTGAACCCGAACCACCTACATAATAGGCAAACGGTCTAACCGCTCGGCTGTGGTGCCGCCGTTGATTGCACACTAGTAACAAGAGATGTAGAGAAGGTGGTGTGAATGTAACACAGTCGATTTTTAACGACTGTTCTATAGAAGTGTGATTAGAGAACGTGGGTGAATGTAACACACCAGATTTTTAATAATATAAATGTATGTGTACACAAAGCCACTAGACTGAGTTAAAGATGTTTCCAAACCCCAAACCCAAGATTCTATTCTGAAAGACCTTTAACCTCCACACAGATGCTTCTTACAATATATAGTCGGTCTGGGTGGCTCAGTTGGTTAGACGCTGGCCTACGGATCCCAAGGTCGCGGGTTCAAACCCGGCCCAGGCCGATGGTTTTTAGGTGTGCTTAAAAACGACAGCTCCATGTCAGTAGATTTACTGGCATGTAAAAGAACTCCTGCGGGACAAAATTCCGGCACACCAGCGACGCTGATGTGATCCTGGCAATTGACAGCGTCGTTAAACAACAAAATAATTTAATTTAATTTAACTTACAATATATGTAGTGAAAATGTTCTCGCATGCTTCCAAAATCAGCTCTTTGATGTGCATAGTTCCTAAGTTCGAAGATGTAGGAGAAAAAATGCTACTCTCAAAGTTGTCACTAGTTCATATTGGTGTTCTCAGCAAAAATTTTAAAATATTCAACTTACTGAGTTCTCGTAATTCAAAAAGTGATTGCCTATCAGAGAAACAGTTTTCCAAGTCTGTAACATTTTAGTGCATGACGGATTGGATTTCTTTATAGATATGTCTTATTATAAGAACTAAAATTACATTCTAGGGTAGCAGTTTACTGAAGAGTATGAAGATTCTAAGTTTACATTTTCCGACATTTCCACATTCAATTCGACTCGCATTATCTGTTATCCTTATACTTCATTTGTACTTTCTTCGAACTGTATCGTTATTCCTGTTTATGCTCGACCATGCCATAATGTAGCACTGTGTCCATTCTCACGCAGCTGAAAGCAAAACTATCGATTCTGGTATGTCTTCTTCCTCTTCTTCTCCCATAACAAGTAGTAGGTTGCTCTATCTGCCTACCTCATGGTCATCCGTGAGGTTTGCACAGAAATGCTTGTCTTGGAAATATCGAAGGCCCCGTTCTTTGCACGTGATCTCTTCCCTGCCGCTGATATTGCTGTATTTCCTCTATTATATACTGTTCCCCCAGTCGATCTCTTATGTCTACATTTTTAGTCGATCTGTTCTTGTTACAACCAATACTGATATTAGAAATTTCATCTGTGCAGCCTCCAGCCTTGATTTTTCACGATTACCTGTTATCCATGTTTCACATGCATAATAGTTCAATGCACGTTTTGATATTATTCTGTAGATTCTCAGTCTTATTTCCTCCCTAATGTTCTTGCCAAAATGTCTTCTTATGTAACTACGGAGCTTATATTACTTTCTCTACTTGTAAATAGAGGAAGTATTGCATTTCACCCAAAAAATTTTATGTCAAGATTTCACCGGAAATATAATTTTGGAGACCCCCTCAATCAAAAAAAAAAAACAAAAAAAAAAAAAAAAAAAAAAAAAAAACAATTTTAAAAAAAGGTCCGCGTGTGTGTGTCAGTCGGTAAGTCTCTGTGCTTGTGGACAGCATAATTCAAAACGAAAAGTCGGTTAAAAACTTAATTCGGTATTTATGTTTAATGTCTTTCAAGGATGCGACACGAAGATTTTGTAGAACATGGCTTCACCGTGAACTACCCTTTACATGGAAAATTTTGATTTTCTTGAAAATGGCTCCAACGATTTCGATTAAAATGCCATATGTTTGAGATATTTTTATGACAAACGAAATGTATATCTTGAATTTTCTGGCTATAGCCCCTGTAGTTATGTCTACTCTGGGCGACTTTTGCATAACTGGTAAACTCTTAGAGATAGACCAAATCATACTTTACAAAAAATGTAGATCTTGCTAAACTACACAATTTATGTCTTGATAAATTTTCTTGTAATGTGAACCATTGCGGAGATATTCCTGTTATGTGTGTGAGTTTCGGAAAGCTTAAATCTTTCATGAAATGGAACATCGTTGTTCAATTTTTTTATTTGTTAAGCGTGCAAAGAGAACGAGATCTCAAAGCTTTAAAAGATTTGACTACCACTCAAAGCCTACTGTATTCTAATATTCTCCTTGCACCTACAAGGAAATAAGCGATAAGATAATTTGTACAAATGTTTATTTTAACTAACACGAAGCAGATATAGGAATAAGAGTTCGTACAAATGGTTAGTATAAGATTAAAGAAAGTCATGTGAGTGCAACACATCAGATTTTTTTCAGTGATTTCTTCAATTTCCACATTCATTTCAGTGATTGATATTTTGCTTCCTAGATATCAATGTTGTTGCTTGTTCTATTAATTTCCCCCCCCCCCCCCCCATAACTATTTTAACTATAAATTGTTCTTTTACCCGGGCAGCAATAACCTTAGCTATTCACTTGAAACTTGCATATTAATCCTCGCATGTTTACTTTGAATAACAACTTAGACTTAAGAAAAACTAACGATATCGGACACGAGTGAAGGTGATATGAAATTTTGTCTTCTCGTTTTTGAAGGAGCACTTGTTTAAAGGTACCTATATATACTCTCTGTATCATTGTGTCAAAGCTGATAAAATCAATAACTTTGCACTTGAAAGTATAACTATCGATTCCCGTACATGCAATCGAAACACACATACATGATTAAAATGTCGGAGACCAGTCGCGTTAACATGTAGAATATTAAAAGCATTTTACAAATGTTTTATGCTCCAGCATAAATGGTCATATGAGGCTGCAGTATAATAGCAATTGTTCTGTCGTCGCGTAATATATAAAAACCTGAATAATGATGAACAGGCGACAGGTACGCATATGGATGAAATTAAATTTCCAGACGAGGAGGAAATTCGAGGGATAACATTGTAATTGCTACCAAACAAATTCAGTGTACAGTACGATATAGCACGTAATCACTTAATTGACTGGTGTAAGGTAAACGCTGCTGGCGAATCAACAAAACATCAAAATATTTACATTCCTGCACGTGTCTATTGATCTTACTCCAAACGCCATTTCCCTTAATTGCATAAGCCTGGAGACAATATCGTATATTTTATTGTTTTTTAAAATGTTCGAGGCTGTTTGGAAGTTGTGTGCCCCATACACGTTACAAATTATTTTATTTTGTTCATAGAATTTGCGCTTGACGAACGACTTTATTTTGCAAACAATCTACTCACAAAACCGCACTTTTAACACTCCAATATCTCTGTCTTCGATGAATCTGCTGCCGACTGTTACAGTTGTGACCTGTGGCAATTTTTTCCAGGGTAAACGTGGTTGATGTGAGGATAGACAATAGCAGAGTAGTCAGCTCTTCGCCGAAATAAGCTTACAACAGTGATGGAAATTCACGACCTACCCTCGGTTTCTCGCTAACTGACACTGCTTCACTTGCTGGCCACACAAGGGGTGGTTAAGTGCACAGTATTGGTCACTGGGTGCACTAGGATGGGCAGACATTCTGACTGCATTCCCAACCCCCAGTTGGTAGCAAGCAAGAGAAACCAAACACCACCAGAATCAGATAAAGACACAAAAGCTTGTGAAAAAACACTACACCTTTAATATCACACGGGTAAATCCGTACTAACGGATAGGTATCATGGAGATCCACCTCGCTCTGGTAACCTCCTCTCGAATATCTCGTGTTGAGATGTTTTTGGCGGGTTTCACATTCGCCATTGCAATTTTAAGCATGGTTACCTTTGTATGGAGGACCCTGGTCCTCTTTGTACGCTGTGAGAGAAACTGTTGTCGGTCCGTCACGTGCTACCAGAGTGTGTACCCCTAGCGCACCTTCGAGACTCTCGCACACATAAACAAAAAGTAACAGCTGTTTTGGTCAACAGTTAACGACTCCGAAGAACTGCTCCGAAGCACTTATATAGGCGAGAATGACGTCGCACGGATTTTCCGCTAAATTCACCTTTTCTCGAACTTTTCATAAATAAGCCTGCATCCGACAGTTTCGCGAACAGTCTGGAAACGCTTTGTTCTTCCGCATCTTAGCTTTTGTTCTGACCGCTACACTGTTGCCAAGCCACGTATTTATATGGAATTGTGTGAGGTAGTTTCAGCGTCTGATGGCGGCTTCTAACCGGCGTCGTAATATTAAGTTGTTTATTGTAATTATTTATCTGTCTCTCTATTATTTCTTAGTAACATCTATTAATGTTGCCAGTAGATAATTTTAGTATCAAATTGTGTTATTTATAACTATTTTCAATGTTCTTACTGCGTATTATATTACCTGCATAGGAAATGCTAGTTTCTTGCTTCAGTCCTACGTATATCTCATAGTTTCTTTTCATAGTGGACACATATTTTCAAAAAAAGTCGACGTTTCCGTTCTTGCGCATGAGATTCCAATATGTAGGATGCTAGTCACCCATATAACTACGCGATGGAACGTAAATAGCAGGATAGTTTGTGCAGTGTCAACATTGTCTATCATCGCTACACTGCAATCGACCCAGGAGGAAGAAGCATCTCTGCCGCTCTAATATATTAGAATTTCTCCCTCTATTTACCAAGGTCTCCAGCTGCGCACTTTGCGGTCAATTTAGTTGCCTGGCTCTCTACTAGCTTGTTTCTATAGTCTCTCTTGTTTTTTACTTATTTCTATAAGGCACATTCATTGTAAGAGAATAGAGGTTCTGTTTTAATATGAAGGATATGAGACAAAGGCGGTTAGGATTTACTGCTTTATAAGTTTCACAACAAATAAACCTGTCCTTCTAGTGTTTTATTAATTGCTCTACTGATTGGAAGTTTTCGATTATAAGGTTTTATTAAGTAACAATTATTTCATGAGACTTTTCATACCTGGATTTCACCAGAAATAATTGTTGAGGTTCCCTGAGCCAAACAAAATCATTTTAGACAAAAGTCCATGTATATCTGTGTGAGTGGAAGGGTGGGTGTGTCTGTGTCTGTCTGTGTGTGAGTGGGTGAGTTGGTATGGGTAGGTGAATGTGTCAGAGGTAATGGGTGTGTGTGTGTGTGTGTGTGTGTGTGTGTGTGTGTGTGTGTGTGTGTGTGTGTGTGTGTGTGAGTGGGTGCGTTTGTGTGCATCTATGTGTGTATGTATGTGGATGTATACCTATATCTGTGTGTATATGTGGGTGGGAGGGTGAGTGGGTGTGTGGGTGCGTGGGGAGTGTGTGAGAAGGAACAACATACTACAAAAACGGTTAAGTATTAAACTTGATAGTCAAGTTCAGCATATATCAAGGATGCGATAGTGAGATTTTTTTATGTAAACCCTCATTATCCTATCTTTTACATGGAAACTAGTTCGAAACGTTTCATTTTTTAAAAAGTGACGAACGATTTTGCTAAAAATACCATATAGTTAAAATATTTGCACATTCATGAAATGTGTATCTCAAGCTTTCTCCGAACGGCATCTGAAGCGCTCTTAATCTAACTGACATTTGCATACCTAATAGTAAATCTAACAGATAGACAAAACCTGACTGCACAAAGATTATAGATCTCATTAAAGTCGTCAAATCATTGTCAAATATTTGAACGTTTAGAGCATATTGTTATTCACTTTCAATTCTTTCAAAGGTCTTAAAATTATTGAGGGTAATATCGCAAGAAAAGATGTAAATCATTGAATTTGAAAAATATTCGATCGTGTAGAAGAAGCTTAAAACTACTTAAACAAATGAATTCCAAATAACTGATTACTGAAATGCTTTCACAGCGAAAGTTTCAAATCCGAAAAACTTCACACCAATAACAGTAATCACAGTAATGATGATGATGATGATGATGATGATGATGATGATGATGATGATGATGATGATGTCGACGACAAAGTCGACAACGATGATGATGATGAAGATTAGCCACAGTCGCTTAATTTACTCCTCTTTTACTTAAGATTTCTGTTCATGAATTTAGGTTTTTGATACTTTAACACACTTTAATGAAAAATAATCTAATGCTATTTTAACATATTTTCTCAACCCTAAATTGCGTATTAATGGGCATACATAGTAATCTTATGAACTGTTATTTTTATGTTTTATTTTACTCTAGATACCTAATTGGATACCAAGGGAATGCAATGGTCAAATATTTAAGAACTGGACATTACACACTGAACTTAATTTTCCATGTACTTTTTTCCCTCACACTTTCATACTTATATACGTGTTATCTTCAAAAACTGTAAATTGCTCTGTTTTATCCATAACCAAACATATTATTTCTAATATATTCATTTTTTATTCTTTCCGAGAGTGTCGAGCCGGTTGAAGTTCTAAAACATCTTATTTCTTCAATTATCTATTCTTCAATTCCAGCAAATACCCTAATTCAGACCACTATAAGGGCACAGGAATAATTTAAAGCATAATTTTTGAGATCTACTAATGCTTTTAATAGTCTTATTTTTACCAGAGGTAATGCTGAGGTTGGTAAGTTTACAAGGCTTATTTTTACGTTCTCTACTATGTGTAGTAAGTAGAGGAAGTATTGTATCACACCTAAGAATTCCATGTCGAGATTTCACCGAAAATACATGTTTTGAGGCCCCCTGAATTAAAAAAGGTATTTATGGAAAAATGTGTGTGTGTGTGTGTGTGTGTGTGTGTGTGTGTGTGTGCGCGCGCGCGCGTGCGTGAACAGAATAACTCAAAAACGAAAACTTGGTTAGAAATCAAAATTGGTATTTAAGTTTAATATCGTTCAAGAATGCGGCACGAAGATTTTGAAGAAAATTCTTCCCTTTACGTGGAATTTTTTCGAAAACTGTTTTCTCGAAAGTGGCTCTAACGATTTTGATTAAAATGTATATGTTTAAGATATTTTTATGGCAAACGAAATGTTTATTCCTAATTTTCTGGCTACAGACCACGTAGTTCTGTTTACTCTTGAGGACTTCTGCATAACTGCTAAACCGTAACAGGTAGACCAAATTTTACTGAACAAAAAACTGCAGATCTCGTAGAAACACTTTATGTCCAATTAAATTTTTAGGAGTGAAGCGTTTCGGAAATATCCTTGTTATTTGTGTGAGCTTTGCAATACTTTTCTCAAATGTAAGGTCGTAATTCCCTTTTTTATATCATAGCTGTGCAAAGAGAACGGAATATCAAAGCCCTCATATAGCGACCAGCTTTAAAAGATTTGACTGTCGCTCAAAGTGTACTGTAGGCCATGACAAGGCATTTGATTTTCTCTATACTTCTATAAGGAATTGGTAATTATACTCACTTGGTGAATATATACATATTTGTTTTTCGTTTAACTTTAGAAGATGCTTCTCGTACTAGTCTGTAGAAATATACTTTGAATAGTTTTATATGCAGATATAATTACTATTTATTGAAACGTGTACATTGTGATGGTTTTCAAATGGCATGTTTACGTTGACAACGCTTTTCCTGACCTGATGTTTATGCAAAAATAGACGTAATTGTCATTGACGGATAACAAAAGAGGGGTTTAATTCTTGATCCTACAATCCGATTTGAAAAAGATGTAGACCAAATTAAGGAGGTTGGTAGGGTGGAAATTACATTTTTAGCCTTGCGTTCTCTTATGTATGAGATAAATACAACATTTCAAATTGGGAAGTGATTGGTCTACTTTTTAATCCTCGTGGAGTGATGACTAAACGTTATTTTGTTCAGACGTTTCGAATTGGAGTTGTTTTAAAATAAATTGGTTTACAAAGTATCCGTAGTTCTTTGTACATTTTCTGGAATCATCTACACACTACAGTAAAATACATAAATAATAATTATAAAGTGTCTAGCTGTCCAATTTCTACATTTTATAATAATTTGATCTATAAAATAGTTCTACATTATAAAATTTTTTGTTCTTTATCATTCATATTTAAAATTATCTTTTTCTACAGATCTATCAGCAGGTGCGTCTTTGTGGCAACTCTAAAGTACTTGGGGTTTCTCCCATATTCCTCTTGCACCTGGAAGATTAGTATCGATAATTTCTGCAAATGTTTTATGGGAACGGGATAGCTTCCACTGTAGCATTAGAGAAGGTAGTGGATGAAGAAAAACATCAACTGCCCTAAAATCTAGTTCCAGACTTAGTTTCACTATCTAAAGCACTTTTCTCAACTAAAAAATCTTATGTGTTTCACCCATATGACTTTCTCTACTTCTGTACTAACCATTCTTACAAACGCTTATTCCTATATCTTCTTCTTCTTCTTGTTAGTTAAGATAAACATTTGTACAAATTATCTTATTGCTTATTTCCTTCTAGGTACAAGAGGAATATTAGAATACAGTATGCTTTGTGCCATAGTCAAATCTTTTAAAGCTTTGAGATTCCGTTCTCTTTGCTCACTTAACATATAAAAAAAATGAACAATGATATACCATCAGGAAAATTTTACGTTTTCCGAAACTCACACACATAACAATGAATATCTCCGATGTGGTTCACCCTACAAAAAAATTTATTTGGACACAAATTGTGTATTTTAGCAAGATTTACATTTTTGTATAGTATGATTTGGTCTATCTCTAACGGTGTACCACTTATGTAAAAGTCGTCCACAGTAAATACAGGGGCTTTAGCCAGAAAATTCAAGATATACACTTAATTTGTCATAAAATATCTCAAACATATCACATTTTAATCAAAATCGTTGGAGCTATTTTCTTCAAAATCTTCGTGTCGCATCCTTGAAAGACATTAAGCTTAAATACCAACTTTGTTTCTTAACCGACTTTTCATTTTTTAGTTAGGCTGTCCACAGACTGACACACACCCATACACACACACACACACACACACACACACACACACACACACACACACACAAACACATACACACACACATACACACACAAGCGCGTGCGGACCTTTTTCTAGAAATGCTTGTTTTTTCAGGGGGTCTCAAAACATACATTTCTGGTGAAATCTTGACATCGAATTTTTGGGTGCAATACAATACTTCCCCTACTTAACAGTAGAGAACGTAAAAGAGTGTCAGCACATGATAACGCTACGTGATACAGACAGTGTTGCCAACTATAATTCAATAAAACAAGCTAAACCGGCTTGCCAAAAAGGCTAGAAAAGGCTAGATTATATTTTAATACCTATATAAATTTTACATAACTACATTATTAAAAAAATACGCATGGATTTCTACTGCTGCTGCTGGGATCTCCCTTAAGCTCTTGCATGTTTGCAGGATTTGTACCAACAAGCTTCAATATTTCGTCTGGGTCTTCGCATGAAAAATCTGATGTGCTGCACTCACATGACTTTCTCTATTCTTGTACTAACCATTCTTACAAACTCTTATTCGTATATCTTCTTCGTGTTAGTTAAGATAAACATTTGTACAAATTATCTTATTGCTTATTTCCTTGTAGGTACAAGGGCAATATGGGAATACAGTATACTTTGAGCGAGTGTCAAATCTTTTAAAGCTTTCAAATTCCGTTCTCTTTGCAGGGTTAACATAAAAAATTGAATAACGATGTTCCATTTGACAGAAATACGAATAACAAGGCATATCTCCGAATGGTTCACTCTATAAATTATTCAGACATAAATTGTGTACTTTAGAAAGATCTACTGTTTTCATAGTAAGATTTTGTCTATCTCTAACGGTTTACCAGTTATGCAGAAGTCGTCCAGAGTAAATAAGACTACAGGGGCTATAGCCAGAAAATTCAAAATATACATTTCATTTGTCATAAAGATATTTCAAACCTATGGCATTTTAATCAAAATCGTTAGCCATTTTCAAGAAAATCAAAATGTTCTATGTAAAGGGTAGTTTAGGGTGGAACAATTTTCCTCAAAATCTTCGTGTGGCATCCTTGAAGGACAATTAAACTTAAATACCATCTTTGGTTTCTAATCAACTTTTCGTTTTGAGCTATATTGTCCACAGACTCGAGATACACACACAGACCTTTTTCTGAAAAGTGCTAAAGAATCTAACAACTTGGTGGAATCCACACTCCCAGATTCAAAAAATACGGGAATTCACCAAAAGGGTCATATCATTACGTGCAATAGATGCAGTAGCGAGATTAAATTATGTATTATTTTAAAGGTACCGGTAGATAAATTAAAAATGAAAAAAGGCTAGAAAAGGCTAATGAAGCTTAGAAAAAAGGCCAGGAAAGCTACTTGTAGCTTTTTGGAAAGTTTATAGCTAGACAGGTTCTCAAAAAGGCCAGATCTAGCCATAAAAAGGCTAAGTTGGCAACACTGGATACAGAGCTAAATTTTCGGTTGCCTTCCATGTTTCGGCGTACCTGAAGATTAAATCCAACATTAAAGGGCACAGTGTCACAGATTCCTGTTGGCAGAGAGACGACTTCCACCCACCCCCCACAAAAGACATGGTGGAGCTTGTACTTTCTTCAGCGCTGATAGGGTTGACGCAAGCATGATTTGCACATTTAAAACACGTGCGGTATCCTCCAGAATGTTCACAAACGTTCCCCTTTAAAGCACGCGATGCTTCCCTTGGGACATTAGACATCCGGAAAATGACGCACCAGAATTTCTAAAGCTCATTTCCTCGTTTCTGAGTAACAATTTTCCCTAAATATCCTTAGTGTTATTAAATTATAACTGTCACAATAGTTTGTATTAAGATATCTAATAGTTTGCTTAATACTGATAAGAGTCAACCATTGCTTCGTCAGAAATACATTAGAGAATTCTGGATGGTTGCAAAGGTATCCTCAGCTAATAAGTAGTAGTTTAAGAACGTGATGTTGCTTCGCTAAAGCCGTTTGTGCCATGCGCCCTTCCATTTAAGTGACCTCATTTATATAACTTTATTTCAAGCATATATGAGTACATCTATAAGTACATACATAACTAAAACTACTGTGACCCGGACTGTCGAGGATAAGCTACTTCACGCCACATGCCGGACCAACGAGCGTACAAAGGCGTTCAAGGTCAAACTGAGGCAGCTTGTGGGTACGTGACTAACAACAATGAAAGAGGCTTTCTTCAGATCTTTCACAGGCGTGTGCGTGGAAGTCGAGAAAAGTCCGTGAGACGTCATGCCCTCTATATAAGGAGGTGAGGAAACAGCAGAGTAATAGGCTTACCGACAAGAGTCAGTGTGTCTGTGAGTGTGAAACTGCTGTGCTGTGCTGTGTGTGTGTATGTGTGTGTGTGTGTGTGTGTGTGTGTGTGTGTGTGTGTGTGTGTGTGTGTGGTACGTCACATCGTAAGAAAGACTTAATGAGCGTCGAGTATTGTGCTGTTGTAGTTAGTGTATGAGAGACAGAGAAGATGAAGAAAGACACTGAAAGAATTGAGTCAAGGTTATGAGAATTAACAACTGTGAGTTGTGGTAGCACGACGAGAAGGAAAGTGTGTATTTGTGACAAAGTTTAAAAGACGATAAAGTGATAGAAAAGTAACCTCCTTTTAAGTGACCTCTTTTATATAACTTTGTTTCAAGCATATACAAGTACATCTATAACTAACACAAAGTATTTAGAGAATTTAAGAAGTGTATTTACCAGCCTTGGACTAATAAAACATTTAACAAAAATGTTAAAGAACATGGCACAATGTTGGCTCATCAAAATAAATATAATATAAAAAATGTGCTCAATTTTTCTAAAAACCACAAAATTCCAAATTGCAAGAAGTCTGGTATTTATCAACTTGACTGTCTAGACTGCGATAAGGTTTACATTGGTAGGACAAAACGACATTTGGAAACCAGAGAAAAATAACGTTTTAGAAATAATTAAATATAAACTGTTAGAAAACTCATCAGATCATTTTTGGTCACTTAATCGTGAAATAAAACCCGAGCTTAAAAAAATTAAAGCAATTAAGCGAACCCATTGAATTGGTGGTATGGGGAAAAATATTCATTTTGAAAAATAGGGACCATGTTATGAATTTTGAAGTATCTTTTACTGATGTAGTTACAAAATTCGTAGTGAGAGAAGGGGAGGAATGACGTCATCATAGGATGTCATGGCGGGTGACTTATACGTTAATTTGTAACGGTTTTCCGTAGCTATTGTATAAGGTCAGTTCGCCTGATGATGACACGTGCATGTGTCGAAACGATCATTGTATGAAATATTGAGTGTAACTCAATTTATTGGAGTGAATTGTGAGTCTCTAATTAGTTGTGTTATTTGTGGATCAAAATGCCTCACTGTTAATAGCTTCAGGGTGTACATTTAAAGTACATGTATAGTTACATGCGGAATTATAATTACCGCATCCTGAGTATAAATAATTGTCAGTTAAATCTATAACTACAAGTTGTGCAACAAAGGACTGTAGTATAACGTTACATTTGAACAATATACGATAAGTGTTAACCCAGGAACATAGTCTTATCCTGCTTAAATGCTGCAATTTGGGTTTTCTTTATTGATACATTAAAGGTGCATTTTTAATGTTCTTGAACTAAAATAGGACCTTCCATTCTTAGACGTTCATCTGTAAAATTCAATGGTTTCAGAAAGTGATATTTAAATTGCAAATGTGATTGCAATTCGTCAATACATAATCAAGAGGGATCGGACAATGGCTATTGCCCTCCTAAGCTGTATTTATGGTTGCAGTTGTACCTGCTTCATGTTTCATGTCGATTTACCTATATCTTTATTTTGTTCTCTTCATATGAATTTGTTATTGCAGTTATCAAACGTAAAGGTGCACATTTCTGTTTAAGTGTATTACCAATCATATGAGGATAATCCTAATAATAATATACATTTCTCCTGGGAACCAACCGGACCCGTTGTGAGGATTAAGTACAACAGTGACCACTCACTCGATTGTGCGAAAATACCTGTATTCTACTTTACAGGGAATCGATTTAAGGGCGGTTCTTAAAAAATTCAAAACAGGTGACGTTACCCTAAAGTTAATTGTTGTCACCTTTGCACTGGGAATGAATTCGGGTTCGATGTTTCAACCACTCGTCCTGACCTTTGTTTTCCCATGTCAGTTGGCGAACGTAGAACTGGTTTCTCATCTGTAAGATGTGCTTTCAGGTTTCGTGGCGCATGGCGGTGCCGGCCAAATGGTGCGGATGCTTGCTGAAAGCAAAGAGTAATCCCTGTGAACTCTAGAAGTCTACTTGGTTGACAGGTCGTTTATTGTCCTCTCTAGACGAAGGAACTGTTAAGAGACTGCCGCGCATCTCTCTTCCTGAGGCCTGTAACCTCCTGTGATTTCTTCCTCCTGTAGGATTAGATGCAATATGTCAATTTAAGTCGCATAGCTCAGGGTGTCCCTCTTTATTTGTAACCGTAACTGTAGGTTCAACAGCAGTGGCGGCGTATTTTATGTATCCAAGTTATAATACAACAAAATACCACCCTTTCTTTCTGTTTTCAGTAAATCCTATTATGAAACTGCATTGTGCATCGATAGACAAGAAACAGCGATCCATTAGGCATGGAACAGGAAGATGGAGACATATTTTGGTAGCATAGTTACAGACGGAAAAAATAGGAAAAACTATTACCGGTTATTATATTTGAAAATAGATTTATGGATACATGTTTCTGTGTGTGTGTAGCACGTGTTTGTATGTATAGGCATGTGTGTGTGCGTGCGTGAGTCTATACACACACACACATGATAAAATTACAAAATCATTCCAGTTACGTTTCTATAACTGTACACAGTTCTCTTTTAATGTTTCACTCCTTTCTGTCTTTCTTCACTTTCTCTGTCTCACAAACAACCGACTTTGACGATGCAATCAATCAGCGCTCGTTAGAACTTCTTTACTTCGACGCGAGGTATCTTTCACGACGACAGTACCACACATACACACATCTGTCCTGTACTCTCTGACACACTGACCGACTCAAAAACTGCCTTCACGTGCTCCGCAAGCTTTTAAACCAGTGATGACGTAGCTAGATGTTTCTCGAACTTCTTCAAACAAGCCAGCTGCCGGAAATTTCTCGAATGATCTGGAAAAGCAACTCTTTTGGTTCTGCCGCTCTGATTGTTGTCATGTGTTTGCTCGCGTGAGTGATATCGGGTAGCTTGACCTAAAGCGGTGTGTTTGTGTGGGTGAAGGGGGGTGCGTGGGTGTATGCGTGCGTGCGTGTGTGTGTGTGTGTGCGTGCGTGTGTGTGAAATTATCAAACCATGTGTTTTTCTAGTGAGCATGGAGGGTTCTCAGACACGTGACTGTTTTATGCAATTTATTAATATTAAGTAACGGGTGATCCAAAAGACTGTGAACTGATTGCGCTGTGTTTTGTCTGGACGGGTCCTCTGCGCTCGTCGCCGACTGCTGTTGTCATGGAACAGCGCGGATAAAACCATACAACGTTTTTAAAACTATTTCTAAAGACTTTACTTACCAATATAATTAAGATGTTGAAACTGGCCACTGTCATTGTCCATGCATTTTTGGCACCGCTTTAGGAAATTATCCATCACTCACCTTAGTACATGTTGAGAAATGCTGGTAATTTCTTGACGGATATTTTGTTTTAATTCTTCCAGGGTGTGGGTTTGTCTTATACACCTTATGCTTTAAGTTACCCCAGAGATAGACACTGCAAGGGGTTAGGTCGGGGGACCGAGGAGGCCACAAATCTCGTAATTCTGTCCTGAAACACACTTTCAGTTGTTCTTATCAAAAGATTGGCTGTAAGAGCTGTGCAGAGTCTTGTTGAAAAAAGGCTAAATCACCCTCCCTGTCGGTTAATTCTCTAAAAACAGGGGGCAAAATTGTATTCACGCATGTACGGGCGTCAACTGTTGACTCGAAAAATATTGGGCCTATAACTCTTTCTCCACTAATGGCGCACCATCCACCAATCTTTTACGTCATGAAGGGGTATTTCATGAACTATATTAGGTTTCTCAGAGCTCCAACAACGACTATTTTGAGTACACACATATCCATGAAGGTGGAACCAAGCCTCTTCCGTGTATACGTTATTGAGAGTCCACTCACAAAATGTGCGTCTCATTACGGATCATCTGGTTGAAGAGCATGTGTCACAGTTGTTTTACATTGTTTTAACTTCAGCAATTTAGTAGCAAATAGGGATAGAAATGTGTGCCTATTGTGAAAGACGCCAAAGCGATTTTTGGGGGAAATTCTCCAAACGATGATCGATGTCATTCAATGTTTATTCGGCAAGAACCGTCTTTCATACTTCCAAGCCTGAACGCTTCCTATTGCCTGAAATTTACTGTAAAGTTCATGGATTGTAACGCAAGGAACTGTCGAGTCTGGAAATCTTTCTGCAAATCGCGCTTGCACCTGGCAAGCTGACTGAGTTAACACATATGAATCATAAATAAATACACGCTGTGCAGTAGAAAACAAATGCTAAGTCATAAGTACAGGACTAAATAATAAAGCACGCTGGTAATAATGCAGCCGCACGATATCGCGTCAACTCAATACTGATTGTGAGCAGAGCAGAGAAAAACAAGTGATGCTCGTGACCTTATGTATATCAGCTGCTGGTGACGTGTTTCTGCGTGCGCAGTGGAAAAACACCACCTAGTGGTTCACATGTATTTGGATCTCTCTGTATATAATTAATGCAACAACTACCACTATCATCACTAGATATGAAAGGTACTACCAAAATAAAATTAAGTTTCTCTTTTCTGTACTACTTTACTAGCATATTCCCGAGACAATTTTTCTTTATAGAAAGAAATATTAATTCAAGATGACGTGTTTCATATCCGCCCTAGGGTATATTCTGTATTATTCTCTCGTCGCTCTATATTTCTTGTGATAAGAGTGGTCTTAAAGCCGTACGAACTGTGTTGGGATACATCACTGGTGCTCTTGACACATATATCTGCCAGAGTGTCTGATGCGCACCGCTTATGAGGATTTATCTCTCGTCTCTTGTGTCAGCGCATTTCTTTTCTACCGTTTCGCAATGCTTTACTCCTTTCTCCGTTTTTCAAGCAGCTCAGGTATCTCTCAAGGCGGAAGAAGAAAATCGTTAACCGCGGAAGAATACATCATTATGCAAGCTCAAAGTGCTTGGTAGAGATAACGTAACTCGAGACATTCTTAAGGAAAACTGTTTCTGTAAGGGAAGCGAATATCGTCGGGGCAAGTAAAACTTTATACACGGAACATTAAACTTTTATTTAGCGGAATACTTTCTAATTTCGTCGTGCCCTCCTGCTCGGAGAATTTGGGGAATTCTTTTAGCTCTTTTTAACAACAACAATGTTCCACCAGGCGCATTTCATTGGTTTGTTCCGGAATTTTCGCAAAGATAGCCAGACTGGAATCTTATTGTGTAATGCCAATGTACAGTGGGGTCAAATAATTGGACATCGAAGGTTTTATACCAAGACAAAGACAGGAGCTTTAATAACTGTTGCTTAGGCTATACTTTGTAATATTCTTAAAGCAGGCGTCTCTGGGTGTATGCACCGGTGTATCGCACTGTGCAAGGTGCAAAATGCCAGTCTATCGGCAGGACTTTCAAAAGAATAAGTTCCCACTTCGATGTAATGTGACCTTCGGCACTCTTTGCTTTCTTTGGAACAGGTTGCTCCATTATTAGATATTTGTATTGCGCATTGTATCTATTTCACTGATAAGCTAGCTGTCTTAACAACACAGGCCTCTTCGCTCTGCAGCGCGCGAGTTCAGCCGAGCTGAACCGAATCGTCAAGCTGCACGGTGCCAGGAAGTTGTGCACCCGGTGCGATTATAAGCTTTGAGAGGCGCTGTCCTAAGGGAACACTAACCTTTACCAAGATAACCAGATTTTGCTAAGAAATTAACAAATGGAATGTCCGTTTAGAATAATGATGGAACTTTAATAGATAAAAATCTGATGCGTTACACTCACATGACTTCCTCTACTCTTGTACTAACCATTCATACATACTCTTATTCCTATATCTTCTTCGTGTTAATTGAGATAAACATTTGCACAAATCATCTTGTTTATTTTCTTGTAGGTGCAAGAGGAATATGGTAATATAGTAGGCTTTGACCGATAGTCAAATCTGTTAAAGCTTTTGAATTCTGTTCTCTTTGCACTGTTAACACACAAAAAATGAATAACGCTGTCCCATTCGACGGAAGAATAAGTTTTCCACAACTCACACAAATAACAAGGAATATCTTCGAAATGGTTCACTCTACAATATATATACCCGCATTGTGTGTTTTAGGAAGATCCACATTTTTGTATGGTAAGATTTGTCCTATACCTTACAGTTATGTAAAAGTCATCCAGAGTAAATAGGACTTCATGTGCTATGGTCAGAAAATTCAAGATACGCATTTCAATTATAAAATATCTCAAACATATCACATTATAATCGTTAGAGCCATTTTCAAGAAAATCAAAATTTTCGAAACATTTTCCATGTAAAGGGTAGTTTAGGGTAGAGCAGTTTTCTTCAAAATCCTTGTGTCGCATCCTTGAAAGACATTCAACTTAAATACCAACTTTGGTTTTTAGCTGACTTTACGTTTTTGGGTTATGCTGTCCAGAGACTGACACACACACACGCGCACACACACACACACACACACGCACACACGCACACACACACACTCACACACAGAGATATTTTTCTAAAAATGTTTTTTTTTTATTTTATTTTTCTTTTTTTATTCAAAAGGCCTTGAAATATATATTTGCGGTGAAATCTCGACATCAAATTATTGGGTGGAATACAATAGTTCCTCTACCTTACTAAATGTAGCAGAGAAAGTAAAAAAAAGTAATCGAACATATAGTCAAGATCTACAAATATAAAAATATTTCCCAACGTTTTACATGTTCTATGAACATAATAGACACACAA
>CM060969.1:77998370-78075870 GCA_030765045.1 Tenodera sinensis
ATTATTATTGTCGTTATAGTTATTATTATTGTCGTTATAGTTATTATCGTCGTTATCGTTATTATCGTCATTATCATTATTATCGTCATTATCATTATTATCGTCATTATCATCATTATCATCATTATCATTATCATTGTTATTATTAATAATATCATAAAGCTACATGTGTTAAACATGCGTAGGAAGTTAATTTATTAGTCAGAATATATATATATATATAAAATATATAATATACATTTTACCTTCCATTTAAATTCAACGATTGTGTTTTATGTTATAGGAAATTTATATTCCTAAATTCCAAGAGCTGCTTTGCTTTACGTTAATTACATAGATGCAAATCAAAAATTTGTTCCTTCTAGAATTTGTTTGTTATGTACTAAACAGCGTTTTGCGGATTGGTGGAGACAGTTACCGTTGTCCCATTCTACAACCCTAAAGAGGGAACTGCTGTTTGATCTGTAATTTTCCAATTCTTTGCATTATTCCTTACAAAAATCTGTAATTCAGGTGTAAAAGCCATAGTATTTCCGATAACTCGGGACATAACATGAATTTATAGAAAATCTTTCGCTGAAAGCCAATAGTAACGTGTTCAATGTCTTTTTACTGCTGAGATCACATTGGACGATGAATGATTTAATGCGTAAATCAATCCTCAAATGTCTCCGGGATTAATAAAGCTGAGCGTTACCTAGTTTGCCCTTTTAGAATAAGGAGAACTGCTAACATATTCTTGTAGATAAAATTTTTGGAACAAACGGTGACATCTCCGGATTCTCAACAATCTCTTCCTAGAACAACTGCATTCGATTGTGTGTTTAGGATAAGTGCTTGCTTATTGGAAAAATAAAAGAAGTTCCATCTGATTTGAAATTTGGATAATGGACACCTTTGGGTAACAGGGAGGTGCTGAATATACCTCAGCTGTTGTCAAAAAGCCTGAGTATGTTAGTGCCCATAGCACATTCGACCACATTTGAATAAGTTATAAACCTATTCCTCGCCTTTCTTCATCTTTGAATGACATGAACAGAATAAGGAAATCTTGGCGAAAAATTCTGCTGTTGCCATGTCGGTTATAGTTGTGCATTCAGAGTGTTGTTAAAGATTCTGCTTGTTCAGTTATACCTCAAAGCGACCAACTAAAAGACGTTAAGACATGGGGGATATTGTTCAGATTTTCTAGACGCTTAAAGAAAGAATGCTTATGTGTCACTGTATAGTGAGGAGACACATATATTGTAATGTAATGAGTGTAGGTATGCAATATGTTGGGCATGGAGAAAAATGAGACGTCTGAATCGTACAGTCAAATTTATAAAAATCATCAGAGAACGTCACCGTTTTACGGATTAGGCCCTTCGGCATCTTTGTCTCGGTCTTTCTGGATTTCTTCGGCTAATAGGTGTACATAACGGTACTATTTTTGGAATCTTTGTTTTATGTAACCTTTCAAAATGCACCTCTCAATTGCACGTATATTTTTCAATTTGTTTCCCATTATTGTTCTATTTATACCCCGCCTTTAACTACAGCGGTCACATTGTCAACCCCTTACTTTACAACTATTGCCTGTTGGCATTGGTGTTGACCGGCATGCAGATGCATTTCTTTGGATTGTATCATTCATACTTCCAGACTCTGCAAAGAATAGAGAATAATCTTGCTAATAAAGCTCCCAATTCTGAGCCAAGGATAGAACCGGGAACCCTCGTGTATTTGTAATCAATACCGATATCCCACTTCTTTATTCTATCCAGAAACGGTGTTCCAGTAATGGCCTTATAAGTATACGTGCGCAGATTTTAACGGTGAGTCTTGACATTAGCCTGAAATATGTAATTCCTCTCATTTTTCTCTGTCGTGCATTCGTTAAATAAACAAAAATAATAATGACGAGTTACTAATGTATTTTCCATTTGTTCTAAACTGAGTCGTTTAACTAAAAAAACTGATATTAATTGGGTTCCAGATGTCTATTGGAATACATTTGTGGACATGCGCTTGGCAATATTGACTTGGGTGTAGAGCGGTAGGTCAGGAATATAGACAGTAAACACTCCTGCCTGTATACTGCTCAGAAAGCTTCAAACAATAACACCCCTCCCGTCGTTACCTGTAGTATCTGATAAGAAACACAAAGACACGTCTCAAAACCAGTTTTCGAGCTTGGTCACGTTTGGAATTTCACCTGTTGTAGGTGTGATGCATGCATAGCAGCGGAAGTCCTATTATTAAACAAAATATCCACCTATTCAGTTCTAATCTGTTGTCAGGGTGTGCAAATAATGTTTTAAAAATGTTCACTTTTGTCCTTTACCTTTTAGATAGATGAATTCGTTTATTGGACATCTTGTTCGTTGTATTTGAGTTTAACGTCACGTAAAATTTGCACACACCTAATTCTAACTCCTGTATACGCCTCTGGTCCTTCTTCTAATGTCCAAGATTCACTGCCTTATAAAGAAGCACCAGTAACGTCAAGTGTGTTCTTCAGACTACACCGCCCATTGCAAGGTACCTTCCTAAATTCCTAATGTATGTGTCCGTCATGATTATGTGAAATATCATACCCTAAATAGTTAATGAAACTGTTTTAGAAGATATCAAGGAAGAGAAAATAATACCGAAACGGATGTTTCATAGAACACGAAAAGCGCGTTCAAATGGCAAAAATGATTGGGGAAGAAGATAACCGATGATAAAAGATAAAGGGTCATTAAGCAGAGACACAGACAAATAAGGAAGAGTGGAGGAGGTGAGTATTATGCACAGTAAAAGGGATGAAACACAAACCTTCTCCATGAAACAATACATATACTGCCGAATTTTGAGATGGTCGGACAAGCAGTTTAGGAGCACATAGAGGACAAACATACATCTACTGCGTATAGTAGAGCAAGTATTGCATTCCACCAAAAAATTCATGTCGAGATTTCACCGGAAATATATGTTTTGAGGCCCCCTGAATAAAAAAAAGGACATTTTTAGAAAAAGATCCACCTGTGTATCTCTGTCTGTCAGCCTGTGGACACCATAACTCAAAAACGAAAAGTCGGTTAAAAACCAAAGTTGATAGTTTAGTTTAATGTCTTTCAAGGATGCAACACGAAGATTTTGAAGAAAATTGCTCCTCCCAAAACTACCCTTTATATGGAAAATTTTGATTTGCTTGAAAATAACTTGATTAAAATGACATTTGAGATAATTTTTATGAAAAATGATATGTGTAACTTGAATTTTCTGGCTGTAGCCCATGAAGTCCTATTTACTCTGGATGACTTTTGCATAACTGGTAAGTGATAAGAGATAGAAAAAATCTTACTACAAAAAATTTGGATCCTGCTAAAACACACAATTTATGGCCAGATTTTTTTTTCTTTCTTTTTTCAGAGTGAACCATTTCGGAGATGTGGCTTGTTATTTGTGTAAGTTTAGCAGAACTTATACTTCTGTCAAATGTAAAGTCACTATTCATTTCTTATATGTTAACCGTGCAAAGAAAACAGAATTTGAAGCTTTAAAATATTTGACTATAGCTCAAAGTCTACTGTATTTCCATATTCCCGTTGCACCTACAAGGAAACAAGGAATAAGGTAATTTCTGCAAATGTTTATCTCAACGAACACGAAAAAGATAAGGGCATAAGAGTTTGTAAGAATAGTTTGTACAAGATTAGAGAAAGTCATGTGAGTGCAACACATGGGATTTTTGGATGTATAGATGTCATCCAAATAGTTTTTCACTTGTTCGTTCCCAACTATTTAACCTCATTAAAGGCTCTTTTTCTCTGAATGTCATTACCTTTGCTTTAGTTATTTAAATTTTGTTTGCAGTCTCAAAATTCTTGTTTAATACACGTGTACGTTCCTAACATCGCTTTCCGTTTTCTCTATTGCACATAGGTCTTCATAAACAGACTTTCTCTTACCACAATAGAGCTGCACTTCAAACGTTTTCACAACGGCTATCACAATTCGGGTGGGAAGTGTATCCAGTAGGACCTACTGAGAGAATGGGTATTATTCTTCCCAGCGCCATCCTGTGACCTCTGTTCCCGCTCTTTGTGGTGGTCCTACTGATAGGGTCGAAGAAGCCAGAGCAAAGGTTCACTGTGATCGATCAATCTCATTGAGTAACTACTGGCTACTAGCACATGTAGTGTGATTGATTTTACCCGTTCTTGCCCAGTTCAAGTCCCGGGACAAATCGTGATGAATGAGTTAAAAGATTAAACATACATAAGATTACCAGTCTAACGTTGATCGATTTTCATATATTTCTAAACTTTACAACGTTTTTCTATTTTTCATAACAATGCCCTTATTTTTCTCTTAATTTATTCTGTGCAGTCCGTTTTCATTTACTGCAGTGAAGAGTATAGACAAGGTTTTAAAGTTATGCCGTTAAAGCCGAGACACTCAGACTACAAAGATATTCTAATTTTTTGAGTTACCTATCAAGTACGACGCGTGCAAAAGAAGTGCCAAATGTAAATACTGGAAAGGTACGATACAAGTCCCATTTCACTAAGGTGACTTCGAAGGTGACTTTCACTACGTTCACAAGGCCAAAGAATTAACACATACTGTATAATATATAATAATCTGCAATAAACAGTAAATTAAGATTTCATAATTGTGTTATAAATAGTTTTAGCTAAGCCGACAAATGGGAACTTGATATTCTAATTCTCTTTCTATTTTATTCATTTGAGAAAAAAATTGCCCGCAAATGTATGTACAGCCCAACATTGCCAATATACGAACACTAAATGTCCTAAGAGGAGTACATATATTTATAGGAGCTAATTTAAATACATGGATTCTTAAACACTCTTTACAAATACTTTTAACAACATGTTTAGATCACTTCGTTACAACCCACCACTGTTTGCTACATTAGCATTCATGGCAAGTGAAGGGGTGTGTCGGTGGATACAAAGATCACGTGATGCGCAGGGAGGGTGAGCGAAGATCGGCTCATGAGCCTGCATTTGGATATGGCTACTTTAAAGGTACCTAGAGTTGCACATTTGAGAAAGTCTGGAAAATGCTCGATTTTTCACATTTTGCTGGAATGTTTGCGACATATGTCTCTAACTTATAAATATATTTTCACGGTGAACATGGTTAAAAACCTCACGTATAGTTTCAATTTTATCCTATAATGATAATAGGTACGAAATTCTTTACGTGTAGTGTTATGTATATTATAATTTGTAATTACACAAGCTCTTACCCAAATGCTCTGAACATTCATAAGGTTCTGTGAACTTTGTTATTAATAATTTAGCGAGTAATGAAATACCGTAGAAGCAAATTTTCTTGTTCACCGGAAGTGATTAGACTTTAACGTGCTTGCCTTTCAAACAGTGCCTTTGGCTTCAATTTCTCTCAGGGAGAAAACATCTTAACAAATATTTCCCTAATAAATGCCAGAAACTCCAAACTATCCTGAGTAATTACCTTTCGTATTATTTAGCTAGCAATATCCGTGTAGAGACATATACTAGTGTGCTAAAAACACAATTTGTGAAAAGTGTACTAGAAAAATTCAATAGAAGACCACATTAAAGGTACAGAGCGGATAGCAAGTAAAATGTGTTAAACCACAGGACTAAATTTCACTTTTACGACCATGTCCTTTCTAACTAAAGAACTTTGAAAATGCTACATTGATGCTACAAACGTTGGTAACGTCATGTAACTTTCATATGACCTTTTATAAGCTGTTTTCCCAAAAGCTTACTCTCCCATCTACTTCAAGTTAACTGAGATAAATGTTTCCATAGAAAGATTCATTACACGTTTTGCAATACAAAGGTAATAGGGATAGTCAAATGTGTAAAAACTGGTGCTAAAATTTTGTACTCTCTCCGTAACTTCGCAAGAAATAAATGAATAACCAAAGCAATTTTAGTGGCTAATGGCATAAAATGTACTTATTTAAAACAAGCTATATGTTTTTTAAGATACCTGCGTATCTGTGTATATATTTCACAAACAAACAAAAATTGTGACATCTGCCTGACATTTCAGGTGACCATAAAGATCCAGAATACAAGAATTTCTGTCTCCTAAAGTTTATAGATACACAAGATATTCAAAACTGCTCCCGAATGTAGAGGGTATTGTTGACTTTCACCGAAAATTCAAGAAAAGATTTTATTTCTCATGTAAATACCTAGCTTAATAAATTATTTTAATCAAAACCATTTGCGTCATTTTTATAACATAAAAATAAAGAAATGTTTTCAATATAACGAATAGTTTAAGGCTATGTATGGCTGAAATTTTATAAACTCGGGAAAAAACTATGCTTATTGTAATTCCATAACATATTTGAGACATTTCTGAATGTGAAAAATACAAAAAACCTTTAATATTTAATGAGCTTTTTTCTTTTCTGTGGTGTTCAGAGATACAAAAGAAACAAACAAACACACACACACACATACACACACAGACACACACACATGTTCTCCGTGGTCAAGGGGAGTAATAGCGTCCAGTTCCGTGATCGAGGGTGCAAATTTAGCGAGGTGTAAAAACCCGTGTCGTAGATTTCTGGGACATAAAAGAAGCTCAAGCCTCATAAAGAGGCCTCTGAGCAAAGGTAAGGAGTCTTTCACGCCCAATATGGCATAGGACGCTGAGAAACACAGCAATTAAAGAGCATCCATAAATAAAAATGAAATTTTCATACACACAAACCTTAAAAATGTTTTGAATTCATGACGTGGATATGTAGGTATTTTCAGAAAAAAACTATATTGAATTTTTAGGTAGAATGCGATACTCCCTTTACTTATTAAAAATAAGTGGGAGAGAAAAATTGCTGAAAATTTGCAAATACTGTATTTGAGTCATTTTCCATTTCTCTTAGCTGGCTTATGCATGGGTTAATTCTTTGTGCAGCCGTCTGCTTGCTGTCGTAAAATGTAAAGTTTAAAAGAGGTGCCTTCTGAATTGCACACTGATATGACATCAGCAGAACAATTTGCGCAGGGGCGCCGCTCTTTTTCACCTCATTTCGTGACATGGTGATAAGTCGTGTATATGACATGGCAGCCAACTGCTTCTCTCAGAATTAGGGCGACATGCTGCCTAGTTTTAGCAAGTTGTCTTAATTGGGTAATAACCCCAACGTAATTACGCTGCATTGTAGATCTAACAGCTTTGCGCGGAGACATTTCCAACTAATCGGATATATGCACAAGTTCTGTACTCTTGCCATGTAACTCGTTGATTGAATGTAATTCTAATACCTTTAGTAAATTATATTAATTAACTCGTAACAGGTAACAACCACAGGACTTCCGTATTTTCAAATAACAAATTACTCCCCTGCTTTGCTTCTCTGGCGCTAATAACGAGGTTGGGAAAACCAATGGGAACTCACTACTCTGTGGTTTAATACATACTCTTAAACTAAGTGATTTTTATGGATTAAATCGTATATAAGAGAAATCCATGGATCAGTGGAATATACCAACATTCCCAGAGCCCGTAAGCTAAAAATCTTGCATTCTTCCTGTTGTAGCAGCGTTTCTCAACTTTTTAAAATAACGTTCTCCTTTTTTTCGACTTAAAGAGCCTTCAGCCCTTATTAGCAGCAGCGTGATCCTTCATTGTTGATGACGCAATAATAGTGGCATTTTGCGGGGTTTATAGCTCTATTCTTGCCTCTGGCACGGAGGACCCGGGTTCGATCCCGGTACCGGCGTGGGGATTTTTTCCCACGCTCGGAGGTCTGGCACGGGGTGCACTTAGTCTCGTTAAGTCCCGGAGAGCCCAATTGAGGAGCCTCTTGATAAAGAAGTAGCGACCCCAGGTTCCGAAGGCCGCATAACTGGCCGGGAGGACTCGGGGTGCTGACCACGTCTCACTCTCCAGTACTGCACCCACTCCTGACGCAGCGGTCGGGCGGTAAGCGTTGGCCCGTCAGAGCTGTTGCACTAGGGGGTTGTAGCTGTAATTAGTGAATATAAGAAAGTTATCGCTAACAGACTTAGAAAAGTTGAAATTTTTAATCAAGTGTTTTACATTCTCAGCCTCCAAAGAAGGGAAGAAAGGAGGCTATCTACTGTATAAATTTATGTTGGCTGTACTGATTGTAGTAAAAATGTAGTCAAGAAGTTGTAAACAAAAGTAGATTTGTTGGCATGTTTATTTAAATATTGAAGAAAATGGAACCAGAACTAATAGTTGTTCTGTGATTATTGGTGTTTATTTGTGGTAAACACTGTTAAGCCACCGTATGTGATCAGCGTGTTACTCTTTTGTGATTTTGCTTGAACGTGACATTTTTATTTATGAAATATTACTTAAAAGTGCGTTCACGCCGTTACGATTTTAATGCATAGAAAAATCACAAGCTATAAACTACTTCTAAATGAACTTCATTTCTCATTTAAAATCATACATCATCCAAGACTTTGTTCAAATTTTAATTTACTTATTAAATTCAGCATTGTAAAAACATCTACAGAAAGCTGCATTATAATACATTAACATTTTAGGAAATGAGACATAATAAAGAAGAAAACGATTAAAATTAAAAAAAAATAAAAGGGACATGATAAATAGGCCACATAGGATTTAGGTTTCTGAAATGTGTTGAGACATAAGATTAATATTTTGAATAGTAAAGATGGGTATGATTAATGGCTGTAATTCTTTCTCCATAAAACCGAAAGACGTGTTTCGTGGCATAAAATGAAAACCTAAAACAATCATGTTGCTGCTGGTAAATAAATTATTTTGTGTTTTGGAGGATTTTGTAATCCAGAAGCAATTAACTAAGTGTTCGAACCTTATTTGAAGTGAGGATTTAATGAAGGATTGTAATTATTGTGAAGCCTTCCTTCCCAATAAAACTACTCGATTTTTATAACTTTTTAATATTTATGTTGAGAGAGATAAAAGCTCGCCAAACGCTCACCTTTCTAATACAATTAGGGTAGCACTGTCGGGTGACAATATATTCGCCTGATGAACGGGCAAACCCGCCACACAGTAATGACAGAGAAGTTGCCGGGGACCACGGCAATGAAGCGTTAAACGCTTGGTGCTTTGTAAATTGTATGAAACGGAGAAGGAAGAGCTGACCGCCAAATTCTGAAACTGGGACAAATTACTTCAATATGCTTACATAAAGATCATTAATGTGAGACACTATAACCATAAATGAAGCTTAGTCGTAAAGTGATTTCATAAACACCAGTGCGTAAAGTAAGTAATCGCGCCTGTTACAGCGTCCAAAATAACTACACACACACACACACACACACACACACACACACACACACACAGGCACGCACGCACGCACACACACACCGGGTGGAAGGGTAGGGAAGTCATTAGATTAATTTAAAATTTGGAACACATTTTGTATCTTACGTTTTTGTCTCTGACCATTTCCTACGGAGATATCTCAGTTTTATCGAAAACAGGCTGACAACACTGCAGATTGTGTGGTTTTTATGTCTGTTCTGCAGGATACCATTTCGCATTGATGTTATACTTTTACCTTTATTGATTCTGTTCTTAATGTTATTTTCCTGTTTATCTTCTTTATCTATTTTTACTCCCCAAATACTCAATTTCTTCACATCCTTTAATACAACCTTTCTGTTCTTCCAGAATTAAATCTTTGGTTTCCGTTACACATCCCATATAAACGCTTTTTGTAAATTTATTATCAGTCCCCATTTGTCATACAGGTCGCTCTTGTGTTCATGACCTTCTGCAAAGGAGCACTGACTCTTGTGATTTTGTGTGCGTCTTCGATGCCACTTGGTAATCTCAGTTCTTCATTCCCTACTTCGTCTTGTACTTTAATTTCTAAGATTTTTCTCTCCATTTTGCGCTGGTTTGTTTCGTCAGCGTCCAGGTTTGGCTACCATATGTTAGCACCGCCATGATACAGATTCGTAAGGCTTCCAATCTTAATTGAATAATAATGTATTTGTCTAGGACTAGGAACTTGAGTCCCCAGAACTTCCCCCATGCTTGACTTCTTCCTGGAATTTCTGTGTTCCCTTTTTCTGTTAGGTTGACTGCTAACCCAAATATCTATTCGCTGCAGTATTAAATTTGTGCGCCGTTTATTATTATTATTATTATTATTATTATTATTATTATTATTATTATTATTATTATTATTATTATTATTATTATTATTATTATTATTATTATTATTATTATTATTATTATTATTATTATTATTATTATTATTATTATTGTTGTTGTTGTTGTTGTTGTTGTTGTTGTTGTTGTTGTTGTTGTTATTATTATTAGTGTCTCTAGGAATATAGTTACATGAAAGTTTAGAATGATAAAACAGCTGCTAACTGCTGCTGTGGATTTTGTTTATCGTTAAGATGTTTTGCTATTTCAAATATATATAATCTATTTATGTTTCATTCCAGATGTATGGGAAATATTCTATCTTTCTTAGTAAACAAGTCTTTAAACGAAAGTAAGTAAAGGAATATAAAAGATATTTGTATACACCCTGTAAAAAGCTTACCCTGATATGTTCAGTAGCTTCTGAGATAATGGGTTTTGTTTTCTAATTCACGGTTTGAACCTTACAGCTGTTCCGGCTCCATGTTGATCTGACCATCTCTTAAACGATCCTTTAGGTCTCTTTTTCCTTTCGGATTGTAGAATAGAATGATATTTGGAGTTCTGTTGCTATCCTTCGTAAATGTTTTTAACCATTTTTCTCTGTATTTATCAATGCTGCAATTTACTTCTTCAAACTTTAGTTGTTGTCAGATATCCTAATTGTATTTCTTTTCCATGTTACTATATCCAGCAATTGACCTTATGCATTTCCGATGACTATCCTGGTGTTTTTTTTTTTTTTTCTTATTTTATCGCCCACATTTACGATCCGTATGTACGAGTAAGAGTAGGTATTGGCATGGATTTGTGACGGTTAACTATGGAGTCTTTAAGAGAATTTCAAAGTTTTTAATGTGTTTTATAGGTATATATTGAAGTTATTTTTTTTTTTTTTTTTTTTGTGATATCAAATCCTTCCTGGCACAAGACATTGCATCCTGGTCGACTATTACGCCCTCTAAGATTATTTTTTATTTAATAGGATGCACTCCTTTGAGAGCCACTGTTTTAGGTGTGTTATCTGACATTTGCATTCCGTATTCTTGAAAGACTTAATTGAAACAGTAGAGCGTTCTCTGAAAATCGTATTCATTTGTAGGCAATAGTAGGTATTTAGATAGTGGCAAGGTAGGACTTTTAATCTCCCCTTAGATAAATCGTATCACATTATCATGGAGCTGGAACGCAAACGTAGATTCATATTCAATGCCACAACGTCTCATGTTTATCAATCCGGTCTTTGCATAGTATGCCTGTAAACATGCCAATATGCTCCTCTTACTGATTAACCCAGTTTCATTCTCAGTAGCTTTTCGTTATGTTGTGAGAAACTGTGTAATTATTCCCTCAAGCTTCTCATTAGCACTAACGACGTAACCATCCTCGTCAGAATCACTAGAGGTTGCACCTTTTGAGTTTAGCAGGTAAAATTATATACAGCATGCACTATGATGAGATTACTAGAGAGCTGATTAAATCAGCACACCAGGGCACTTAAATGTTAGCTGAATTTGACCCAGTAGGTAGTATTTATTTGAAAAAAAAGTGGAAAAAAAGAAAGAAAGAAAAAGCTATGCAATATTAATATACCTTACTTGCATTTCAGAGCTATTCTGCAGATTACTGAACTAAATTCTAATTTTATCAATTATGTTCATTATGCACTCTGAGAAAACCTTGCGGTCGGATACTATCAAGGCAGATAGCCCATTATACGTGGGACCTGGAAACAACGAACAAGAGAACTGTACTGGAATATTCATTTCCGCAGTGCTAAAGACACATCTTCCAAACTCCGACCACTGGCATGTGTTTATTAAAAACAACAGACTAAAAAATGTTTCTCTAGCATGGTCATCTCCTTAGCTTGGTGGTAGCGCTGCTGCTTACCAAGAGGACGGGGGACCCGGGTTTGTTTCCTGGTACCGGCGTGGGGATTTTCTAGCGCTGGGGCACCTGGCCCGTTTTGCACTCAGCCTCATTAGGTCTCTTAGGGACCAACTGAAGAGCTGCTTGATTGAAAAATGCGGCCCCTGGTCGAGAAGACCGCATAGCCGGTCGCGAGCGACAAGAAGAAATAGTGCGGCTTTGCAGATGATAAAGTTATTTGAAACCCAGCTCTGTAGGTGAATTTTTCCTCCTCCTGAGAAGAGGAATTTCGAGTAATCAAAGCTCTGGAAATTCTCCGGCCATCATTTCAACCATTTTGTTCATTCACCCTCTGATGGTTAAACAATGTTAATTAGTGATCAAAGCATGGCTAAAGGTTCTAGGCAACCGAAGCCCCCCACCTCCCCCCCACCCCTCCCCCTCCAGCAATCAAAAGCCTTACATACTCAGCGATGAACTCCCAAGGGGTTTAACTATCACTTTAGTTTTCAGTGCTTTTGTGCGTAAAATGAAAGATATAAATGCGCAATTAAAATTTATCTCCGCTAACTAGCTGAAATCGTATGAATGCAGCACGTCGGAATATTATTTCTCTTCCTGTACTGTTCCTGAGTTATTTAGTTTTGTTTCTACCGCACCTGTATACATTAATGCTCGAGAGGTTTTGAACGTATCACTTCTTTTCTGAGAACAAATTTCGTATGTACCTGCCAGGTGTACATTTACACAACAAAGACCAAAACAGATCCTATGGGTAGCGCTTTAAAACGGCTGCTTGTGCGAGTTGATCAAACAGCACACGGCCTCGGGAAAGAAAACCACTTCAGCTTCCAAAAGTTAATCTACTCAGTTTCATTCCTTCAGGCCAAGCGGAAAAGAAGAGAAGGCCGACCATTATTTGTAGAAATGAAAAATGTGCTGAGACGATGTATGTTTTACTTTGTCTTCCGAGGTATTGCACTGGATCCAGAAATCAAGATTTTATGGAAACACATACAGCTGTGCCTCCTAGCATTCCTAGAAGACGTATGTAGGGAAAACAGTGAGTTAGTGACTGAGAGCGAGTGAGTAAAATTCCAAACCTAAAAGCCGTACCTGCGCGCATCTCATTTGGTACTTAGGGTACGTATTTTTCAAGGACTATGGGTCTAATTTATCCAGAGTTTTCAAATATAAAATATTTATTTAGAACGTTTTTTATTGATCTATTACTGTTAGCCCAGTGTTACACTGGTAGCTTTCTAAACTATATTGATGAATTAATTTCTTTTTTGTTTTCTTTTTTCTTATGCCTTTCCCCGCTCTTTATGGCATTATTGTACTATGACGTACAAGTGTTTTGGCAATCCTGGCCTTTACGCTTATAATTGTAATTTAATACAGTCCCGGTTATTTCTAATAAGGGATGAAAACTCTCATGCAGGTTCATGAAATGTTGCTATCAGCATCCCTTAAGAGTAGAATAATCAAGAAATGTTTTAGATAGTTTCAATAAGTTAAATTTTAAACCCTTGAATCTTCCTTTGGTCTCGTAATTATTTAATAAAGGAATATGAGTTCTAAACAATACATATAGCCACACACAACGAAATACAGATATTGAACATGTAAGTTTCACATGCCCAATGCACCAAGTTAACCTCTTTGGAAAATGCATATAATGTCATTGTAAATGAATTCGGCCTTACAATTTTGTGTATTGTAGCGTTATAGAGCAACAGTTCTCTTTTGTTTTACTGTTTCTTAGTTGCTAGATCGTGACCCTTTTACACGTATGTTTGAAATGAAATATCTGTTGCATTTGTCTTATTTTACATGCATATTCTGCTGAGTAACAACAAATATTTTCTATTCCACGACATTTTAAGTCAAAGGTTTCTTTACAAGCATTTTCTTTTATAACTCCAATGTATCGAATGTTCAAAGGCTTTTGGAATCTGTTTGAACGCTTTAGTTATTTATGGAATTAATTTATATGGTGTTTTATAGTCCAATCTTCGATAGAAAGACTTGGAGTTTCCAATGGTGAAAGGAGTTAACAAAGTCCGTTGTATGGTTTTTGAGATTACTGTTGAGGACACAGAGTAGCTGAGGACATCTACCGTCAGTGATTATAACCAAATAGTTGTTGTTGACGCCACCAGATGCGTTTTTGTTCTTGCTTTGTTTTGTAAAAATAAAGAGAGTTTAAGTATGGAGACCTAGCTGTTCGTGTACATTATTTATACTACGACAAACTGGTGCCGAAACTTAATTACTGTTCGAATCACGGATCACTACATCACGAAACGAAACATCTTGAAGATTTCAAGCAGAAAATACTAAGTTAAAGTGGCAGTGAAGTGCAGATTACTTGAAATAAGACACGGAACCTCACAACGCCACACGACGACACCATTTCAACACAACGGATAAGTACAATAATCCATTGTATACGGGTTGATTTGCATAACGCAGCAGCATGTTTGCAATAACACTTGCTACATTACTTTCATTGATTTGGTAGAATTGTGTATTATGTATGCTTGATAACCTCATCAGTTTCGAGTAGCCATTTTTTTTTCAGCCATAAATCAAGACAAATCCACTTAGCTAACAGACCTATTCTTATTCACATAATGACGGACAAAGAACAAGAACTTAAGAAACTTAAACGAAAACGTAACACTCAGCGCAATAATTGTACACGGTTTGCAACATCTTTAAATGGCAGTAATGACTCTACAGATCCAGCTGAGATAGAACACATCAGCGATCGTCTTCAGGATACTTTAAACATGTTACTCACCTTAGATGACTATATTCATGACATGTTAAAAGACGAAGAATACGAAGCAGACGCACAGACTTGCAAAGAATATTTAGACAGATCGAAGCGCGCACTTCAGCACGCCAAAACCTTCCTTACAAAGAAGAAAGACAAGCCTGGTGTGCTTTCTACTACTAATAACTATTCTGACGGCATACCCACGGTCATACAAGGGGTTAAACTACCCACAATACGGCTCGAACCCTTTTCCGGTGATATAGAAACTTGGTGCAGGTTCTGGGAACAGTTCCAGTCCTCAGTTGACAAGAACCCCACAATATCTGACATAAATAAGCACGTGTTTCTAAGAGGATACCTCGAAGGAGAGCCAAAGCGACTCATAGATGGCATAGCAGTGAGCGCAGATACCTATGAACAGACGAAAAAGATACTTGTAGCACGATACGGAGACAAGGATAGAATAATCCAGGCCCACCTTGACTTCCTGGAACATTTAAGACCTGCTTTGTCGGAAAGTCCTCAAGAGTTGAACTCGACGTACGTGGAGTGTCATCGCAGAGTACAAGCCCTCATAGCCCTAGGGGAAAATGTAAACCTATACGGACGTATATTGGCTCCAAAAATCCTACGAGCTTTTCCAGCTGAAATTTGCAGACGCTGGCTAATACACGCAAAGCGAGAAAACATTAAAGAAGGTCACATGATGTCATTAATGGCGTTTCTCAATGAAGAGGTAGAGGGATCGCTAACAACTGAGAAGATCAGAGGAGAAACCACCACGTCCGCTCCATCCTTCTATACTCCGACAGCGGCCACTCTTCAAATTTCTGCAAAAAGGGAAAAATCAAAACCGATATGGAAGAAAACCATAAATCCATTCTGCGTCTTTTGTGAAAATAAAGGCCACTGGGCCCAAGAATGTAAAGAAATAACCAACCTGGAAGACAGAATACAAAAGCTCAGACTTTCCACGCGATGTTTTCTTTGCCTTAACAGAGGACACACTGTCCACCAGTGCAACAAGAAAGGAAAAGTTTCTTGCTCAAATTGCAAACAACTTCATCACATATCCGTCTGTAACGCCAATAACACGCCGCCCACTACTGTCAGCAAAATTCAAGTGGCAACATCACATTTATCATTTCTCCAAACTGCTCGTGTGTGGATCAAGGGCCCACGGGAATTTCTAAACTCACACGATGTATCCTGGATGCTGGAAGTCAATCCAGCTTCATTGCACAGGTTCTAGTAGACACTCTCAAACTAAACGTAACTGACAAGCGAGACCTATCGCTGAAATCATTTAAAGCAACGTCCACTGGTTCCCAACTACGACGGCTTGTTCAGTTTGACATTATCGGATTTTCAACAAGGAAAACCGTCACTCTCACGGCCTTTGAAAGTGACAACACTTATTCATCGCATCCAAGTGTCACCCAGGACTTCAGTAATCTAACGCTTGCTGATCCGGGAACTAACAACGAAGAACTTCCTATTGAGATATTAATAGGTGCTGACCATTACTGGAAGATAGTAAAAATGGAACAGCCAATGCCAATAACGCCTTCACTTGTACTGCTTCCTACAGTCTTCGGCTGGGTTCTGACAGGTAACCGGTCCGGAGCTTCAGTTAATCACGTTACGACCTACCACATCTCAACCACTGACTGCGAAATATTCGATGAATCCATGAGACAGTTCTGGGATCTGGAAACAATTGGTATTCGAGAGACACATGGCAGACAAATGTCCGGGAAAGATGCAACTATCCTACATGAATTCCACAATACATACTGTATCCAAGACGGTAGAAGATTTGTATCACTTCCACGTAAAAAGGGCGTAATTTTGTCAAATAACCTGCCAATAGCTGAGAGAAGATTCCAGACTCTTGAGCACCGAATGCCACACGATTCGGTTTTCAAGGCAATGTACCACGCACACATGTTGGACTACATCGTAAAGGAACAAGTCGAAATAGCTCCAACGAACGAGACTCCCGGAAACGTCTTCTATCTACCACATCACTCAGTCAAGAAGCAAAAGAAAGATGGCACTAAATGGAGGATCGTGTTCGATGCCTCTTCTCATGAGCGAGGCCAACCGGCGTTGAACGACGCACTAGAAATGGGACCTAATCTCCTACCCGAAATCGTAGCGACGTTACTCAGATTCAGAGTGTATCCAACTGCCCTTGTCTGCGATGGCAGTCAAGCATTCTTACAGCTAACTCTACATGAGAACGATAGGGATCTAACAAGATTTCTATGGTACCGAGTGGAACCTCATGTTGATGGAATTACGCAGGCGAGCACGGACATTGTACCGTATCGCTTCAGACGATTGCCGTTTGGACTTACCAGTAGCCCGTTCCTCCTTTCGGCAACCTTGCGAGAACTTGCAGCCATGTATCATGAGAAGTACCCAACTGCAGCACAACTTCTAGACAGCTGTACCTTTATGGACGATTTTGCAGCCAGCGTATATAATAACTTAGCAGTTACCGTTTATTATGAACTTATAGCTCTACTTCGACACATCAAACTCCCATTGTCGAAATGGTTTACGAATTCCCTACCACTCAGAGAAATATGGAGAGCAGAAGGTCAAGAGGTGAAATCAGAAACACGGGTTCTCGGTGTTAACTGGAATGCACAGTCGGACTTACTCTTTGCCACTCCAGAGGACATTACTCACGAACTAGTAGACAAACCAGCAACTAAACGCCTGCTTCTACGTGTTACAGCCAGATTTTATG
Source organism: Tenodera sinensis (assembly GCA_030765045.1). NCBI lineage: Eukaryota > Metazoa > Arthropoda > Insecta > Mantodea > Mantidae > Tenodera > Tenodera sinensis. The sequence continues at coordinate 78,015,932 of CM060969.1, forward strand.
ACCCACTTGGTTTGTTTTCACCAGTACTGATCATCGGCAAGATTCTCTTTCAGGACACCTGGTGTAAGGGATTAAAATGGGATAGTATCTTACCAGTTGATCTCTTGGCCAGAGATGGCAAGCCTGGAATTCAAATCTGTCGTACTTGTCTTCTATTCAGGTTCCAAGATGGATTGGTGTATCCACATTAAGCGATAATCTGTCTGTCCATGTGTTTTGTGATGCTTCAGAAAGAGCATATGTCGCTGTACTATACGTTCGGTCAACCACTGACAACACTTGCAATGTCAAACTTGTCTTCAGCAAAAATAGGTATTCACCTGTGAAGAGAGTAACACTTCCCAGACTGGAATTACTTGCAGCCTTGGTTGGATCACGTCTTCTTCGCTACTTCTGCAAGGAAACTGGAATTGATTCCTCTTGTGCCACCTTATGGAGCGACTCGGCCGTCACTTTGGGCTGGATTCGCAACAATCCAAATCGATGGAAAACCTTTGTTTGCAACCGTGTGACCGAAATTCATACGTATACTTTGTCTAGCCAATGGAGACACTGTCCCGGCATCGAGAATCCTGCAGACTACCTCTCAAGAGGACTACAAGCAAAAGAGCTGTCTTTGAAGGATTCATGGTGGAAGGGGCCTTCTTGGCTTGTCCAACATCCTAACTCGTGGCCTCGTGATATCACTGTGCCGGACACGGCTCTACCAGAAGAAAAGATCTCTCAAGTCCTTGTTGTTACAGCCCCAGAAACACTGTTCAGAGCGTCACGCTACAGTTCATACTGGAACATATTACATGTCACCGCGTGGATTCTTCGCTTTGTAAGATGCATAAAAGAGAAAAGAAAGGGATGTGTCAACTATTTATCTGCAGAAGAAATAGAGACAGCAAGGATGTATTGGATACGTCAGGTGCAACGGGAATGCTTCGGTACTGAACTAGCATCCTTGAAGAAAAGTAAACCACTGCCGAAATCTTCCAAGATTTTTCGATTTAATCCCTTCCGGCGTGATGATATTATTCGCCTTGGGGGACGTCTACAATTCGCAGATCTGACAAATGATGAAAGACATCCAGTGCTTTTAGACGGATCACATGCATTCACATACCTTCTTATCAGACAGACTCACATCAGGCTTCATCACATGGGTGTTCGTGTAATACTAGAAGAGCTTCGCTCGGAATTTTGGATTTTGCGAGCTCGACAGGTGATCAAAAAGGTCTTGCATGAATGTCTACCATGCAAAATATCCCACAAGAAGAGGTGTGAAGAGATCGAAGCCCCATTGCCATTGGATCGTGTTCGTTCTACTCGACCATTTGCCGAGACTGGCATCGACTTTGCCGGCCCACTCTATATCAAATCGGGGAACGAGATGAAGAAAGCTTACATCGTTCTGTTTACATGTGCAACGGTACGCGCTATACACTTAGAACTGGCTACGGACCTATCTACTGACAAATTTTAATGGCATTCCAGCGATTTGTGGGACGCCGAGGAGTACCACGAATCATATACTCTAACAACGCTCAAACTTTTCAAGCAGCAAATAGAGAGTTTCAACTGTCAAAAGTTCTCACCGATCCGAAGACGCATGAATATCTAGCGCATCACAACGTGACCTGGAAGTTCATAGCTCCACGGGCGGCTTGGTGGGGAGGATGGTGGGAAAGGATGATCGGTTCCACCAAACGCTGTCTCAGAAAGGTACTTGGTCGATCACAGGTCGATGAAGAGGGACTCAACACTGTTCTGATCAGCATCGAAGCCACCCTAAATTCACGTCCCATTGTACAAGACGGGAGCAACCTTGAAGCTCTTACACCTTCCCATTTCCTCAACGGAGAGAAACTCACGACCATTCCGAACGGACCTGAGCCTGACGGAAGAAAAGATCTTACGAAGGAATTCCGAAAGAAGATGAAAATCTCCGAAGACTTCTGGCGAAGGTGGAAAAAGGAATACCTCCTGCAACTGCGGAGTTACCACGAGGTTAAGTGTCCAGCCGGCAAACATCCGAAACTGCGAGTTGGAGACGTCGCCTTCCTGCAAGAAGACGTCCTGCCCAGACACATGTGGAAGAGAGTCCGAGTCGACGAAGTACTACAAGGGAGAGATGGCCGAGTGAGGACAGCCATCCTGCGTCTACCCGATGGTACGAGGATCAGTCGACCGGTACAACTGGTGATTCCACTGGAAATCGACCAGGGTGGGGAGGATGTTGAGGACACAGAGTAGCTGAGGACATCTACCGTCAGTGATTATAACCAAATAGTTGTTGTTGACGCCACCAGATGCGTTTTTGTTCTTGCTTTGTTTTGTAAAAATAAAGAGAGTTTAAGTATGGAGACCTAGCTGTTTGTGTACGTTATTTATACTACGACAATTACTGTTCAAATCTTCTTTTGAAACAATACTTTCGAGGTTAAATATGTCGTAGTTTAGTTATTAATACTAATTATGTGTACAATGTGTGTAAATTGCAAGTGTGTAATGAGGAAGAGCATGTTCTACAAATAAATAGTTGTTGGTATTGACGTCAACTAAACTTGTGGGATGTCACCAAAGTTAACTAGACTGCGCTATATAGTACACATGTGTTACAGTTGGTCTTTTATAAATTCCAATAGCTCGCGTTCTCAATAAACTATAATGGCTTTTTAAGGGCTACTCGCGATCTTAAAGGAAAATTAAAAGCAATAACCATCCAATGTTAAATCTGCATCATCTCATGCACTGCTGAACATATCAACTTGAACTTTTTACAGAATGTAGACTGCCTTCTATGTTTACTGATCTACTTTTATCCAATAAGTGAGTTTATTAACTAGGATAATTATTTCCTTATTGATGCCAGTCCATATTAACATTTATCAGTAATTATTTGCATATACTTGCAAAGAAGGAAACTAGAAGGTCTTGGGTTCACAAAAGCTGACATACCTAATAGCAATTCCATTTTCTAGAGGTAAACTTTGCTTTAAAGTTTATCTCTAAGCTCCAGAATATGTAGGAGTTCGAGTTTTTCTATCAAGTGTAGAAGAATTCACAGTAAAGTGTGATAGATTCAGTATTAAATGAATTTAAATGTAAGTATTTTAACTACAAGGACAAACATTTACGTTAAACAATTAATTCCAGGTAGCTTTAATTAGAATTAATAAGTAGTTAACTAATTAATTAATTAATTGCAGAAACAACTGAATCCCCTTATTTAAGAATGTTCACTGTTTAACTAAGGCTTAATGACTCAATCAGCGAATTGTTATGCAGCTCTAAAGTTACAGTATACTTTACTTTGAACTTCCATTAATCCTTTAAATTTTACATCAGCTAATTACTTTTCATGTAACTGATGAAAAGTACTGAAACTGAAGTATGCACCTTCAATAATTGCTTATATACTGGGGCAATTTGTTTGTGTTCACTATTATAATTCCCATACAAATCGCACACTACTAAATAGCCCTAAACAATTATGTAACGTTTCCACAAACTAACTAACCAACCAGGCAGAAAATCCTAAACAGCCATTGCTAATAATTGCTGCTGGACTAAAGTAATTAATTTACCTTCTGATAAAAGCAAAACGTTTCCAAGCAGTAATTGGCCATAGGCAATTTGGTAATGGTTCCGTAAATTAGCTAAATGGGAAAGTCACTCATGAAAATACAGAATCCTAAGTACCAACTGTTAATAATAGCTCGTACAATAGAATAAGCAATTTCTCACAACTAGTGTGATTCTCATTAACAACAGGCAGTGTTTACAGCAGTATGTAATGTTTGCATGATAAACTAAACGGAAAAACCTTTTACTAAGAACAAAACCATAGAACTCATATTTTTCCATGATAGGCTTTTTAATCGATTTCTACTTTGTGTCGTCAAATTGGAATTGCAGACAGTGTTGGTAAGCTAACCTTGCTGGGAGTTTATAGTTGCTAGTACGTGAATTAACTTTGTTAAATCCTGTGGTTTTAGATCAATGTACTGTAGCGGACATGCTGCATTTCATATTAATTTGTAAGACTTGAAGCTCTCACGGCGATCGTTATTAATTGTGGCTTCACGGGGGATCAATGATGTTAAATTTAAGAATGTCCAACTTTCGGCCATGCGAAACTCAATGGTCATCATCACGAACTGAATAAATAAATGCCCATCTCACACTCGTGGCCTTCATCATGAACTGAATAAGAAGTTAACGGCTATCACAAAATCATGGAAATTGCAATAGAGATTGGGGACTTCAACTGAGTACAGCTTTGGATACCAGCCATTAAACCAGGCCTTTCCAACTGAGGTGCCGCAGGGACCGCGGACAGCACTGACACCTGTGCTGAGCTGGGCACCGCAGAGGTTGGGGAAGGTGAAGTGGCAGAAGGTGTTAAGGTAGCGGTACTGGAAGTATTTGCGGCAAGGTGAATGTTGCGTTGCCTTTTGAATGAGACAAATCGTCAAGTTAGCGTGCAGCTTACCAAAACAATTATTATTGATGACAATTTCCTGAACAGACAAATAAACCATTTATTCTCTACATATGGTATGGTTATTCTTGTGTACATTTGCCATTTAGGTAGACTTTGACACCGTTTTGTGGCAACTAATTTATTAATACTCCGCACAATAATTCTGGCACTAGAAATTCGTAGTACCGCCTACAAGGCAGCAACCTGATTTTACTTTTATTTAAACTTATAATCCAAAACATATGTTCGGATGCATAAGTTGCACCAAACACTGACACAAATGTTACGGTAATGCACCAATTTTGGGAAATTCCTGTTGATTAGCACCCTTGCAAAATTTAATTAAATATGCGCTGCAGTGGTAGCAACTATCTTTCAAGTTTGCGTTCTGTTTGGAAATGTAATGCTAATTTTTACTTTCTCTAATGGTAAGTGGGGGAAGTATTGTATTCCACCCAAAAATTCGATGTCGAGATTTCACCAGAAATATATGTTTTGAGACACCCTGAGTCCGAAAGAAGCGTTTTTAGAAAAAGGTCCGTGTGTGTGTCTGTGTCTGTCAGTCTGTGTCTGTCAGTCTCTGGACACCATAACTCAAAAACGAAAAGTCGGTTAAAAACCAAAGTTGATATTTAAGTTTAATGTCTTTCAAGGATGCGACACGAAGATTTTGAAGAAAATAGCCCCACCCTAAACTACCGTTTAATGGAACATTTTTCGAAAATTTAGATTTTCTTGAAAATGGCTCTAACGATTTTGATTGAAATGTCATATGTTTGAGATATTTTTATGACAAATAAAGTGTATATCTTGAATTTTCTGGCATAGCCCCTGTAGTTGTAGTTGTAGACTTTTGCATAACTGGTAAACCGTTAGAGATAGACCAAATCATACTTACAAAGAATGTAGAACACGCTAAAATACACAATTTATATCCAAATAAATTTTCTTGTAAGGTTCATTTCGGAGATATTTCTTTTTATATGTGTGAGTTTCAAAAAACATAACTTTCGTGAAATGGATCATCGTTGTTCGCTTTTTTTTTTTATATGTTAAGTGTGCAAAGACAACAGAATCTCAAAGCTTTAAAACATTTGACTATCGCACAAAGCCTACTGTCATCTAACATTTCCCTTGCACTTACAACGAAATAAACAATAAGATAATTTATACTAATGTTTATCTCAACACGAAGAAGGTATAGGAATAAGAGTTTGCAAGAATGGTTAGTACAAGAGTAGAGAAGGTCATGTGAGTGCAACACATAAGATTTTTAGTTTAGAGCCATGTCGTTAATATCTTTGACAAACTAAGCATTGGACTTTCCCTTCAGTATTGGCAACATAATATAAATTTTTCTATGCAGAAATAAACGATATTTTATAACGAAGGACAGACTGTAATAACTGCTCCGCTATCTCCTATCCTATTTAACACCACATCTGCGTTGAGAAGAGAGAGAGAGAGAGAGAGAGAGAGACAGACAGTCAGTCAGTCTGCCACTCTTACTGTCTGTCATATATATACAGACGCAGTAGCCGCTACGAGGGGAAGGCACCGGGGCCGCTGAGTGCAGCACTGGCGCGCCCCAGCACTAAGTGCTCAAGTCAGAAAGGTCTGCATTAAACACACCTGCCTGAGGAGGATGACTGACCACACGGAACACATCCACCTAGGTGGTTAACTCAGTTCGTGAAGAAGGCCATGGCTTTTGAGGTGGCGTTAATTTTTATAATTCAGTTCCAGAAGCTCGTTTAAACACAGTATTTCCTGAGGAAGGCCAGGATTTTGAGATGGCCGTTTATTTCTTGATGAAGGTCGTGGAGTTTCGTATGACCGATCACCCGTGAAGCCATCATTTATAACATTAATTTGATTGAGGAGGTTTAGCTATAGTAAATCTGACCTAAGAAAGTCACTTAACATCAAAGCCACTAATGTAAAAAACCATCAATAAAAAGTTGTAACATTAAAAATGAATGTGTTGAGTTTTCTTCCTCAGAGAGCTTCAGTCAGGAACCAATCAGAGGGTTCTCTGTGGTCACAAGTTCACATGTATTACGAGCGTTTGGGTAATTCAAGGGCTTTCTTATTTCGGCAGCATTTTCTTATAGGTCTTTACTTCTTGGTTACTTGGTAACCTATCTACTGCTTACTTAGCAGTCGCGATCCAGGCTTCATAGCGAACGGACGTGATTTTTGCTGTGCTCCTGAGAGCGTGTTAGTGAACGTGATTGGATGAAGAAACATCGTGCTTCTGTTGCATCAGCCAGAAGTATTATTGGTCCTTGTAATCTTTTGACCGATTGGTGCTATACTTCAGCATCAATTGACGTTCTTCCCAAAGTACTTTTGTGCTTTTAAAGCATATAAAAACTCAGACCGGTAGGCAGAGTTACAAGGCTTAGCCATCAGTTTTATAACTGGTAAGGCGCCTTTTGGTCCGGCCCTCTGTAACTTGAGCTTATTAGCACCTACCAGACTTTACGTATAACGACCATGGCCAGTCCCTTGACTAATGCAAATGACTTAAACTCGACATTATATTACCTGCAGGGAGGTAATATCTCTTTATATCTGGACGAAGAGCTCGTTAAGGAGCCATCACTGCCTCTCGATGAGAAAACAAAAACTGTTCTACAATATGAACGTAAGGCTAGACAAGCCTATATAACCCAGGCCGACCTACAACTCCTGGAGTTAATGCCTAAGGATGACGTGCCCAGGAAGGATCTCACGCATCTTTACCGCACAATGGCCGCCCATAGGGCTAGAGTGGATGCCATAAACACTTACCTGTATCACCACGAGCAAGCTGTTAAGGCTCCACAATGGCAAACTGTGCAACCAAAAAGGAAGAGGAACATTCCATCTCCTGTTGCTACCTCAGCTCCAGTGGGCACAGCCAACGCTTTTGAGGCTCTGGCCTCCACCTCCACTGCGCCAGATCCTGCACCAGAGTGCATGGAACAAGATGTTACCATTCCAGCAACTAACACTGTTCCTGCAGCTACTAATGTTGCACAACCAATGCAACAGAAACCAAGGAAACCTACGCCCATCTTCCTGCGCAACCCATCTGATGCCAGGAAAGTCTTAAACTCCGTCCCAACGGACAAGGTTAACTACAGCCTCAAAAACCTACGAGGTACAGTGGCCTTGATCCCTGCTTCGTCGGACGATCATAGACATTTGCGAAACCACCTGGAACAAAATCAGATTGAGGGTGTTACTACGCTCCTGCCAGAATACCGCTTCCTTCATGTCACCTTGAAGGACATCCCGGTGTTCATCACTGTTGATGAGGTCAAGGACCTACTGACCAATAAAGGGTACACGGTGGAACGTGTTGCCCAGTTGGCCACCAGAGGTCCTAATCCTCAACCACTGCCTCACTTCAGAGTTGCCCTGAAGAAAACTGAAAATGTGCGAAACATTTTCAAGGAGACCTGTATGTTTCACGCCGTCATCAGGGTGGAAACATTTAAGCCACCACCAAGACCACAACAGTGTACAAACTGCCAGCAATTTACACACAATGCTGCTGGCTGTCTACTGCTACCAGTTTGCGCTTTCTGTGGCGAGACAGGTCACAGAAGAGTGAACTGCCAGAGGCTGGCTATACCAGGCTCGAAGCCAAGGTGTTGTAACTGTGGTGATTCCCACTCATGTCGATATGCCAAGTGTCCGGTGTGGCAGGAAGCTCGTTTGGAGCTCATGGCAAATAAGCAGGGACATATGTCGAAATACAACGCCCGACCTCGTGTTCCACATAACCTGGAACTGCCACGAGAGGCCTTCACCGGTGCTAGATGGCCCGGACTACCTAGCAAGACCCCCATAACCTTTCCAAGTTATGCAGCGGCCACTACAGCTCAACAAGAGCCACAGCCGGCTCAAACTACTGTCACGCCACCACAAATACAGAGGCAAACAGTGACAACATCCAACATGCCACCTACAAACACGGCAACAACCATTAGGGCACACCAACCTGCCCAACAGAGAATGACACGGCAGAGAGCACCTCGACAGCAACAACAGCAGTCAACTACAGGTGTAGCTCCTCCCCAGCAAAAACAGCAGCCAACTACACCACCTCAGCACAATCAGCAAAGCACTACGCTTCAAACCGTGCCTGATGAGGCCTTTCTGAATACTATGAGGCAAATCCCCATAGAACTACAGCCGGACTTTGCAGCTTTCCTTGCTGAAGCTCTCAGAGCAAGGCCACAACATATTCACCCATACACCATCTTCGTGCACACAGTCCTGACCTTTACTATTCATCATGGGTGCTAGACAGGATGGAAGACTGAATATACAGTCTCTCAAAGTTTGTTCCTGGGATGCTAATGGCATAAGGTTCAAACTAAGAGAAACTACGAATTTTGTGGCCTCTAAGGGAATTGACGTGCTGCTGGTGCAGGAGACGCACCTAATTCCATCCAACAAAGCTACCATTCCTGGTATGCTTTGCTACAGAACAGATCGAGGCGATGGCTATGGAGGAACTGCCATATATGTGAGACGTAGTATTCAACACCACCAGTTGTTCACTACCCCAACTAACAACCTAGAAACCACTGGAATCCAAGTAGAAACCAACAAAGGGCCAATTAGACTTTTTTCAGTCTACATCTCCCCTCGTCGTCCCATCCTTAACAGGGAGTTGGATGTATTGTTCAACAGCAACACGGCAACCATCGCCATGGGGGACTACAATGCAAAAAGCCCAGCTTGGAATTCCACGATACTCAATCCTAGGGGTAGAACTTTGGAGCACTACGTACTCACCAACAACATAGTGGTACTCTCGCCATCCTCGCCCACAATGGACTATGCAGGTCGTCGACCCCCAGATTGGCTTGATATTGCCCTTATCAAGAACACCACCTTGCATCCACAAGTCTATACAGTGCCTGAACTAACATCAGATCACTACCCCCTGCTGCTCATATTTCAAACCAGGATTAACTACAAACCACAGCGACTGATTCCCTCTCCAAGGAGAGTAAACTGGCAGGAATTCAAAAACATAATGGCTGAGATACCAGCGACTATTGAACCATGCACTACAGTACAAGATGTAGACACGCTGGTTCAAAACATCAACACCACCATAACTGCAGCCATAACACAGGCAACACCACCAAGTCGAGGCCCAGCTCAGGCAGTTAAGAAATTGCCCCGCCATCTTCGTGAACTGATTGCGGCGAAGAACAAAGCACGTCGCCGAGCTCAACACTCTGGTTGCCCCCTGGATCGAAGGGAGTTTAATAGACTTCAACGTGTCCTGAGATTGGAGCTTGCTGAACATCTGAATGACCAATGGGAGCGGAAGCTATCTTCGCTCGACACGGAGGATCAGTCCCTTTGGCGCATGTCCAAGGCACTGCTTCGATTACCCGTCCAGGACAAACCCCTTCGCCAAGGCAACCAAATAGCCCAATCAGCCAGAGAGAAGGTGGAATTGCTGGCCGAATTTTTGGAAAAAACTTTCCATCCAGCCGACACTTGCGACCTGGACCTTAGACAACACGTCGAGGACCATGTCGCTGAGTTCTTGTCGAGGCCTTTTATGCCAGAAATCAGTCCAACTTCCAAAATAGAAGTTCAACAACACATCTCATCTGTAGCTCCTTATAAGGCATCAGGGTATGACAATATACCCTATGCAGCTCTACAAGCCTTACCGCAAAACTGGATGGACCTACTTGTACATCTCTTCAACGCCCTACTCCATCTGGCGTACTTCCCAACGGCATGGAAGCATGCTAATATCACCACCCTGCCGAAACCAGGGAAGGATATTTCTTCACCTGAAGGCTATCGGCCAATAAGCTTGCTCCATCAATCAGCAAAATTTTTGAGAAGATAGTACAAGCTAGGCTTCAAACCACCCTAGATACCATCCAGATACTTAGGCCAGAACAGTTTGGTTTCCGCCGGCGGCACTCCACCATACACCAGCTGCTTCGACTGGTGGATGACATCATAAAGGGCTTCAATAACAGGCAGTTTGTTGTCTCACTATTCCTGGACATCACACGCGCATTCGACTCAGTCTGGCACGAGGGGCTCCTTTACAGACTGATTCATTACAATTTTTCTCCCCACATGACTCATCTGATTCATTCATATCTCAGAAACAGAACATTCTCAGTCTGTAAAGAAGAAGTATCTTCAAGATCCAGGCCAATACATGCAGGAGTCCCTCAAGGAAGTGTACTCGGGCCTCTTCTATTTCTCATCTACATAAATACACTGCCATCCTACCAGGGGTGTTCACTCTACCAGTTCGCCGATGACACCACCATTGCCACTGCCTCTGTTAATCCCAGAGTAGCAACAAACAGGCTACAGAGGTATGCAGATTCACTGACAGCTTGGTTTTCAACCTGGCGCTTAAAAATCAACCCTGGAAAATCCCAGGCAGTCACCTTTACCAGAAGACTGGTACAAGATCTACCAGAACTGCAAATAGCTGGAGGTAGAGTGAACTGGTCCAACCAAGCTAAATATCTTGGTGTCACCTTGGACCATAGGCTTACATGGAAACCCCACATCGAAAACATATCCAACAAAATCAACGGTAGGATGGCTATGTTATACCCGCTGTACAATAGAAAGTCGACGATGTCCATTCGCAACAAACTGCTACTGTATAAGCAAGTCCTCCGCCCTGCTATCACCTACGGATGCCAAGTCTGGGGAATCGCTGCAAGATCACACCTGAAACGCCTAGAAACCCTGCAGAACAGATTTCTACGAATATCAGTAGATGCAGACTGGTATATCCCTAACAGAGACATCCACAGAGACCTTTCCATCCAAACCCTGACAGACCATATTCTATCCCTATCTCATACTTTCTTCAATTCCCTACCACAGAGCTTCAATGCCCTTATCCGTGGCCTCGGGGAATACGATCGACCCCGGGGAAACCTACAAACGCCCCAGACACTTACTTGGCCAAATCTAGACTAAAAAGTCAAAAAACCAATGACAACACAGCAACCACCTCTATGTTTTCCAACCAACCAATCCCAGCCAACTTTTCCCACCGTCTTCCCACCGTCCTATTTAAATAGAAATAATTGAGCCAGTAAAGGACTTGTCCTGGCATGGCATTTGTCAAGAGGCTCCACCACGGAGGACTCCCTCTTGTGACACCCACCCATTCTCTTCTCTGCTTACTTAGGTTTTTGAGGGCAACAAGCAAGACATGTTCCATTTACTCTAATTTTCAACATCTGGTAGTTTATTTTAATGCAAGTACTATTTCCATTATTCGGGAAAAATAGAACGAAATGCGGATGCCTTTAAGTGCGTAGGAGAATCGTGTAATTTGAATAATCTTCCTCGTACTCCATTGTTCCCCTCTATACAGTATCCGAATACACTATTACACAACAATGACAATGTCTCTGCATGCGTGCAACACTCTTGAAGTTGTCTCCCTTATCTACGTCTTTGGTGACTTTTGTGATGCCGACTGCTATAGTTAACTAACAAATTTAATGGAGGGTAATTAAAGAGCTATACGAAGCTATTTGATGTTGAAAAACTAAACGCGCTGGAAATAGCAACCATTTATGTATTATAACTATAATAGCAAGAAGCATAAGTTACCGTGAGATGTTAAAATGCAGGTCGGAGAATCCTTTTATGGATATCGAAGTATGTGCTAACCCGAGCGCGGGTTTTAGGCGCTAGGAGTGCCTAAAGACCACACTTTTGTGACCGTAAGACACGAAAGATAGATAAGAAAGACATGAATTTTAGAGACACACTTTCCTTTATCAACTTAAGTCCCACCTACTTTGTAACTATCCCACCCAAGTTCCCACAACATATGCTCCTAAATCTTAACTTCTTATTCTTTTCTCTATTTGATTTTCAACTGCATTTTGCAATTCTAGTTGATTTATGAACGTATTGAGGTCTAAGAATAGAAACCTAGAGCTGAGTTCGTGTTGGCTGGTTTCACTGTAAATCATGTTACATTAGTTACTCTGACTTCTCTCTAATTGCTTTACTTAACACAGAACTTGACTAGCTAATGACATCTTTTCCTGCCAAAACAGTAACTTATGCACTGATTTTAAAATATGAATATTATTAGGTGCAATTATTTATGGATCTCTCTATCATTTTATGAGGTTATTAAACTTATCACTCGACAATTCCGGTATCAACCAGTATATTAGTCCCTTCAGTCACAAAAGGTTTCAGAAAATTGTTTAAAACATCGTTCCCCCAAGGAAAGATTTGTTTTATTGTTTATAAATTGTTATAACTCTAAAAATTAAAATTGAATATTATGTATATGGTGCAAAGCTCAATTTAAATAAGTTGGTCAAGTCAAACAAATGAAAGTGGCTCTGAAGTGTAAAACCAGAACATTCAATGTGCAAACAAATAGAGGATGCGCACTCGTAAAGAAAAGAAAGAAAATATTTGATGTGTTGCACACACATGACTTTCTCTACTCACTCTTGTACTAACTATTCCTAGGAACTCTTATTCCTCTATCTTCTTCATGTTAGTCAAGATAAACTTTGCAGAAATCACCTTATTGCTAGTTTTTTGTAGGTACAAGGGGAATAAGGGAATACAGTAGGCTTTGCGCGATAGTAAAATATTTTAGAGGTGGTCACTATATGAAGGTTTTGAAGTTACGTTCTCTTTGCACGCTAAGAGATAAAAACGTGAATAACAACCTTCCTTTTGAGAAAAGTTTAAGTATTGCAAAATACACCAATAACAAGGAATATCTTCAAAAACTCCACAAAAATGTATAGGACATAACGTATGTTTTAACTACGTTAAGTAGGGTTACGGTTTACAGTTTACAGGTCATGCAAAAGTCATAAAGATCAAACAGGACTTCATGGGCTATAACCAGAAAATCCAAAATACAAATTTCATTTGGCATGAAAGTATCTTAAACATATGTCATTTCAGTCAGCTATTTTTAAAAAAATAAAAACTGTCTAAAAATTTACGGTATAAAGGATACTTTAGCGTGGAATTTTCTTCAACATCGTGTCGTATCGTTGAAATATATTAAACCTAAATACCAACTTTCGTTTTTAACAGACTTCGTGTTTGAGTTATGCTGTTCACAGACACACACACACACACACACACACACACACACACACACACACACACACGGACCTTTTTCTGGATTCAGGGGGCCTCAAAACATGTATTTGCGTAAAATCTCGACATCGAAATTTTGGTTCGAATACAATGCTTACCCTAGGCTGTACGTAATAGAGGAAGTAAAAACCCGTTGATTTTTGAAGAAAACAAGAAGCGGGTAGTGGATTTGCAAGATGGATGTAGACGATTTTGTGTCAATAGAATTTAGTTAAATTGCTATAGAGGAAACAGCTTCTTGGGATAACCTAAAAATCAACTGTAATATTTTCTCGCCATTATGGCGCAGTCTGGTTATATTTGGTGATATTCCATCTGTTAAGCTGCATTAATAATTCCAAATGTTCGTAAAATATAGCCATGATAAAGCTACGACCATAGTTCGTGTTATTGCATCCGTTAGGTTGGCACAGAAGGCCTTGTTTTTGAACGCGTTGCAGAGGCCAACCGATAGATTTCAAAACAAGATTCTATTTAGACGCCGTATTAATTAATTAATCTGTGAACGCCGTTGTATTGTTCGTGTTTGCGTGATTTTTTAAAATTGTTTTAGAGCAGTATGCAATTATAGTTATCGTTGATATTTTTGTGCTCGCTACACAGTAGTACATAAAATATATATTACGATATTTAGCGTTCGGAAGTGATTTTATCCAAAAGTGTTATTGCAGAACAGGATTTGCCGAAATTGTCTAGGTTCATGTGTTGAGTGGTAACGATGTTCAGGCATTATTATAGTTTGAAATCATGTTACTTTAACCCTGTGATATTTGAGGGTAGAAATGCTTTTATTATGTGCGTTGGCAGTACTTGTTTTTGGGGTAGTGTCGTCTGCAGTTTAGTGTAATGTCAGCCATATTGAACGCTTGGGAACTGCGGATAAGCTGTGTCCCCTATAGCTAAAATGTGATATGGCTCAAAAGAATAAAGCCCTTTAGGAGCTTCAAGTGTGAGAGTGTTATTTCTAACAGAATGCAACTCCAACCAGCGATACAAGACTGCGATCTGGAGAAGGAAAATATCCATAGTTGAACGACTGCAGTGAGACCGAGACGCCGGCGGATGAAATCCTGAAGCATCTTGAAAGAAACACAGCATCCAACGTTGAAAACTATTACACAAGAAACGCCCTTTCACTGAAGCACTCAGTAAGAGTAAAACCTCAAACCGAGCTAACATTCTATATAGGGAGCTCGATAACATCCCAACCACAACCCTTACGAAAGGTAAATTTGAATATAATGAGAATGGATCTGTTAATTGCATAAGAGCTGACAAGTATTAATATATATACCAGGTGAATCACGTGCTACTACTTTTTTTTTTTTTTTTTTTTAACTGATTAACCCACTAAGAAACAAGAGAGCCTGGAGTCTATCTTGACCGCACTCTACACTTCACTTATGGACATAGACAGAAGATAGCTTAACATCTCAGTCAATAAGTGATTTAAGGGTCAAAATGTATTCGCGATATAAATCCGTTTAACAAATATGGTGCTCTTACACTGAGAATTGCACCAGGTTTACATACAATTTATAAGCTTTTTTGTTACAGTATAAATTCTACAAATTTCAATTATGGCAATTAAAATACCATCATGCGGCGAGTGGTTAGACCTCTCACCTCTCACTAAGGTTGGATTCTGGGGATCTATACGGAATTGCGGTAGACAAAGCGGCGTCTGGACGGGTTATCTCCAGTTTCTCCGTATTCACCGCCACTTATTCCACCAGATACTTCATCATCTCCTTCCTTTCATCCATTTGGCCCTCATTTCATATCATCTCCTCCCTCGCTCTAGGCATCGAGCTGATCACCTATTCTGACTACTCCCTGTGATGTAGGTAGGCACTTATCCAGGTACTAACCTAAGTCCTAGGGAATGTAAGTTCTCCAAACGAAGAGCTAAGTAGAGCAAGAAGAATAAAAATACCATCACGTATTCATTCGCCTGTAAACAAAATGTCACTTTCAAATGGTTGACTACAGTTTATTGTTGCAGTTATTACAAAAGTCACTCTAGGATCAAAGTACGAGGTATTGAACCAGTTGAAACTATTAAGCTTCTTATATTCACGATGTAAACTGGGCTAAGAATATCCTTGGGTAGCTTCTCCGAGTCCAAGTTTTACTGGAGAGAGTTGTACTGCTTTTAATACTACATCCTCAACTTGTCCTCTAACATGTGTGAAGTTGTGAAGTTTCTCTGCACTCAGAAGCGCTAATGGATTCTTGTAAATGTGCGACTTTCACGGTGTGATTTTGATACAAGCACACAGAACCTCAAGCATTGCATACATAAAAGCATATTCGCATACTCGTCGTTGCTCTTGTAGCGGGGCTCCGCTTTCTTAGCAACGGTAGCTCAGCCGGTGCAGTAGCCGTCTCTGCATAGTATGTACCCCCCAGGGATTGTAGCTGGTTCTCTCTGATGAACTACTCTGCTGCTGTCGAGCTCCGCTGGTTCTAACTATACGCTTTGGTCATATGATGGCACGAGATAGGATGACAAACACCAGATAAAATGTTCACACGTTTATTGCAGGTTTAAGACTTCACTGCGAAACTGTTAGTGGCGTGATTATTTTGGCGTCACGTCGTTCGCGCTACTTCGCGAATTAATCATAACTGTTGTCCGTCTAGCGCCCCGCACCTTCGCGACTCTAGTCCCGCTACTTCCGCTACTGGCTTTTCGATTACTTTGTTCTTAACACGCACTTTACAACGCGATATTTTGGCACGAAAGTGGACACTCTACCTCCCTCCAGCCACCATACTCAGGACATCTGGGCAGTGTCCAATATTAGAGGTGGCGTGTGGCCATATGCCGTCAACTTTCAGCTCCTAGTCTGACTGTATCCATTACCAGCATCCCAGCAACAGAAAAAGTTCGCATGCCTATACCGGAAATCGAAATTGGGTACGTTCACCTCAGGCAATAGGCATTCATGGAATAATGATATAATAATATAATAACATTATTTTAATTAACCCTTTCCAGCCAAATTGTTTTGCTACTTATGCCAGTCTTCTTCAACTTCGTAAAATTGGTTTTCATATGCGCATATTGCCTCATGCAATTGACTTGAATAGCCAAGATTGTTGAGATGGCCTGGCCATCCATTGAAAGCTGTAAGTCTCAACAACCGCAGTGAAATGTGCCTGTGGTAAACTTTGTGGGAGATTCCACCTAGTGTAATGGCACGAGTGAATGATGATGGGGTATCATTTGACTGCGATTGTATGGATTTCACTTCTTTGTATTAAAATACTACAAGGTGTTGTAAAACTACAATATTTTACAATTGAAACCATCCCAAATATTTTAACTGTTAAAGCAACTATAACAAGAATATATGTATACAGAAAAAAGCTAAAATACTGAGGTCCATAACATATGAATGACTCCATATGCAATCATCAGTCCTGAAGGGTTAAAGCAAAATTATACGACAGATCCCGGATTGATTGGTGCAGTATAAAC
This sequence comes from Tenodera sinensis, assembly GCA_030765045.1. Lineage (NCBI taxonomy): Eukaryota > Metazoa > Arthropoda > Insecta > Mantodea > Mantidae > Tenodera > Tenodera sinensis. The sequence goes on from CM060969.1 coordinate 78,033,064, forward strand.
CGTTCTGGAGGTCAAGTTCGAGCTCTAACTCAGGTCCCGGACCTGATCGGATCGGGCAAAGCAGGCCCAAAAGTACTGTGCTTCTGTCAGGAGAATGTTGCATTAAGGAATGCAACAACACTAGGGGTCCAAATGACCTAGCTGTCGACGGGCCCTTAAACACCACTCATTCACTTACTCACTCACTCACTTCTCACTCTTTCACTCACTTCCTACTCACTCACTCACTCACTCACTCACTCACTTCTCACTCACTCACTCACTCACTCACTCACTCACTCACTCGTTCACTCACTTCTCACTCACTTCCTACTCACTCACTCACTCACTCACTTCTCACTCACTCACTCATTCACTCACTTCTCACTCACTTCCTACTCACTCACTCACTTCTCACTCACTCACTTCTCACTCACTCACTTCTCACTCACTCACTTCTCACTCACTCATTCACTCACTTCTCACTCACTCATTCACTAACTTCTCACTCACTCACTCATTCACTAACTTCTCACTCACTCACTTCACACTCACTCACTCACTCACTTCTCACTCACTCACTGCTCACTCACTCAATTCTCACTCACTCACTTCTCACTCACTCACTTCTCACTCACTCACTTCTCACTCACTCACTTCTCACTCACTCACTTCTCACTCACTCACTTCTCACTCACTCACTTCTCACTCACTCACTTCTCACTCACTCACTTCTCACTCACTCACTTCTCACTCACTTCTCACTCACTCACTTCTCACTTACTCACTCATTCCATACTCAATAACTCTAGCGTTATCTAAGAAAGATTACTGTTGACTTTCAACGTATCAACAAAGCTTAAGCCTCTTAGAAGACATACGCTCTTGGGCTAGCAATACATTGCCAATGTATTTAACGTAGAAGTATGATATAGTTATGGCATCATCGTGAGCTGCCATGTGGTATTACCTCCCCTTTCCCCTCCATAGAGCAGAACTCCCCGCGGACATTTTCTCATCAAAGGACTGCATTACTATTACGGCCCTAGCGGACATCCGCCAGACAAGTGACATGATTAATGCCGTTTGAGACTGTGGTGATATTCTCCTGTGGCTAAGTAAGGCCCACCTTTGGACAATGTTTAGTTTTGAAAACAAAGGTTACAGCTTGGGTCGCGTTACGCAAGGAATAAAGCAGGTTCAAACAATGAAGGCACCGTAGCCTTACATTTGCATATGTTTCGTTTGCGGACGGATGTTTGCTGTGAACATTTTGTTCCTATTTGCTTGTGCTCTCAGTGGAAACGTTTTCCACTATCAATTATGATGCTCCCTATATGACCAACTGTTATTGCATACTATTCCGTTCAATGCTGTATGAAAATTGTGTTTTTATTACCAGATGCAACATAACAGATGCAGCTATATAATTTTGAATTTTAAATGTGAGGACTGAAACATGAAGGTAAAATCAAGGACATAAACTCTACCACTGATCACTGGAAGCAAACGAACAAACGGCATTCTAGGATCTACTTATACTTTCTCTACTACGTATAGTAAGTAGGGGAAGTATTGTGTTCGACCCAAAAATTGGATGTTGAGATTTCACCGGAAATCTATGCTTTGAGGTACCCTGAATCCAAAAAGGAGCATTTTTAAAAGAGGTCTGGTTGTGTGCATGTGTCTGTCTGTCTGTCAATAGAATAACTCAAAAACGAAAAGTCAGCTACATACTAAAGTTGATATTTAAGTTCAATATCTACCAAGAATATGACACGAAGATTTTAAGAAAAATCCTTCACTTTAAACTATCGTTTACATAGAAACTTTCTCTCAATAATGGCTTTAACAATTTTGATTAAAATGCCATGTGTTTAAGATATTTTAAGGCAAATTAAATATATATTTTGAACTTTCTGGTTCTCTATACAGTCCTCTTTACGCTTAATAACTTTTGATAACTGGTAAACCATAGGAGATAGATTAAATCTTACTATAGAAAAATAATTTAGCTCTGGTTAAAACATGCAAACTCTGTCCAAATGCATCTTTTGTGGAGTGAATCATTTCCGAAATAGTCCTTCTTATTTGTGTGAGTTTTGTAATACTTATACTTTTCTCAAATGGAAGGTCTTATTTGCTTTTCTATCTCTTGGCCGTGCAAAGAGAATAGAATTTAAACTTTCATATAGCGACCAGCTTTAAAACATCTGGCTATCACCTTAAGCCTACTGTGTTCTCATATTCCCGTTGCATCTACAAGGGAATAAGCAATAAGATAATATGTGTATATGTTTATCTCGACTACCATGAAGAAGATGGAGCAATAAGAGTTTATAGGAATAGATAGTACAAGAATAGAGAACGTCATGTGAGTGCAACACATCAGATTTTTCTCTGCCAACTCCATGCCCTATTATTGAAGGACGTGATGATGAGCGTGGCTCGCGCGAAATACAGGCTACGGTCCGATTGCGTCATCTTTGAAACAGCTGATCGAAGGGAACCGACCGAAGCCGAACGTGAATATGACTTCTCCGTTTGGAGGAACAGCGTAAGGAAGTGATATCCATTGAATTGTCACTCATTATTGAAAATAAAAACACGTAACAAAAATACCTGCACAATATTATAATACGTTACATAAATAATAAATCACATATCAATATAATAAAGATTAATTATCTATCTCAATAGTTGCTGTTATTATCATCAAAGTTTAAGCATGAGGCACGTGATTATTGCCAAACTTAATTCCACTAAATCTGAATATATACATGTAAATGGAAATATTCCATCCTCAATATTTTGATTTTTAATGGCCCATTGTGACTAACCGATATATTATTATAACTAGTCAATCATATCAAAATAATGGTAATATTGATATGTTGCCTACCCCGGAGAAGCTGGAAGACTTATTTTTCAATAGCACTTGTATAAAGTAGTTACCAATGTATCCACTTACCTTACATAATATTTATTAATGATGGAATCTATAAATATTAATTTATTATCACCGGGGCATATATAGTTTTCTCAGTTTCAGTTTTGTTTATTGAAAGTTTGGCCTGGTGCCGTTACAAAGGACCCGGCTTACAGGCTAAAATTAACATTAGCTTACAATTGTAAATATTTACAAAGTTTACTGTTTTTGGGTTTAACAAAACCCATACGGTGACCATACCAAGAAGTTTTTGGGTGTGGATTTGTCCTTTAGATAGGCATCCCAGAAATTGAAGCAAAATACTAATTAAACTCAGTCTATCAACATTTACCATGCTCGTTTGGCAAATTTGCACATAAATAGCAATTATCAACAATAGGCTAAGCTGTGATACCTGTGTGAATTTGTAAAAGTGGAGAAAGAGTTGAGATATGTTATAAAGTTAGGTTAGGGTTGCATATTATTATTGATGGCAGGTGTGGATGCTGCCTCTGATAACACAGGCTAAATTTTGATAACACAAGACTCTGTCATCCTGTTCATATAGGTACACATTAACCTAGGTGCCATTGCCTACATAGTTCCATCATGTGTGAGTAAAGACAGAGGACAAAATTTGACACAAGTATAATAGTTTTCCCTTTTTGATGTAGGTGGGAAAAATGTAAATGACCTAGCTACTCCCTGTTTTCTAAATTTATTGATTAACTTGGTAAATGTTTTGTTAACATTCATTGCATTTAACTGTTGCCAGAATGGTTTAACAAAAACCAACCCATAACATCTTTAGTTCAACAGTTTTGGGTGTAGATTTGTCCTTTCAAAGTGTTTCATTTATATATATAAACTGTCCTAACTAGTTTTACATCGATACACACTACAACGTCGACCCATATTGTTCAATTCGACATCTAAAACAAAAGTAGAATTACATACCTTTCAGTACCGGTATCACCATGATACAATATAGGTTATGGACTCTTGAATAACTTCACTGAAGAATTAACCATTTCTTAAATCACTTAAAATTACACACTATAAATGAAAATAATCATTTTAGTTTAATAGTTAAACTATAATAAGTAGAACTTACGAAAACCAGGCGAAAAACTGTTCAGTTGCTCAAAAGAAACCGTTAAAAATTGCAGCGAAGAACATCTGTTATAATTCTCGTACTACAACAAGAAAACTACTGAAAAATTAATTTTGATTAATTTACAATATTTACGAATAAACACAATCACTGAAACAACATATACCGCCACTAATTCACTTTCAATTAAACAAAACTAGCACGTGTTGCCCCATAACATTCCACACTGGTAGCCATGTTTGTTAGCATACCCGGTTCCCGGCTATCAGCTGATCACCCCGGGCCAGAGCCTGAGATTCACGCGAGCCTCGGATGATGAGGATATGACGTCACTGGAGTATGCTAATATTGTTACCGAAATGAAAAAGAATTGAAAATGAAAATGAAAATTCAGAAAAGGGATAACCTATAATGTAATTCAGAAATAAGAATCAGAATAATAATTATTATTAGAGAATGAGTTTTAAAAAAAGCTAATTTAAAAAGCAGAGACAGGAGTATATCAGCTCACACTCTTGCTTGTCTTTCGAAATGAATATATCGTAATTCTCTGGAGCGTCTAAGTGCGTGGAATGCAGAAACCAACCGACACAGTTGTATCATAGTGAATAAGCAGATCAGATGTATAAATAAGAATACCGTCTTGTTGATTGATGAACTGTTTTATTATCTACATTGGTTGGCAACGTCTAGTTAGAAATATTGCAAGCATTTATTGAAACACGTTTTAATAGTGTCATCCTTTCTAAACAAAATCCACGCACACTTTGCTCTACCTGCTGCAGGAGGCTGGACCAAAGAAACTTGAGACAAGGTCAGGGAGCGTGACGCATTGTTTGTAGTGGCTTCATCTACAAGGAACACATTGTTCTTCACTGTCTTATCAACGTCTGATCTACAAAACGCTAATTTGGCTTCAAAGTTGTTGCATCAACGACTAGCAAATATGTCTTTAACATCTAAAATTACAAACATCTTAATACGAAACTAAATTTTGAAAACACCGCCAACTATGCACTCTCAATATGCACATTTATGCAATGCGTTATTACTGTAGTCAATACGTGCACAATTGTGTCATTATGGCAACTGGGTCAATAGCAACAATGACATGTTCCCGATACCACTGAAGTCATCGGCACTCAAAGTTGTGTGGCTTATGGAGATATGATAAGCCATTAAGATATTCTTTTCTTTAAACAACAAAGATGCAAAAACTACTCTAAATTATTAAGTAGGGAATAATTAGACTTTAATTATTAATTATTTATGCCAACAAACCTACCGCTGGTGTTTTTAAACAAATAAGTCGTGTGTGGGCAATGTTTAAGAGCTGGAATCAGGACTGAAAAATTAAATGTCATAGCAGGGATTTGAACCACTGATTTTCCGCTTCTCGAGCGGCTACACTAAGCTACCATGGCCAACTTGCCAGTATGCCATTAAATTCTCCAACCGATTCGTACTTTCCCGATAGACCACAAGTGAAAGTCACATCAGAGATATATACTCCAAGCGCGACTTACAATCATAAATAGTTTAGTCCCAGGTTTAAGTAACCGTTAGATGGTAGTTATTATTTATTTACGCCAACAAAGTTACTGCTGGTGTTTTTAAACACACAAGCCGTGTGTGGGCAATGTGAGGAATCGGGACTGAAAAATTCAGAGACACGCAGAGTTCCCTCGGTGAGCTGGAAACTCTCGGTGGCGATCCGCCCAAACCACTGTAGGGTGGTTCTTTGGCTCCCATCCAGCGGGAACCGAAGCGCCATCCAGCGCTATCTTTCTGACACACATCCCCGGAGTCAACCTGTAACGTTAAAGAGGGTGATGGAAGAGAGGACATTCTTGGTAGAAGCCACAACCCAACATTTCGCTTACCGACCTGGGAAAATCACTGAACAATCTATGGTCAGAACGGGCGGCCACCAGGAATGGAACATGACATCCCACATGAGAGCGGAACGGCCTACCGCGGAGACATCTAGCGCGGTTTGACATAGCGACAGAATTGTGTATTCGTATTTTGTATGTAATAACAAACCCACCCCGCGGAATCAACGGAAGGAACAATTCTTGTGCCCATCAAATTGCTTCATCCACTAAATAGTATTTGCCGACCTGGAAGTCACGACAACAAACCCGTTGGATCATTTTCCCGGATAAACGCTTTTCAAGAGTTTTCCTGCAACCTGAGATGATAAATGTTAGATGATTCTGAAACTTTCTGACTCTAAGCTCATTTCGGAGTTTGTTTAATGAAAGTTCACCCATCCATCACTTCTGTGGACATGGAAAACACACCCAGGCACAGAGAATGTATGTTTCCCTGGAGTTTGAAGGACCTAGATTTCAACTACGATAGCGAGAAAGATTTTAAATATATATACTCAGAAAACTGGTATTAAAAGCACAGCAAAGTGACGTTCATGTACCAGAGACAAAGTTCCACAATGGCATCGGTTATTATTGCAAATTTTTGTCTTCAAATTCCGCCTACTTATGTTAATTTGGGTATAATAATAATAATAATAATAATAATAATAATAATAATAATAATAATAATAATAATAATAATAATAATAATAATAATAATAATAATAATAATAATAATAATAATAATAATAATAATAATAATAATAATAATAACACATCCTTACCCTTTATTCCAATTAGTCATCCAGATTAATGATTTGAAAACAAGTGGAAGGGGTACTATCAATGAATGTAGGATTGGGAAGCAATAGAAACAAATCCGATTTCTTACCTTCAGACAACTTTCTCTAACTGCTTTCATTTATTACTCTCTATTTCACTACATAGTACTTAAAGAAGGTAAATTTGCGTTCACTCAAAAATTTCATACAAATGTTTCACTGAAAATTCAATATTCGAAGTCCCCTGAATACAAAAGTAATGTTTCTTAAAAACGTTGGGCTCTGCGTTCGTGTGGGTGTGTGTGTGCGTGTGTGCGTGGGTGCGTGGGTGCGTGTGTGTGTGTGTGTGCGGCGTGCGTGTGTGTATATATAAGTAGTGAAAAAACGTAAAGTTAGTTAAATATTAACTGGTATTTAAGTTCGTCTTCCAAAGATGTGACAAACCTTTTCAAGCAAATTGCCCACCCAAAACTAGCGTTTACATGGAAAAAGGTTTTGTTTCCTCAAAATGGCTCAAATTGTTTTGACTAAAATACCATAAATATATCGTCATGTCAAATAAAATGTTCATCTTTAATTTTCTGGGAATAGGCTCCGAAGTGCTGTTCATTCTGCAATACTTTTGCATAGCTGCTAAACCTTAAGATCCAGGAAAAATATTACTACACTAAAATGTATATCTGGTTAAACCAAAATATTTATGTCAAATAAATTGTGTGGTTTAAAGCAACCTGCATTTTCTGAAGTAATATGTTATCTACCTCTTACGAATTAGCCATTATACAGAGTTCATTGATGCAGAGGGCTTCACTAACTATGAGGAAAATGTTGAAGATATATATCTTATTTGTCATGGTAATATCTTTGAAAATGTATTGCTTCATTTAAAATCTCAAGTTATTTTTGATAAAAAGAAAACACTTGTAGTGAAGGGTAACTTCGGATTGGCGGATTTGCTTAAAAATACACGTGTTGACACCTGGAATATACTGAACTTAAATATGAAGTTTGGTATTTAACCGACTTTTTCTTTTTGAGTTATGTTGTCTGTATAGGGACAGAAATAACACACACACTCACACACACACACACACACACACACACACACACACACACACACTTAGTTTTTCTAAATATACTTTTTTTCAGATATTTGAATGGAAGTTGCCTCTCATACTTGATAACATGGTTACAACTATTCTCAAGGAGATCAATATTGGTGAAGTGAGTGACATTCATTTCCATTTCTATCTCCGCCCAGCTGCCATAACCACGCCTCAAAGTCTTCTTCAATATCCGTCTGTTTCTACCCTCAAGAAATAATCCTTTTTATTCCACGAACCGTGGTATGACTATAAATGAATATATTTATCACTGACGTGAAGATAGTTATTGCCAAACAACAAAAATCTGACGCTTTACTAGAAATACCTCTCCGGAGCAGACCAATAACAATGAAATGGTGAAGTGGAGCATTAAATGGGAACACTACCTTTTGACTTCGGGGAATAGAACATCTCTCTTTGTAGTTAATGCGCAAAAACCTTCAATACCTTTGGCGATATGTTCAAACAAATACATGAATAATGAAGCTGTGTTCTTAGGCTTATGGATGCATCCACGTCACACAAAGTATTCCAGAAACTATTTTGTTTACTGTTTATGTAGGGTATGTAGGTAGAGGAAGTATTGTATTTCATTCAAAGTATTAATTTCAGCTTTCAGGGAAAATGCACTGACAAAGGCAACTAACTTTCTTGAAAAGGTCCGTGTGAGTGTGTGTGAATGCTTAACTCCAAAACATATAAGTATTAAGTTTCATGCTTCAGAAATTAGTTATGGGTACTGGAATACAATTTTAAGAGAGTTCGCCGATTCTAAATCACAACTTCTATGAAAAATATTTGTTTATCAAAATGTCATATAGGTATTAGAGTAATTTGTATAATAAAATGGATATCGTCAATTATCTTTAACTAAAATTCTCCCAATCTGAATTGAATAGAGATAGCAACATTGCCATTTGTCCGACACGGCTATAACTCCGAAATCTAGAGGAACACATAGGCCATGAGAAGGCAACGGAATGGAAGAAAAATTATGGAAAGGAAATTGTAATAGATGAGAAATCACCCGAGGACGGAGAGGGCAGTTGACAGAAATCGAACCTACGTCTCCCTATTGCGAGCCTGACACGTTACCGTGGAGCTCTGTTCTACGTCTAGTTAATCTGTCATCTTTATGAAAGCAGCAGGTAATGGGAACGAGGTACATGCGTTATCATCAGCATAAGCACAGCCTGATCAATAACAAGCAGGGGTTGCACGATATGTTCGCACGATAGCTCGTCACGAACTTGCATTCTGAACCAACTCTAACACATATCTCTGGGCTAAAATCATTTCTTAACCATACTGGTCTCTTTAAACAGCAACGGAAATCACTTGGTTAGTAACAGTAACATGCAAGACATTGAAGAATAAAATATATTCGAAGATAGTGTGTCTTGATACATTCCTCATTCACGTTTTTTCAGTGAAAAGTTGAATTTCTGGATCCGTTGCTAGCGACCTAACATGTCTGCGTGTTTTACCTACCTGACTAAAAGTATGTGCATGAATTACACTAACTCCTTTGGTATCTGATATATTTGTTATTGCAGCCATGGAATATAGTGATGTCTAATCTTCCATTTTCCCAACTTTTACTTTACTTTCCTACTATATTTAGTAAAGATGTCAATATTGTACCGGAAGTATATGTTTTAAGGCCCCCTGAATCCAAAAGAGAAAACACTTTTAGAAAAAGGTCCGTGTGTATGTTTGTCTGTGTCTCCGTTTCAGTCTGCGGACAGCATAACTAAAAACGAAAAATGTGTTAAAAACCAAAGTTGGTATTTAACTTTAATGTCTGTCCAGGATGCGACACGAAGGTTGTTAACGTGCAAAGAGAATGGAATTTGAAAGCTTTGAAAGATTTGACTAATGCTCAAAGCCTACTGTATTCCCATATTCTCGTTGCACCTACAGGGAAACGAGCAACAAGTTAGTTTCTGCAAATGTTTATCTCAACTAACACGAGGAAGACAGAAAAAGTTTGTAAGAATGGTTAGTATGGGTAGAGAAAGTCATGGGACTACAACACATCAGATTTTTTATCTGCATTTCCATTCCACCCAATAGTTCATACTGATATTTCATCATAAATAAACGTTTAGAGATCTCGTGGATCGAAAAATACCAGTTTTTATAAAAAGAGGAAAAGGCTGTATGGCGCGCGCTTGTGTGTGTGTGTGGGGGGGGGGGGGGGGGGGGTGTGAGCGCGCGCGCACACCTGTTACGTTTGTGACTCAAGATCGAAAAGTTAGTTAAACACCAGACTTCCAAAGTTGCGAGAAGAAATGAAAATTCTCAAACTCAAACTATCCTTACCTACACCTTCTTTGGAAAGTTTTTATTTTCTCAAAAATAACTCTAACAATTTCAGTTAAAACGCCATATATAAGAAGGTTTACATGTCAATTGAAACGTATATCCTGATTTTCTGGGTATAACCTCTGAAGTCCTTTTCATTCGGAAGGAATTTTGGATATCCCTGCATAGCTGGTAAAAGTTAAACGATACACAAAAATATACTGCATAAAATGCGGATCTCTTTAAAATGCACAATTTACCTCAAATAACTTTTTGTTGCCGCAAGCCTTTACTGATATATATGATATTAATGGCTCGCATTCTTCAATATTTCCGTGATTCTTTTAAGTGTTTTCGATAAACAGTTGTTTCTCGTGATTGCACCGAAAGATTATCTTTTAAGGCCCGCATATATTCTCCAGTTCTTAAACATTCAAACACCACTATTCTCTTTCTAGTCATGAAATGTGTAAAGGAGCTATTTCTGTAAAGTTATATCTGGAATAATTACATAGATGCAAAACAAGTTTTTGTAAGAATTGGTTGTATAGCTCTCTAGTAGGTAGAGAAAGTAATGCAATATATAACTTCTTGTGAATATTTATTTATGATGTAATTCTCCATAAAGATTCAATGGACTTGGCCGACGAATAAGTATTTTGGTCAAGGCGTCTGAAATAGTGATTGAGCTCCCTAAAGCCTTTACTTATGGTGCGTTCAATAGGGTTTAGTAAAAGCTTCTCTAAATTATATTGAATCAGAGTACTATAAAAATGTAAAAGGCATAGTGAGTCATTTTTTGACATATTCTCATAGATGGCGGCTTACTCTGAGAGCTCGTTGCTAAAAAGCAAGCCTGTAACTATGTTGATTAAATTCCGAGGAAATTGCAATCCGAGCCAAAAACATTGAATCAGAGCGGCTAAACTCAAAATTTCGGAAGATCTAACGCAACGAAAGCTTGCCAATCTGCACGATGTGCAGAAGGCTATTTTCGTGTTACGGCTCCGGTATCTAACAACGTTTCTAGATGTGCATACTGCAGAGATTGAGTAAAGGGGGAGTGGGCATTGAAAATGGCAGGTACAATGCGGAAGTGGCATATGGCCTTCAATCGAGCGGGGTAACCCGATCTTATCCGAGTAGTACTGAAGTGTAGTACAGCTCTCAGTGTCAAGTTTTCCTTGCGTTATATCCAGCAGCACGAGAAGGATTGGTATGAACTCTAAGTACCATTTTTCGTCCGGTTGACAGTCTGACAAACAGCTATTTTATACAACATACGCTGTAAAATATTTTACCACTGAGATAAATGTTGTATTATACCGCATGAGATGTTCATGTATGTTTACTGCTATTAATTATTGACTCCAGTGTAACGATTCCTGTTCTGAATAGGCAATTATCTCCTTTTTTTTTAAAGACTCAGGTATGGAGATTCAGGGCGCAGGATTAACGTAATGCTAGTGCATCCTAAAACATATTTGTCAAGTTTTCTCCACAACTTCACTAATGTGATCTAGTTACCTTAGCATTTTACTTGACTCATTGTCACTTCACTTTCTTCATAGCTATGTAATGACATACTACGATGGAGACTCTTCTTCTAATGGTTCACAAGCTGGGAAGTCAAACACAAGACCTCTCTTAATTCGTCGCAATAGCAACATTCACGTCGCAACCTCACTCAGAGAACAATACTTTGTCAACACTAGTAACGCCCTCACTAGTTAGCTTACTCTCAGGCTCATTTATGAACACGTTACAAGTTTTTATATAACATTCTGGAGGCAGGAAGAAGGGAAAAGTTGAAGATTCTATTATCTGTCGATAGCGCTTCTGTTCAGACTGGATGAGAGCATTCCTGCGTCTGCTTATCTCTATCTCTCCAAGTGCCCTGCACCAAGCTCTCAATAAGCTATACGGTCACACTCCACTTCTAATTGGGGTTTACTAAATTTACATCCCAAGTAAGGGTTCCTTATTAGAGTATGAATTCCAAGTCACAGCTACAGATTTTGACTCTCAAGCCATTACACTGTGTAAAAATGTTACTATATATTAGACAAATACAAAACTAAATTTGGAATACATTTTCTGAAGTGTGGCAATTTGGATCTTTTCTCCAAACTCAGTGCGTTTGATTATGAATTTGAAAATTTAATTAGGCGTAAAATAAACTGTTGACAAGTATACAGGCTAAGGATACCAATGACAAAAAGGAAAAAGTATGATGTGTTGCAGTCACATGTACTAACCATTCTTGAAACTCTTATTGCTTCTTCGTGTTAGTTGAGATAAACATTTGTACAAATTATCTTATTGCTTATTTCCTTGTAGGTGCAAGGCCAATATGGGAATACAGTAGACTTTGAATGATAGTCAAATCTTTTAAAGCTTTCAAAATGCCCTTTCTTTGCACGGCAACCTGAAAAGAAATTAATAACGATGTTCTATATGACGAAAGTTTGTTTTCCAAAACTCACACAAATAACAAGAAATATCTCAGAAATAGTTCACTCTACAAACAAAAACAAATATATATATATATATATATATATATATATATATATATATATATATATATATATATATATATTTAGACAGAAATTGTGTTTCAGCAAGGTCTACATATTTTGTAGTGATATTTAATGTGTCTCTTACGGTATAGCAGCTACGCAGAAGTCATCCAGAGTAAACAGGAATGCATGGGCTATAACCAGAAAATTTAAAATATACATTTCATTTGTCATGAAAATGTCTTAAACTTATGGCAGTTTGATCAAAATCGTTAGAGCCGTTTCGGAAAAAAATAAACATTTGATTAATTTTCCATGTAAAGAGTGGTTCAGGGAGAGGAATTTTCTTCAAAATTTTTTGTGTCGCATCCTTAAAGGATGTTAAATTTATATACAAACTTTAGTTTTAACCAACATTTCGTTTTCCATAGACTGACACACTGACACACACATATACACACAGACTAAAACTGCTGTTTTATTCAGGAAAATCTCGACATCGAATTTTTGGGTAGAATGCAATACTTCCTCTACTTACTATATGTAGTAGAGAAAGTAAAAACAATGTAAATTATAAAGAGCTTTAGGAAATATTCGGGCATTAGTGAAGAGCTGGATGTGGGATTTAACATCACGTAGGATCAACCAATTCAATTAGGCATGACGTATCACATGTGTGACCTAACACGTTTGGGGACTCGTAGCTAAGTAGTGTGATAGAAAGGAAGGATATCATTTCAAGCAAATAATTACAAAGCAGCACATTTCCTTACGCCACTTACCTCCAACAGTAACTTCACCTTACCCTTTGCCTCAACTACCTTCCACTTCTGCGTTTCTAGTTGAGAGTCAGAATTAATAAGATACTTGCACGTTATGCTGCATTATTTAGTGAGCTCTTCGACAAGTAGCAGTGAAAAAGGAACATGGGGGACAGTGTATTGTGTAAAATGGGCACAATGTTTTACAAAATGCAGACGAAAAAATAACAGGCTAAAAGCGACCAGGAAGAGAATGAGTAGAAACTATGTGAAAATAATGATGAACGGGAAAAGATTTGGGACTGACTAAGATTTCGAGGGTTCCATGGCAGTAAGTTTAAAAAGAAAAAACAAATCCATTGCTCTCCGATGGCTTTGAATTCGTGACCTCCAGAGTCAAAGTTAACTTTAGATCGTGGAGGATGGAAAGTGAATGTCCATATGAAAATAATTTATAAAAAAGACGACAAAAACCTAAAAGGTCAAACACTGAAAACACCTTCCTACACTAGACTCGAACACACGGTTCTCTACGCGACGGACAACAGTTAAAGGAAGCTTTAGGATCCCTCTAGACCGTCCCCCCTTTATAGAGGGCACCGTTAACCCCCGGCCGCTGCGTCCTCCAGCCACAGTCAAGATCATGGAAGCGTGCAGACGGGGGTTGCGGGGGTCAGCTTGCCGACTCTCGAGCAACTAATTGACCTTTCAGGTGCGTTACCTTTTTATCAGAATGGCTACTCAACTGGTGACACGAGGCTGAATGCACCTCAGACCTTTCAGCGGAGAAAAATACCCACGCCGGTACCGGGGATCGAACCCGGGTCCTCTGCGCCAGAAGCAGGCGCGCTTGCACTGGACTACGGGGGCGACCTGTACTCGTAGAAATGTGTTTCGGTAGAAATGAACCAAAAGCAAAGCATGCAGAATGTCTTTGGGCATCAGCACTTCATTTTCTATTGCGTTAAAAGTCTTTTGTTTATTGTCCTTTGAACATGATCCAAAATGCCCCACCATGATATGAGCAAGGGTGTTTTTGTCTCGTCTCCAGGACTGTAGAGGTGATGTATGTTCGAGCACAGGGTTACAAAAGCATATTCCAGCAGTTAGCGAACAGCTAATGCCCTTGGTAAGTTTTGAATTGCTGCTGCCGAATGCAAGCTTTTAGTCCGTTGAGATAATCCAGGCATGCCTTTTGTTTAATGGTGTTGTTACCTAGCAACCAGCAGAGTGCTCCTGCGCTGCTAATGACGGTTGGCGAGACAGCGGGTGGTAATTAATTTTGTCTCAGGAAACACCAAACTCCCCTAATAACTTCTAAACTTATTAAGGAGCCACAAAAAAGATCCAAACGCAAGGATAATGAAACCAAAGACCGAACCCAATTATAAACTGTTGCAAAAGCCTATACTGGCTCGTGACCACCTGAAGACGGAAGAAAATATGTACTATACATCGATGTGGTTCTGCAGATTCAAGATTTAGTTTAGGAATCTAGTACTTTAATGTTTGTTGTAATTTTGGGCAGTTATGAATGATCTATACAGCCAACAATAACTAAAGTTATAAAGAAAAATTTCGAAATTTACAAAAAATGACATGTCTTCAAACCGAATGGGATGACTCAGGCGGTAATGACCTGCATTCGGGAGGGTTGGGTTTCATTCCCGTGGCCGAACTTACTAACCCATGAGTTCTTTCGTAGGTTTCCCGGATCGCCAGGCGAATACTGGGAAGGTATTTCCGTATTTCCTGTCCGTCCATTTCGTTTCATTAAACATTTAATTTCATCCTTCATCCCTTTAGGTTTCTTTCAGGCTCGGAAGCGTCAGCGAGCGTCGATGCAGCAGCACGGCAGGGGAGAAAATGCGTTCTTGAAATCTCGTCAGGGTCCCCCATGGGATGGTACTAGTCCAAGGCGGAAGGAGAGCTGGTTTTCAAGTTTCGCGGTCCCTTAGGAGTGCAAATTCTTGGGGTGGGAGAGAAACCGGCCTAGAGAGCCTACGCCGTGGTAATTCTAATCGGGAAAACATAGGGACGCTGCCCTCTGCTCTGTCGTGGCAACATTCCAGTCGCCCTTTGTATCCATTTGACTCGTCCATCCTCCCGGGAGATGCCCCGCCGTTAGGGCATAGGCGCAAAAGACCGCCTTTCGATCGAGGTGCTAAATGTCTCCACAAGTTGTCATAAAGTCATGGTTATACATATCTTCAAACATTACAGTTAATGTTGAATTTAAGCATTGGTATGAAACTTCACTGCCGGCGTTTGACCCTAGACATTGTCTTGTGTGTCCTAGGACTGTAAGCGCTACATAAGGGGGGAGTAATCAGGTAAAGAAGAAGAAAAAGAATGCGCTTCAAAATATTATTGAAAGGTACACATTAATTTTTTAGTTGAAGGTAACTATGGTAGATGAGTGCTTAAACTTACTATATGTGTATAATGTTGGAAATGATGTACTACTTTCTATCTTTTCTTGCATGCAAAGAATATCCGAACACATTCTTCTATCTATCCATCACGGTAATCGCAGAATGGAGATTCTTTAATATTGATGCTTTGAAAAAGGGACTACACTAATAATTTCAAAAATGAGTGATACAGCCTGAATTAAGATTTTAGCACTTAAAACTCATTTCCCCACAGTATTTCCCTTAATCATTAACTTAAATATATTTCTTAATATGTAATATTTATGATGAAATCAAAAGGTAAATATATTTCTCATAAAATATAAATATAAAATTTGTGGGTGCGATGCACTTTTTCCCAAGACAAGGCTGCCGAAAAGCTCTTAAGATGTTAAAGATCACAAGGAGAGATACACCTACATACAATCTGCTTATATCTCTTATGGTTTACCAGTTATTCAAAATTATTGAATGCGTGTCTCGCAGGCTGCTCTCAAAAAATCCAAATATTTTAAACATATGTTCAATTAAAATCGTTAGCACCGTTTTTGGGAAAATAAACAGATTGAGGATTGGGAGGATGCTCTTCAAAATTTTCGAGTCCTATCTCGCAACTTAAATCGCAGATTTGATGTGTATGTCTCGACATTTCTCTTCGTGTCTTCCCTCCCTCTCTCTCTCTCTCTCTCTCTCTCTCTCTCTCTCTCTCTCTCTCTCTCTCTCTCTCTCTCTCTCGGTTTTGGCGGAAACTCTCGCTCTCTCGGTGGTACTAGATTAATTTATTCACTATTGACCATAATATAATCATAAGGTATTATAAGACAGATATGTTTAATTATGTTTTGCAGTAAATATGTAGGTTATAATGTGATTCAAAGTGTTACTAATGTTGTAATGTAAGAAACGTGTGCGTATTTCCACGTATGAAAACTGTTTTTCGAGACGAACATCGTTTGTAAAGTCATGTTAAGAGAATGGCTTTGTGCGAAGGAACACAATGCCTAGTCCAAGGCCACAGAGATTGGAGGAATACACAGAAGTAACGGTAAATTTTGGCAATTACATGAACATCGAGGAGTCAGGTGAAATGGGCCCAATCCTAAAGTCGGGATTTCAAAACACAAGATACACAACGCAAAAGGTTGCCGAATAGAAAGAGTGATGTTTAGCCAAGCTGGCGTGGGTAATGATCCGTATGTACAGTGAATTCCACAGTGGGTGCCTGTTTTATTTACTGACTGACTGACTGACTGACTGACTGACTGACTGACTGACTGACTGACTGACTGACTGACTGACTGACTGACTGACTGACTGACTGACTGACTGACTGACTGACTGACTGACTGACTGACTGACTGACTGACTGACTGACTGACTGACTGACTGACTGACTGACTGACTGACTGACTGACTGACTGACTGACTGACTGACTGACTGACTGACTGACTGACTGACTGACTGACTGACTGACTGACTGACTGACTGACTGACTGACTGACTGACTGACTGACTGACTGACTGACTGACTGACTGACTGACTGACTGACTGACTGACTGACTGACTGACTGACTGACTGACTGACTGACTGACTGACTGACCCGACTGACCCGACTGACCCGACTGACCCGACTGACCCGACTGACCCGACTGGCTCACTCGCTCACTCATTTATGTATTTATGTCTATCTCTGACTTTTACTTTTTTCCTCTCTATCACCTTTTTGAAAATATACATCTTCTTGATTCAGAGAGTCCAAATGTACATTTCCTGTGAACAATTACATCAAAAAGTTAAATGTAGTACGACACTACCACTATGCACTGTAAGTAGGGAACGGTACGAATAAATAGTATAACAGAATTTGGGATTGGTTGCTTCCAACAATGCTTAGCACAGCTGCATTAATAACAAATGTATCAGGCAGTATTTTAGTAATATTCCATCACGTTTCAGGACAAGATAAAAAAAATGTGCCTTCTCGTTGTTTGTTCCCCTTACAACCTTTGTTTATGGCATTCAGCTCCCTTTCCCGTATATAAATATCCTCGTTCACGCTTGGTGCTGTTTCTGCCACCGCCACCTGAGTTCTTTTCACGCCTCGTAATCTTACTGATCTTTATTGGTTGTCTACTTGTATGCACCTTTTTCAGATGCTTCAGGGTATATTACATCACACCCTCCTCTCTCTCTCTCACTCTCTCTCTCTCTCTCTCTCTCTCTCTCTCTCTTCCTCTCTCTTTCCTGTGTTTCTTCCAGCAAGCATGCAGATGAATCCTTAGGCAAAGGAAGATCACCTGGCAAGACGCACAGGCAGAAGGGCTGCGTCAGGTAGTTGAAAACGGGGAGGTCAGTGACATGGGAAAAATTGTTATCTATTTGCTGTTAGAATAAACTGAAGTATTCCTCCGCGCTCCATACTGAGCTCCAACTCAAGTACGCTATAATATCTGCACCTGAGCATGCAAACAACAATATTGATATTGTCACCACGCAATTTCACCTCGTTCAGATAACCTGAATTTAGATGCTCTCTTTTGTTATTACATCAACCATTGCGTGATTGAACACCTCAAAGCCATTGCTTTTGCAGTAATCACATAGATCACATTGTAAGAAAGAGTTCTTAGATCTCAGCCAAAATAACGCTTCAGATTTTTTGCATGCATTGTTTGGAATGTACTCCACTCTTGTTAAATGGTAAGAGGTACCTATTGTCGTTTATTATCACGCTTTACCAGATCGTCTGTAGCCACGATGGTATATTTCTCCCAAAACTTATTGAATACATTCACTGTAATTAACCTTTCTCGCCGTTCCTTAAAGACTTTCCTCGTACGTACTTATAACTGATCTTGTTTCCGTTTTGCACGCCAAAATGGTGCTGAGGCAACAGACTAACTCTACATGAAATTCAAAACAAGAGAACTCAATGTTCTGCAATTGGTGATATGGTATAACGTGTATTACTGCAGTATGTTACATCACAACATTATACTCTATATTATAACAATTTTAGTGGCTTATTGAACGCAGGTAAAGCAAGAAGCTATATTAGCCGTAGAACTATATTGTCAAAGCATATGGGAGTATTAAAACACACCAGCCAATGATGTTGATCTCCACTATGTGCTTCTACTTATGTCTGCTTTATGTTTACAGTAAATAGGTTATAGCTGCATACGAAGACGAAGGTCCATTCGGGTAACATTCGTGCTGGGGATTAGATAAAGCACTTGAAAGAAGGTAGGCAGCGATGGAATTAATTTCTTTGGCCGCAGAAGGGATGACTGTATATGCTCGAATATGAAATTAGCACAGTATAGATTGTCCGAGTCGTAGATTGCTGAAAAATCGTTAAGGCTGCGGGGCTAGAGAGCTTGTAATCTGTGTTATTCAAGGGCTCTCTAGAAAGTTATAAAATGATAAGATTTTTACTGAATAAACAGTCAACAGTTTCTAAAACTTTTTTATACAGGTGACATCAGAATGTATATTTCTAATGAAATCTTGTACCGAATGTTTAGGTCGAATGCATATATATATAGTTGGGCGAGTCTTCAAGCTTGGAGCTGTTAGGGATTTCTGCTCGCATCTGTGGCGGGTCTGCCTGCAGCCTGTAGCCTCGTCTGGTTCCTTTATTTCATCCCTTTCTCCTGGGGGTGAAGCGGCACACAACAAAGGACGGTCGAGGCCTGGCTCAAAGTTAGGCTGCCTCTCATGACTGTTGTGAACACGTGACAACAATCAGAGCGGCAGAACCAAAAGGGGTTTCCTAGATCATTCAAGAAGCTTCTTTTCTTTTTATTAATTCCCTTTAAGGTAGAGTTACATCGGACGGTGAATGAATGAAATGGGTGAAATGATACTCAAATGAGCCCGGGATGCATAGAGCTTTAAGTTACCCGACATTTGTCTTCTTAGGGTAAGGGAAAACCTTGGAAAAACCCTTATCCAGTTAACTCAGCCGGGATTCGAACTCACGACCTCTTGGACGTGATGCAGACATGCTACCTCCACGCTGCCAGAGGCGGACTCATTCGAGAAGTGTTCGACGGCCGGCGCATTTATAGAAGTTCGATAAAAGATCGTGTTATAAGGATATAAGAATATAAGGAGACGAAATAAGTGAGTGAATTATAGACCGGAGTCAAGCAGCTCTTAGTTTGAGTGTGTGTGTGTGTGTGTGTGTGTGTGTGTGTGTGTGTGTGTCAGCTGCGTCTGTGGGGGCGTAGTGAAGGACGATAGCGAGGCACTTACGAGTGTTGAGTGATTATAGGTTACGAGAAGAAAGCGGTTGTGAGTTGTAATACATATCACAAAAGACTATAGTGCTTTTCAAATGGGAAGGGTTCTGATCTGCAGCCAATGAGATGAGTTTACATGCACAGCGTTGCAAGCTCATTACTCCCACTGTTCATATTTGTTGGCGCGCATCAACTCCCGCTTAAGGGCAAAGCAATATGACAACGCAGCAAGACTCCGATTGGTTACCGGCCTGGAGACGCTCAAGGACAAACTCCTTCCTATTTGAAAAGCATTGTAATGACTGTTAACGCAATAAATGTTAACTGTGTATTTGTGCAAACATTTTTGGATGAAAATGCAATGAGAAAAAAGAAATTTACTGGAATTTTGTCATTTTGTCATACTGGTGTCAGAAAGGGCGTAGAACTGTCAAATTGTTGCTATATGTAACAATTTGACAACATATATATAATACAAGTCGTAGTGCACGTGTCCCTCTACGTTATATAACTTAGGCTATGACTATAAGGAAATAGTGAGAATAGAAGTACTAGAGAGAGGAAAGATGCCATCCTTTTGTACTTTCCAACTGTTTCCTCCCTTCTGTTTGCTATACTTTATTCCCTAAAACTCATAATTACGCCTACATGTTTTCAACTTAGCTCATGAAAGGCATTTAGATTAATTCCAACTACCGCCCATTGTGTTGTGACGTGTGGGTAGCGAAGCAAATTAAGATTTTTCTGCTGTGCGGGGGAGCTGTGTTTTGCGTTGGCGATTATTACCTGTGTTTCATACTGCAAAAAGCAGCTTTTCACGTTTATTGACTCTTCTACCACCTACGTATAATAGAAAAACTATTGTATTTCAACCATTGATTTCATAGAAATGTCACTCACAGACACACTTTCAGGTCAACTGAAAAAAGTCAATAACTTTTGAAACGTTGTGTGTGTGTGTGTGTGTGTGTGTGTGTGTGTGTGTGTGTGTGTGTGTGTGTGTGTGTGCGCATGTGTGCGCGCGTGTGCGCGTGTGTGCGGTATAAGGAATATTTTGTAGAAAAAATCATGATAACGAAGTAAAAAGGATGTCACCCTTCCAGTAGTATCAGTCCACTATCAACCTGGGTAACTGTTCACACTTAATTTTCTTGCATTTTTTTTCTGTTCTTGCCATATCTCAGTTATCTTTTTCCTTGTCTGAACTGCCGCATACATACGTCCGCACAAAATGTTTACAGTCAACAGCATAGTATACACAAAGACAACACAGGAAATCAGAGCTGTGGATTATCATAACATAAACTAATTTGTTGATGTGTTATCGAGGGTAGGCTGGTGAGGTCAAGAACAGATGCGCGACCTGTATGTTAATGGGGACTGAAAATAAATTTACAATAAACGTTTATATGGGATGTGGACCGGAAACCAAAGATTTAATTCTGGAAGAACAGAAACATTGTATTAAAGGATGTGAAGAATTTTAGTATTTGGGAGTATAAATAGATAAACGGGAAAATGGCATTAGGAACAGAATCAATAAAGGTAAAATTATAACACCGACGCTAAATAGTATTCTATAGAACAGACAGTGGCTGTTAACTGGAGCACGGAGCCGTGTGCAGTCACACGCGATTCAGGTTAATAGGGCACGAGAATGAGTGAGGTAATCTGTACCACGCAGCCATCGTATATGCACGCGCATCAGCAGACGCCTGCAGTTGTGTGGCTGCAGGAGAGCAACAGTAGAACCGAGTGGTCTTATGTACTGACCTGTACAAGTCTACCCAGGCCAAGACCTTAGTGTTAGTGGAGGTGTACGTGCAAAAGGCGGGATTTGAGATCAAGTGTTTAACGCATTTATTGGCTTCAGTTAGAGAGGAAGCTAACTGTCATATCCTCAGCAGTGTTGTTGGTGCTGAAATATACTCTAGCATGTACAAGTAGATACAGCATTTGTATGTACAGTAGATACCTGAATATCTTTTTTTTAACTTTAGTTGTTAGGTTGAAATGTAAACCTGCCGTAGATTGAAACTAAATATAAGTTTCATTTGTTAGCCGGACCCATTGTACCGGCACCAGTCCACAAAGGAAAATCAGAAAATCAGCAATACTAGTAGTCCAGGGAAGAGGCTGAACGTAGATTGCAACGAAACGTGGAAAGAGTGAACTTCCAGAACAGCAATGTGGCCAAAAACCACAGAACCTATTAATAAATACATGAAATTGTTTTAAAGCCAAGATCTCTTGTATGCCTTTATTGTAATGACATCTTAATAATATACGTATTTCATATTGTGAAACCTAGCTTTTGGTTGACAAAGGGAAGTTGCAATTGAACACTACAAGCGTTAACAACCTTTGAGACAGCCATATATTTGAATGGCTTTGATAGCGTCACGTTTAGTTTAAATGTGTAACATTTTATTACCACAATTTTGTACGCAGCGGTGGAACATTTTCAAAGCCAATTTGTTCTGGTGCAAATGGAACTTTTATGTTAGTATACAACCACGCGAAGCAATCACCTCTTTCCTTTTCTTCAGCAATATTGTGCCCCAACACGCTATTTTTCGGATATGATGAAAGTATTAAACTGTATTGAAGGAAATATTGGTACAAAGTGGGTTATCCACAGATACTTTTCCAACTAATGATACGGAAGCTTTATGAGTGAACTGAAATTACTTGAAATTAATTTATTGTGGTCACATGCACCAACAAATTAATAGAACACACAATAAGAAAAAGCTTTGTACTTACGAGACGTTCGTTAAAACCGGATGCTTGTGAAACGTTGCTCATTCTGTTTTGTTTTATTAAAGCCTACCACCAATGGAAGATATGTGAATTTTGAGCTCCGAGGGATCATAACAGATCCACCCCTCCAATACGCCTTTCGCTCAGTTGACTTGTAGACGTTCACTTGTCAGCACGAATGACAACGAACTATACACAATGGCGGTCGTATACTCGTAATGAACACGGCAAACTATAAACAGCGAGATCACTTCAATAAGAATTGGAAAAGTGATTATTTTTGTACTCAGAGTGGCACGAAGCTTCTTTTTTATTGTGTTTTACACGGTTCCACCTTTTGAAACATAATATCCGACAGCATCTCCACTCTTCACATGCAAACGTATGCGTATATGATAAATTCATAGGTATTTTTAGAAATATTGTTAAGGAAACATATTCATTATTATATACATACATACCAGGTGAGTCAGCTACCTCTTATTCTCGAGTTTTATGCAATCCGCATTTTATACCCCAACATGAAAACATCGACCCCATTACTAGATTGTACCCGCGTGTTTAACATGGATGTTAAACACTTGATGAAATTAGTACTAATATAGATGTTATCACATCGCTTTTTAATATATTCGTAATTAGCTGACGTTTGCACTTCTGCAAATGTTCACTGGAACCAGCCAATGTTACATATTAAACGGAATATTTACCTAAGACGTTACTAGGTAGCTCAGTTGGAACGGGCGCAAGACTCAGAAGCAATCTGTCTGCTGTGAAGGTGGTTCGAATCACCTGCATGTACTAATTTTTTTATACCGTGCAATACTCACAATTTACAAACTATTATTCTGAAAACCCTTATTATATTCATTTTTATTGGTTTATTTATGTTTTATGACATTGATGTTTCTTTATTGGTGAACTACAATTATGTAGTTGTTTAAGAACACCTATAGGTAGGTGCAATTGAAATAAGGATCATTCATACACATTTGAACACAGAAAGCAAGGAAATTACATTATCAGAGTTTAACATGGAAGTTAAACTCAATTTTGCACACAATGAATTAGTGTGCTATTGACAATGCAGACAACCAAAAACGATTTAAATGATAATGTCCTAAACCCTCAGAGACTTGATAATTAGATTATTGTGAATTCGGTTTCTAAGTTTTGACGAACATAAAAAAAAAAATATATATATTTACAATGCTGAGACTCGAACCTGTGTCATTGGGGGTTAAGTGGAGAGGACCCCGTCACAATCCTATTCAGCTATTTCGAGACTTCCTGAAAGCACGTACCACGTCCAATAGTAGTAGTATGCTTGGCGTTATGCCATTGCCACCTCGCAAGTTGTCGGGCGTGATTTAGCCTTTTAGGACCGTTTTAATCACTTACTGGGCGTTTTACTATAATTACTTAAATGGCAAAAGCTGTTATGCATATTAATTGAGATGCACGAGGCATAGTTCACACAATAATGCAAATAAACTGTTGTTTAATAATATGTCCGTTTTGACTGTACGGGTTCATGATGGATGAGGCGTGTCTAAATTTTTCCTAATTTTTGGCAGCCAATCCCTGCTCTAAGTACAAGAATCCACCATTTTCTTTTTAGCTGACGTTAGTGTTCGCTCTCAGTAAACGAGTCGTATGTTTTTGAGGTGTACTTTAGCGAGGCGTACGTTCTGTCCCTTAAAGCACTGTTGCTGTCAATTTTGCGCATTCCTCTCTTTAAGAACGCCAAGCAATACATTTTAGTAAGCGCAAAACTGGACTACGGTGCACATGCCGTTAGATGGGTGGCCTACCTTCCAAAGAAAACAAGGCGCGGCTGACTCATCTGGTGTATATATATATATACTTTTAACATACATTAAGTAATGTGAAGCGAGTTAACACCCATAAACTACATACAATGGACATTGTGATTTTATTTACACAAGGAATAATTGGATACTAGTTCACCCCTTTGAGAAAGTGTAGTGCACGTTAGTTACCGTATTTCAAAACGTGTTCCTCAGAAAATTAAGCCTTTAACTTATGGAACATATTAAGGGGTGCAGTTTGTTGCCTGCTGAAGGTATTGCAGCTCAAATAGTACATTCTTTTATAAATATACCCTATCTCGTCGCACTCTATGAGAGGGTAATCGAAATGAATTATGATATTCAGGCACAGCTGATCACACAAATTCAAACCTTAAAGTGGTTCTTTGACACTGGGTGAGACCACCGATATTGCAAATACTGCCCAATTAACTATTTTTATTAGAGGTATTGTTGACAGCTTCACTGTGTTACAATATCTATTAGATGTAATGAAGTTGAAGGATCGCACTCGTGGAATTGACAGTTGTTAATCCTTCCTAGGTGGTGTATGAAAATACATATAACTTGATAGAGAATAACTTGCATCTGTAGTCTTGGATGTACAAATGACTACATTTTCAATGTCAGGAAAATACAATGGTTTTGTGAGTTTACTTCTAAATTGTTTAAACGAGAAAGCAGTGGCGGCTCGCAGTCGAAATTTTAGGGTAGGCAAAGTGTAACAACAACAACAATAACAATAATAACAATAACAATAATAATAATAATAATAATAATAATAATAATAATAATAATAATAATAATACAGTAGAATCCCGTGTATCCGAAATAAAGTCATTCCGGATAACGCAAACAATGTATTATTATTATTATTATTATTATTATTATTATTATTATTATTATTATTATTATTATTATTATTATTATTATTATTATTATTATTATTATTATTATTATTCTAATTGAAGTAAAATTGAACATATTTAAATTTAAGCCTATGTTACCTTTATTTGTATATTAGATCGATGCGGCGATCCTTTGTTCCAGCGTAGCGTCTGATTACATCGTCATACCAGGACTCTAGTTTCTCCAGTGTATCTAAAATCTCACGTTCAATTGATGCTGCGGCTAAAGCTGTAACTCTGTTTTGTCCCATGGTACTCCTCAGATAGGATTTCACTCGGTTTAAGCAAGAAAAGCTTCTTTCTACACTACAACTTGTTGCTGGTATCGTTGCAGCCAAACAGAAAAGTTTATAAGCTTCTGTTAACACACTTTTTATATCACAGTCTACAAGAATCTTGATGATACTAGTTACACTATTTGTCAAAAACTGGTCATCAGAATAGATGTATCCTAGTTCATGTTGCAGCCGCAGAAAGTCAAAATACAGACCATAGTGCCGTTGTAAAGAGGCCAGTGCATTGGATGGAAAACAATTTTCGAAGTCCTTAAATTTAGAAGAGTCTACCAATAGGAGAAATTCTAACTTATCTATGTCTGCGAATCTTGTCTGTAGTTGCACAATAATGTTATCCAAAATTTCGAAATAAAGCTGTCGGTATTGTACTACGTTTCTGTTTGAAATGTCTCTTGGCATTTTGAGATTTTTGATACCATTTAATGTACTGATGTATTCTTCAGCTTTTTTCTCATTTCTCATTTCCTCAAGTTTCTTTATTTGCTTTTGCAGTGCTGAGAAACAATACTGTATATCCAACGTCTTCTTCTGCAATATGTCGAAAAGAACTTCAGTCATTGAAAATAGGTCTTTGTAAACATTTAACAAAAACATGAAATTATAATTTTGGAGGTAATTTTTCAGTCCTATAGCTCCATTAAAATTGATTCAGGATTAGAAATCAGATCATCTTCAATTTCACTACAGGCATCAATTAATTTATCTCTTTCGCAGAATATGGTCTCGAGAATTTTGGCATTAGAGCTCCAACGTACATCGCAGGCCGTCGGTATCCTCTTTCCTACTACCCTATCTAAAACTGCTGTACGCTTGGACGACTTATGAAAATAAGCAGGAAATGCCTGAAGGTTAGAAAAGAATAGACGTACATCTTTTATACATTTAGCACCATTTTGAAGTACAAGATTAAGTCTATGGGCACAACAGTGTGTGAAAAGAGCTTGTGGAGCATGTATTTTTACAAGGGTTTGGAGTCCTGAAATCTCACCAGCCATTACGCTAGCCCCATACCAATTAACTTATCTTTGATATTATACTCCTTTAGAACTTCAAGTAATAAGGTGCCCAAATCTACTGCGGTCCTGTTTGAACTAACGTTGTGAAAACCAAGAAATCTATCTTGTACTGTTCCCAGATTGTCTACATACTTCACAATAATTGATAATTGCGAGATTTCCGAGATTTCCGACACATCTGTCGTATCGTCGCACTCAACTGAAAAGAATGGGGCTTCTTTGATTTCAGTATTTATTTTTTTCATGATCTCTTCAGAAATGCAATCAATTTAGGTCATTTTGAATTGTTTTGGAAAGGCCGGTGAAAGTTTTTCCTAATTCTTCCCAGTAGTGGCACAAATCTTCGTTGTGACGGAAAAATCTCTTAACAGTTTCAATATAATTTCCCCTATTTAAAGACGAATCACTTTCATCATGCCCACGAAATGGCAATTCCTGTCTACACAACAATACGGCAGCATCAATTAGTCTTTTCATAATTTCCCTGTTTTTTTCAACCCTTTTGTTATATTGTTGCTTTGAAATTTTCTCATGTTCAGACAACATCTCTGAAATTGGACATGTATTTTTTTCTAGCCTCTTTAGATTCACGGAATTAAAAATATGTTCTTTTGAATTCTCATGTCTTTGGATGGCTTTTGATAAATTTTTAAAGTCAAAATAGCCGTCACGATTCCAAGCTCCCTCTTTTGTGGACAACAAGAGGCACGGCCAACAATACAGTTTAACTTTAACTTCAGAGCCTGTAACCCAACTATGTGACTGATACCACAATGGATTAAATTTTCTGGCACTTTGTTTATCAACCTTAACTGTATTTAACAATGGAGTAGGCCGCCCGATAGCTAAAACACTCCTCTTTTCATTGTCAGTGCGCCGCGAAAACGGACTTTGTAATAGTTCAGTAATTAAGTCAGTCATACTGGTATTATAACACACACTAAAATACAAACACAACCTCCTAATCTGTAAGTACTTACAGGCAAAATGTATTTATTTCCCGTCAACACATAAAACAAAACCACAATGCACAATAATACTAGCACAGAGTGACGAAACTATTCGGATCTCTTGAGATCTTCGTTCGTGGAGTATGGCTGTTCGGAAAAAGTCGTATAAATTCGGATTTGGGCAGGCAGGTATTCGGGAGTGCTGGCAGACCCGTCTACGCATGCTCGAAGTGCATATACAGACGGAATATTTTCTTATCCTTATTCAAGGGCCTCGTACTGAGGAAATGGGGCCGGGCAGGCAGAGGTTAAGCTAGCCGGCTTTCCACTACCCAGGTTCCATGCGTATCATTTCTGCCGCGCGTTTCAAACACGCAGCGCAGTTGTGATGAATTGGAATTGAGATTCTAGGATTTTACCATGCGCTGGTCATTATATCCAAGAAAACGTTTCTTGAACTACAATTTAGGGAAAATGACGGTTCAAATTATAAAATGCAGAATCATAGCTAAACATTATTTGTTGATGTATTACGGTAGGGCAGGCAGTGCCTACCCTGCCTACCCTGAGGAGCCGCGCCTGCGAGAAAGGCTATTAATACAGGTGGTTTTAACGCTGTTTACTATATCATTTACCACGATATGCCATATGCTCATTCCTCAAATATGGAAAATGTAATTAACATATTGATAATGATCGTGAATTAAGTCTAAATCTTTGCATCATCGATAATTCATGAGGTTCTTAGCAGATAGTGGCTCTGAATATTTTGATCTTGCTGCTGCTGCAAGATACGTGAAATTCGTTACTTTTTGGAAAAGAAGGCTAGTATTGTCCATTTTAATGAGTTTGTATAACTATGTGCTATAATATTTACAAGTTATCTAATGTATTTGCTCTATAAAATCGTTTGTTTTATTCCGTGCATGCAGTATTATAGGGGACCACTATGTAGGAATTGTCTGTTCCACAATGGATTAGTGATTTTACCTTTTTAACAAATCTCAGTGTCTTAATAAACTCAATATACCCAGTTGAAATGAAGACATCAAGACTTAATGACCATGATGGTTGCAGTTAAGGCATTCAAGTCCAAAGTACAATTATGGCGTCATCAACCTACCACTTTACATGTTTAGATTCTTTAATATATATACAAATTATATAATAAGTCTGGACAAGCTTTGTAAGTGAACTTGATGAAAGATTCCGAAATCTTACTATTATGGAACAAGGCATACGACTATTTTCTAGTCCTTTATATTTCAATGTGGTAGACGCTCCACATCGATTACAATTGAAAAGCATTACATCACTAAGCAGCACCCTTATAAAACAAAGGGGAAAACAGGACTTGCAACTTTTACGATTGTTTGGATCAACTTATACCTACACAAAGTTGAAAGACTTTTGGGTCACATTGTAGCCACGTTTGGTACTACATAGGCCTACATCCGAACAACTATTTCCGAAATTAAACTATTCTAAATCTCATAGGCGCTCCAGATTAAACTATGACACATTTGTCTCAACATTATATCTCTGTACTTGTGCTATCCAACCTAACATAGATAAATTAGTGTCACGAAAGAAGTACCAGTGAACTTCCAGTGACTCTCCTGCCACTGATATAATGCATGTTATGTTAGGCGTGCAATTAGAAGTACAATGAGGATTAGAGTGTATCACCCCTCCTGCAGTAGTTCACCACCCCTGACCTACAGGATTATTTAAAGACAGCGAACAATTTAATGAATGTACGGTTCAATAAGACTGACCTATTCCAATATCCAGAAAGGTCAGTTTCATTTGAACTCTTATTGAAATGTTAAAGGCAATTATCGTCCAAAAGTAATTATTACTCTTCTTTTATGTTTAAGCTAATTATATGTTTAAGCTTATAATATGTTCAAGCTAATACACAAAAGCAATGGCTAACTAAGAAAAATAGATTTTTGAAATGGCGAATTTGTAAATTTACTTTCCGTACTATACTCTCACAAGCAAATATAACTACGAACTCTGTGGGTAGCATTCTAGGTCTCGATGTTGCCTGTTATTACACAACAGAGCTGCAAGTATGTAGAATGCTCGGATTTTGTAAACATAGCAACATACTCCTTTTAAGCATTAAGTAAATCACAAATACAAACAATTAATTAAATATTAACATTATTTTAGAAATAAAAACTAAGCTCAGACTAAAAGAGAATTTCTGTAAGGGTCCTACGATGTTCGTGGATAACGAGTATTTGATGTACTGAACCATGGGCCGGAGGCATATTTTAAACTAAGCTCCGGCACTACAGACCATGAAGCAAGCTTTACCGTCCAGCCGCTGCGTCACCCACTTCGGCCCACTATAGGGTTCATTGGTGGGGTGCAGCACTGGAGGGTGGTAATGGTCAGCGTCCATATCCCTCCCAGCCAGTTATGCGGTCTTCACGACCTGGGGCCGCTATTTTTTCATCAAGTAGCTCCTCAATTGGTCTACCCGGGACTAACGAGGATGAGTGCACCCATGCCTTACCTCCCAGAGGGGATAAAATCCCCATGTTGTTACCGGGGATCCAACCCGGGTCCTCCACGCCAGAGGCAAGCGCGCTACCAACTGCGCTACGGAGGTGGTCGGAGGTACATTTTAGTAAATGAAATTACTGGAAAACTGTGTCTACATTTACGTAGGTCTGCAAGGTGTTCTGATTTTAGGACGCGCAAAACCCCCCTACTAGACTCCGGTGGACTCACGTTAGCTAGCGCGTAAATTAGGGAGTGCTTGGCATTTTAACACCAGCTTTTAGTGGATAAATAGGCGGTAGGTACTGATAGCATATAACTATATGATAACTGGGAAGGAAATCTTCTAAGCCTAAGTTTAAACTACCTCCCCAGCAATTTGCCACTTATGAGCACTGCGGAAAACCTGGGAAAAAACTGGAACAGCAAGACGCTCCTGGCGCCGCAGACTTCCCACTCATGAGCTCGGCCATCCGTATTGGTAAAGCTGTCGCAAAAATTTGATGGCAGCTGGCTCAACACAATATCCAATCATAAGCATGCCACACCTTACAGTACTGTGTAGTTCAACATGCTGTGAAATCCGGCTGTACAGTCGGTGATAGAAATGTCAATTGCTCCCACAAAAATTATTTGTACAACAGGAAAAGGGATAGTAATAGTCAGCAGAATCAGCTACCTTTAAATTTTGCGGTTACTATAGCTACAAAACTGTGTAGTCAAATCAATGCCAAGAACTTCCGACTATTGTAAAATACTACTCGTAATTCAATTTTCCCAGCTACTCTACTAGCTCGTGACGTAACAGCGTAATGAGGTACGTGTCTCATCTTCAGATGGCGCACTCGTTGGGGACTCGAACACAATCTAATGTCTCGCAATAGTGCACTTACTCTGTCACAACTATCGTGACAATCGTAGAGCGGTTCTTAATGTCGCAACAGGAGGCACTCACTATCACACACAAGAGCTCGCTTACATAACCGTTGGAGATTCCACAGAACAATCTAGAATGTTCTGGAGGACGGGAGAAGCATAACTTCCAGAATATTCTCATTTGCCGAGCACTTTTGGTGTTTACGTCTGTGTATCTACACAACTGCCTGTTCGGTCGGCGCCAAACATCCCATAGACGCTGCATGACAATACGCTTTATCGGTTTAAGATTTTGCTGCAGCCTTTAGTGCATTCCCATCCTGTGGATCCAAAAAAATATTTATCTCCGCATTGAAAGCTCTGTCCACCATATATCATAACATGATATATCACATATCATAATCATAATAAAGAAGAATAAATACTATTATAGGTTGAACCCATTTTTGTTTCAATTCTTTTTAAAATCCTTTGAAAAC
This sequence comes from Tenodera sinensis, assembly GCA_030765045.1. Lineage (NCBI taxonomy): Eukaryota > Metazoa > Arthropoda > Insecta > Mantodea > Mantidae > Tenodera > Tenodera sinensis. The sequence goes on from CM060969.1 coordinate 78,064,739, forward strand.
TATACCGATTTTTCAACATATCCAATAGTATTCACATAACTTGGTATAATTTCTTAAATTTCCGTGAAAATGGATGTTGATTTGACGGAGCAACAAACACCAAGAAATTATGAATGCTTTATCTGAACTTCCTCGTGAATGAGCCAGTTTGTGTAACTTCGTGAAGTGACACCCATAGACTTAAATCATGTCTCCGACATGCTAATCTGTAATCATTAACCTAAAAAAAGTCGAACTAATAATGTTAATTTTCATATAAAGTGCAAATCTAATATACTAATAGATTGTGCGGATGGCAAACTGATCGGTTTTCAAGAAACAACTCTGTCCAGAAACGCACGCTTTGGATGCCGCTGAGAGTCGAACGGTTCACAACAATATTCTCCTTTGTTTTGGTGTCTTGATACGAAAGGTATGCAATCTTTTAGCGATCTGTGTACTGCGGATGAACAACCTGAGCCTAGTAACATTCCTGCCATGAGCTACATTCCTCCATAATATCCTCGGTACGCTCAATTAGTATAGTTTCCAGAATAGTAGCGTTGTTAACAGTGCTCAAAATCAATTTTTGTGTGGAACCTTCTTTCCCTACTATGTATGCTATAGCAAATCATTTTCTCTCCTTAGTTTGGGTGATAGAATTTGTAAAGCGGAGATGCCAAATTCGAGTTCTGTATTTTAAAATATTCACAGATTCAGATTATATTGCCTTCTACACTTTATTGTTATGCTCTCGTCGCACGAAGCGAAATTAATCCTGTTTTTCAAGAACGGATTTGTAGCGGTAACCCCTTTAACCCCAATACAAATAACCTGGCTGTATACTATCCGTTTTCGAAAGCGCTGGAACGTTGTTTATGAGATTGCAAGCTGATGGCATTATATGTTACCGCCATGTTTCCGCTAAACGTTACTCACTGGCGCCACCACTTCCATCTGTAGGCGAGAGCTTGTACTATGTGTGGATCTAATAACTTGACAAGTGCTCTACGGCAACGCGCGCGTATTTGGCGGATTGAGAACCCACACCAGTGCTCTCTGACACTCAGTTCAAGTATGTAAAAAGAGCTGCTATTTTTTAAACAATGCTCTTCGAGCTGACTTTACCCGATTTGATGATAGAGGCGCATTACGTAAAGCAGGATGATAGATAAATTATTGGAGCAGTGACGACATATCAGCTTTTATCTTCTTTACTATTTTCGTTAAGAAAAATCGATACCAAAGTTATTATAAAAAGTCGTTTTAGTGTAGATTATTTTAAGAAAAACGCCTTCGTGTATGTGTCCGTCCATCAACAGCATAACTCAGAAACGAAAATACGCATAAATAGCAAACCTCTACCACAAACTGCCATTCACATGGAAACTTTTCGATTTTATTTATTCTCTCAAAAGTGTCTGTAACGATTTTAAAAACCAAAGTTGGTATTTGAGTTTAATGTGTTATAAGGATGCGACACGAAGATTTTGAAGAAAATTTCTCCACCCTAAACTACCCTTTACATGGATAATTTTTCGAAAATTTTGATTGTCTTGAAAGTGGCATATGTTTAAAATGCGAAGTGCCATATGTTTGAGATATTTTTATGAGAAAGAAATGTAAATTTTGTCTTTTCTGGCTATAGCCTAGGTAGCCCTCTTTACTCTGGATGACTTTTGCATAACTCGTAAATCGTAAGAAATAGACAAAATCGTAGTATACAAAAAGTAGATCTCGCTAAAACACACAATTTATGCCTGAATAAATTCTTATGTAGAGTGAACCCTTTCGGAGATATTCTGTTTTATGATTTACCCGTGCAAATAGAGCGATTTTAAAGTTTTAAAAGATTTGACTATCTCTCTAGGCCTATTGTATTCCCACATTCCCCCTGTACCTACAAGAAAATGAGTAATAAGATAATTTCTGCAACCGTTTATCTCGACTTACATGAAGAAGATATAGAAATAAGAGTTTGTAAGAGTGGTTAGTACAAAAGCAGAGAAAGTCATGTGAGTGCAACACGTATTTTTTTATTTTTATATATCTTCTATATTTAAACATGCAATTCTTGTATATAAAGATATTCCGCGTAACTTGGAAGCGGCTCTAACGATGTCGATCAAATTTTGTATTCAGAGAGGGTTTATTAAGTTTACCTATATAGGTGTCATTCCTGGAAAAAAAAACGCGATTTTACGCTTAACAGTTACAATTACTCTAAAGATTATTTGGCCATTATTTCTCTGCTAATGGGCCAACTTCAACAGACAAGTTTTCAGAAAACCTAAAGAAAGTTGACTTAGCTATAGTCTACGCGTACCTGGGCGACCGATCTTCGCTCGGCTTTCCTTTTCCTTTTTTTTTTTTTTTTTTTTTTTTTTTTTTTTTTTTTTTTTTTTGGAGAAGATACTTATTTAGATAAACCTGAAAAGCAAAATGTTAAGTATAAAATTTCATCCTAATTGTTGAAGCTGTTTCCGTGACGATACCTTTAATATCCTGGCTTGTTTATTGAAATTGGCCCATTAGCATAGACATTATGGCCAAAATAAGTTTTAGACTAATTGTGACTGTTACGCGAAAACTAAGATAGGTACGCCAACTTTCTTTAGGTTTTCTGAAAGCTGTTGACAAGACCTTTAATTACCTCGCTTGTTTGATGAAATTGGCTTAGTAACAGAGAAATTATGGCCAAAATAAGGTAGAGTGGACTATTTTGGAGATATTTGTTGATTTGTGTGAGTTTTGGCGAGCTTATACTTCTGTCAATGGAACATTGTTATTCACTTTTTATTTGTTAACCGTGCAAAGAGAACGGAATTTGAAAGCTTTAAAAGATTTGACTATCGCTAAAAGTCTACTATATTCCCATATTCTTCTTGTATCTTCAAGAAGATAAACAAAATAATTTCTGCAAATGTTTATCTCAATTAACCGACGAAGATGTAGGAATAAGAGTTTGTAAGAATGATTTGTACAAGAGCAGAGAAAGTCATGTGAGTGCAAAACATCGAATTTTCTTTATGTGTAGTTCGACTTTCTCAGCACTGCCAACTGAGGAAAATGAAACACAAGGGTTACATATATTTCGATCTTCTCTTGTTACAACAGAGAGTCAGTGTATAATCACAAATTAATCTTTTATTTTTAATATTTACAAATGACGTTTTTTTCTGGAAAAAAAAAAACACCTTAATTATTTAGAGAACAATTGTTAAAATAGAGTTGTGAAATTAAAGTGGAGTATAATATTGACTGTTAATCGATTGTAATTTGTAATAAGTTGTGTTTCAGAGATTTATGTGATACCGTTGGAGACATTGATTATACAAAAAATGGTAATGGTAATTAATTTGTACAAAACAAAAGAATGACCAGATGATAATTCGTATGGGCAAAGGAGGTAAACACCTTGGATAATGGGAGACGGGGATGCACAGGAGCAAGGGTCCTTTTTTGTTTTTAAGGGAATACTACATTGGAAATGTAATTTTCTAAAGTTTACAGCTAATGTAGCTTAACATTGCCGTATATAAATATGCGATAGTTTCAAATTACAGTGTCATATATCTTTTAATTTCGGAGTTGTTGCATTTTAAAGCCAAATCTTTTTCCAAATGCTTCATATGATGCAATTTTAAGAACAACAACTTTTGAAAACTCTGTGACATATACATGATTATAACGCACACATATGTCACGTAATTTTGTTTTACTGTTCGTAGTTACAAAAGAAAATGATTCATAAATTCTGTGATTTGTGGTTTCTAGGCGTTCTTATATATTTAATATAACTTTAAAACTCAATAACTCTGAAGCATTTAAGAGAAAAAATCTAATGTGTTGCACTCACATGACTTTCTCTACTCTTGTGCCACCCATACTTACAATTTCTTATTCCTCTATCTTCTTCGTGTTAGTTGAGATAAATATTTGCAGAAATTATCTTATTGCTTATTTCCTTGTAGATACAAGGGGAATATGGAAATACAGTACACTTTGAGCGATAGTAAAATGTTTTAAAACTCTATGTTCCACTTGACAGAAGTGTAAGTTCTCCAAAACTGACACAAATAATAAGGAATATCTCCGAAAAGGTTCACTCTACTGAGCATTTATTGTGACATAAATTCTGTATTTTAGCAAGATCTACAATTTTATACAGTAAGATTAGGTGTATCTCTTAAAACTTACCAGTTATGCAAAAGTCATCCGGAGTATATAGGACTTCACGGGCTATATCCAGAAAATTCAAGATATATATTTCATTTGGCATAAAAATATCTCAAACATGTAGCATTTTAATCAAAATCGATAGAGTCATTTTCAAGAAACTCAAAAGTTTCCGAAATATTTTCCATTTAAAGGGTAGTTTGGGGTGGAGAAATTTTTTTAAGTCTTTGTGTCGCATCATTGAAAGACATTAAACTTAAATACCAGCGTTGGTTTATAACCGACTTTTCGTTTTTGAGCTATGCTGGCCACAGTCTGACAGACATACAGACACACACGCGGACCGTTTTCTAAAATGGGTTCTTTTTTCTCAGCTGAAATCTCCACATCGAATTTTGGGTTGAGTACAATAATTCCTCTACTTTGCTATAGTAAAGTAAAAGTGTATATACATATCAAATTTAAGAAAAGTTGGATAAAAATTAGAGCATGTTCAAAAACTGAATGTGCCACAAAGAATAATCCTCCCCCCCCCCAAAAAAAAGAAACAGAATAATAAAAAAAAAAGAACACAAATTTCAAAATATGAAAAATTTCTTTCCTTGATTATTAACCTGCATTATATAATCATACATACGTAGGTATTGCATAAGAAATGAACATAAGTGTTCAATATATGGTGCCCAAGTCCTTTTAAAATCATGAAATGTAAATGTCAAGTTCTGTGAGATTTTACCACATTTTTGTGTAACATACACTTAAGGGTCAGAGCATTGCTATGGGAGACACAGAATTTAATGGCGGTTGATAGTTTGCAACTACTATTCTCTATTCTGTTATGCAAATACGTTCTGTAAACGCAAATGATATTTATAACACCGACTTTATAGCGTGATTTCACAGAGTATTTAACAAAACACAGACACAAGGTATCGAAAGCCCCTTTGAATGCTGTGTTGAGCCACCCGCCATTAAATTTTGTGTCGGCCATTGTTTATAACGTTACTTTATTTTAGTCCATCTTATTGTCCTTTCTTATTTTCTCCTTCTCTCCATAATATAAGTATGAAGTTACAAGATATAGTTACAGTGCTGCAATCTATAGGAGTCCAGGGAATTGTGCAACCATGCGATTGTAAACAAACAGTTTGACAGTAAGTTCCTTCTACTTTTACTTGGATCACGTACAACACAATGGCATTTTACAACATTTGAACGTTTAGAAACAGTCGCAGGTTTCTAACTGCAAACGGGAATGCATTAACTAAATTAAGTGCAAATAAACGGCTGTGGAGTTGCTTCCAATTCCTGACTGCTTCATTAAAAAGCCTCAACTCAGCCATGATGTTCGTACAGTAATTACCATTAATTCAAGCTAATTACTTAGGACGCAATTCGGCTCAGCTAGAGATTTAGCAATTAGCGCCGTCACCAGATGTCAGGCCAGTTCAGCAGGGATAGTCATTATCGACCGAAATGTGATTTAGTTCTCAGCGTCGCCGCTGGGATGTCGCTAGTCATCAGCAGCACGTTTGCATTTGCTCTCAAGAGATGGCACTCCTGTTTCCCTTATCATGGATGGTCCAATCAATATTTTCCGGGCTGAAACGCAAAATAACCACGGTTGTCAGTGTTCTTGCTTTCAGTGGTTAACCCTTGGGTTTTATGTTCCACAGCTATACATTATATGCATATTAATATCAGGTTATGTACCTGTTTATGTATGCAGGGTTTGGAGAACAATTCCCTTTCGCCGGAGTTAAAACAGTTCACTGGCTCAATTTTTAGCATTGGTAGATTCAAGTATCAATAAGTATTTCTCCCTGTTTGCCAGCGTTTCTCTTTGAATCAATAAGTTTGTGATCATAGATTCCTAAATCGGATTGAAAGATTAGTTTATCATTTTTCCTGATTTCTGAACGGTTTTTTTTTTTTTTTTTTTTTTTTTTTTTTTTTTTTTTAACTTTGAGAATCTCTTTGATTACAATTATATATCTGATAATAAGTAGCCCTATTTAATTTTGCCTGCGTAATTATTTTACGGTCTTTTGGGTTAAAAATAAGATACTGAAGCAGTTGACAGTTTTACAGCATTATGGCTTTTACAAAACGTTCGTAACTTTCAGTAATGTATATAAACATGCAAAACTTTTGATTAATTAATTTTGAATTGACAATTATAATTATCGCATTAGCAGTTGTCGTTTATTGTTTGCTTATACCTATATGCTAAGCATATTTTGGTTTGAGGCATTTTCCTGTGAACCTTCGTGTCACATTTCCGAAGTTATATACGAAGTTTAATATTTAGCTGAGTTTTAGATTTTAGTTATGTTCCCTATAAAACTTTCATTAATTACTTATTTTTGGATTCAGAGACTTTGAAGGCCAACCTTAGAGTGCAATCTCGATTTCTAATTTTTGGCGCATACCTATCCGCTAGGTAAGTGGTAGAGGCATTGATGAGATATTTAATGGACATTATGAATCAGTCAGTGAGTGGGTGGGTGAGTGGGTGGGTGGGCGGGTGAATGAGTGCGTGAGTGAGTAGGTGAGTGACTGAGTGAGTGAGTGAGTGAGTGTAGAGTCGGTGGATGAGTGAGTAGATGGGTGAGTGATTGGGTGAGTACGGTTTAAGTCCCCGTCGAACACAGACATGAGTAATCGTTTTTGCTATTTTGTTTTTTTATTTTATTTATTCTTTGTGTTACAAAAGCGCAAAGCTTCAATTACAGTAGCTGCATGTAATTTATTTCCACAAGCTTCAGTAAATACAGGAAGGAATACAAAGAAACTAAAAATAAACTATATAGTAAGCTATTATTGAAGACAAGATATTAAGCGAATAAGTGATACAATAGAGTTTACAATAATTAAACAAATTTGAACATAATAGAAATAGAATATAATAAAGTATTCAGAAACTAAGACTAAAAATGAAACATATATGAAACTACTGTAAAAGACTAGAATTGCAAATGTTATACTCATTCTGCTGATAACAATAAGCAATACAACCGAAAATTACATGCAAATATTTCCCATATTTAATTGTTTAATTGTTCTTAATTGCTAGTAAGTTAAGCTAAAATCCAGCTGTATTTTAGTTGAAAGTTTATTGTATTTCGCACAGAAGCTAAGAATGGGAGAATTTTTATGGGATAAGGTTTTCGGAGTCCTTGAAACAGCTGACGGTTTCTAAAATTATTAGTACTGACAAACTATATTCTGTCAAGCAGTTCTTCAGTGTAAATCAGATCATTTTAGTTTATACAGAAATAATTGTTCAGCTATTACTCTACGATCAGAAAGTGAGAATATGTTGAATTCATTAAGCTGATAATATAGGGAAAGTTCTGGTTATAAATAAAAACGCCGTGAGTTTTGTAATATAAGTATCTGAGGAACTCTTTTGGATCTTCTCTATTTGATTGTTCTGACATTTATACATGATGTTAATCATAAACATCTTATTACTATATTCATGGTTTTCTCTGTTTATTAGGCGGCGCCGTGGCCGAGCGGTTAGCGCGCTCGCCTATCACCTAGGCGGCCCGGGTTCGATCCCAGGGACCCGCATGTGGTATTCGTGGTGGACGAAGCGGCGTCAGGGCGGGTTTTCTCCGGGTACTCCGGTTTCCCCCGCCATCTCATTCCACCGGTGCTCCATCTTCATTCCATGTATCATCAGTGTCACCGCCTGCGGTGCCGTAGTAGTAAAAGCGGGCGTTAAACACTACAAACAAACTCTGTTTATTAGCACTTTATATATATGTATAGCTTGTATAGCCATGGAAAAAAAATGAACATATTAAGAAAGCAGAATATTTCTAAGCCCTGCAGCATGAGTTCATTAATAGTCTGTTTTATATATCGTCTGTCGGACACAAACATAGACTATATCTTTAATCACCACTCGCGTCTGTATTTGTTTATGATAAAGGAAGGGGCGGTGTAGCAATCTACTGACAGACAATAACATATGGAACAGACTATCAATAAACTCAGGCTGCATGTTTGAAATTTTGACTTGTGTAAACCACGCTACAACACGACGTGCTCTCCTAATGCACTAGCATTTTTCTCATAGCTGTACAAACCATTCTTACAAAGACATATTTTTGTATGTCATGTTAATCGAGATAAATATTTGTAGACTTAGTTCCCTTGCGCATTTCGTTGAGTTATACATAATGTCTCAAAATGAAGTGTCATAAAACCTGCACGTAAGAAAAGAAGAAAACGTAAACGTGATGAAAAGTAAAAACAAAGGTTTTAGAGTATAGTAACTATTGATGTAAGCTAATTCCATCAAAAATAGCTGGACAACCACGCAGATGTATGTCAAAGTGCATTGATTTCGACTTGATATTATATTATCATTTCTTACGCGTTTCTTTGATCTTGATCTTTATCTCTAAACCTCAATAATGGCAGACAATGCACTTATCACGAAGACTAAAGGTACTGGGATAACCAAAAATAAATTGTTTCAAATATCACTGCGTGCGGGGAACAACTCGTATTCAGATTTGTAGAAAAGCGTACCTATCTCAACTTATTCACAATTAGTGAAGGAGAAGAAAAATAAGACAGTTACTTTTGGAAGTCAAAGATCCTTTAAGATAGGTCGCCAAAGTCACACTAACTAGTAACTCAGTATTATACCTTAAATTCTTAAAATCCATTAAGCTGATATTTTCAACTACTATATGTAGTCGTATGTTCGGAAAATACTTACGGAGTTACCCTGGCCAAGGCCATCTTTATCTAAGAGGCCTGTATACGGAAAGAGATTACGTTAATGACGTCATCACGGGAGGCTTATGTTTATCACCTAATTGTTTATTACGGGAATGCAACACATCATTACGTGGTTGGAACGCTAAGAAGTTGCTTGTGCCTTACAACGTGTCAGTACACAAGTGAGCGAAAAATTAAATTACAAAGTGGTGTAGTTTTCAATACAAAATGCCTAGGAAGTGTTGTGTGCTGGGTTATACCTCAAACTATAAAACAAGTGTAGAAAAGTGTGTTACAGTGTTTTCGTTTCCAAAGGATCCACACAGGAAACAACAGTGGGTATGTGCTATTCACAGGGATATTAATGAACCAGATGTGGCATGTATTAAACATTTTTCTGAACAGCACATAGTGAAGGGATTTACTGTTACGGGAAATGAGGCAAGCGTTTTTTAGCACCCAGAAAAACTCCTAAACTTACTGAAAATCCATAGCATTTCGTAAATGACTCGAAGATGAAAAAATTGTTCATTTTCAGAGCTTTAAAAATAGAATTAGTGACTTGAAATTAGAGGGATTCACCGTCATCATAAAAGAAAACGATGTAATTTTTGTGAAAATTGTACTGAAGAAACTCCTAAAATTGTAGCAGCATTAAAAATTAATTCCATTGTTATTATTTAGGTTCTATAGGGTAAAATTGTAATACCCAATAGTAAGTTTAAATGCATTCTCGGTAAACAAATGATATTGGATAAATGGTCTAAATTTGATGTTCTTTTGGTTCACAATAGCAAGTGAACAAAGAGAACATAAACTACTTCAGGCTGTCAACATTTTAAAGGTATGTTGGGAGGACATAAATGAAGATTCCACAGAATATCTAAAACCTAAATTCATAGAAGAGCAGGTAAAATTGGTCAGTCAAAAGTAAATTAAGTACACTCCCCCAGGAGCTTACAGACACTTACTTGATTCCAATGTTCTTTCTTTACCCCATCCTGATTACCTCAGACAACTTTCTCAACCCCTCAGTCCTGATAGAAACTCTTGCATTTAAAATATTTATCACAGAAGGTGATCATGAAAAAGTAGTAAATTTGTTGAGACATATGAACAAGAATTTCTTAAAGTAGAAAACCAGAGAAACTTAATTCTACATTTAGGTGCTGAGACATGTGACATTAATAATATCGGTGCTGACTGTAATGTTAGTGATTGCGAGTTACCGGGTGCTATTTTGACGAGGAAAATAATAAAAGTAATAACCAACATCCTCTTGAAAAACTACTGCATTATTAAACAAAAAAGTTTGGTATTATCTACAGGAAAAAAAAGAAAGAAACTGGAGATATATTCGCATTGCGAACGTAAGAAGCATGCATTAACAACTATGCAAAGCATGTTTTCCACCAACATACTAACACACATTAACTTTTAACACGAAATGTGAAAATATAAATGAATGCACGCTTCTTCCAGCGCAGAAATGCTGTAAAACATGTGTTTATTCCGTATGAATTGCTTGGAACGTCAGCCTCGCGCTGTGACGTCACGAATCGCATATCCAGGCCTCTTACTTAGAGATGGCCTTGCCCTGGCTCGCTGTTAATGCGATTCGCAAATGCAGAGCTGCCAATATACAAGTACCAGAAACTGCCATCTTTGCACGCTTTACGGCTGATTTAGGGCCTTAAGACGCAAAACATAGCCGACATGTATTATTTATAGGTACCTACATAAATAAAGCTCTGTGAAGCTAAACCAACGACTCTCGAAAAATAAAGAGTAATGCATAAGAAATTAGTCTAGCCGATTTCACTTAGAGCGGCACTAACCTCCGCACATGCGCAATTGCGGTAAGATGGTCTGCTTTGTGAACGTAATGGTATGGTTTTTTCTATAAAGTATAGTTAGTAAAGAAGGGTTGATGGGTTGGTTAGAGGCTCTATTAACGCAAATCCCAGGGTATTCCCATCATCATCATCATCATCATCATGATCATCATCATCATCATCTCATCATCTTCATAATGATAATAATCATAATAATAATAATAATGATAATAATGATAATAATAATAATAATAATAATAATAATAATAATAATAATAATAATAATAATAATAATAATAATAATAATAATAATAATAATAATAATAATAATAATAATAATAATAATAATAATAATAATAATAATAATAATAATAATAATAATAATAATAATAATAA